>BJKM01000306.1:395000-969479 GCA_015082035.1 Chaenogobius annularis | reverse complement strand
CTACAGAAATAGCACTAGGAGGGTTTTTACCACAGGCCCCGGTTTGTTTTGATTTTTAATATGGCTATAAGTCCCGCGCAACGCTGAGACCCAGGCATGCAGCTATGGGAGATACCACGTATGCGAGGGGGATAGGTGGGGCTTTTGTTGGTGTAGGAGCCGGTGAGTAGTTTCGGGACTAGGTGAAAGGCTGAGTTGGGGGTGAAAGGGGGTTCTAGGTGGCGATTTTTTCTGTGTAGCAACAGTCAGGGAAGAGAGTTCGATACAGTTCGCCAGTTGGAATGAGAGCTAAGCAGAACTCTTGATCTTGCGTATATTAGCGTGAGTGGGGCACGCCGCCCAACGATACTCTGAGATGCCTTGGATATGTCTCAATCAGATATTCCAGGATGGTCGATGGGACAGAGACCCCTGGGATCGAGGCGAGGGAGTGGAATGAGGGTGAGCCACTGGGGATAAGGAGAAGCCAGATGTGAAAGGATACGATTGTAATGCTCCAGCAATCGTGTGAGGAGGTAATAGATGTTGCCACGAGGAGGGGGATCCAGAGCTCAGCGCTGCTCCTGATATGCTATGGGCGAATGGCGATGGAGGAGATACTTGAAACCGGCCAACGCCACAGGATGGGCGCGAGAGCCTTTTGAGTGAGGACTGTGCAGAAAGAACTGAAATGACTCCTGCGCTAGCCGTGGTGAGATGTGTGGTGCTGCTGCAGATGTGAGTCCTTTTCGATGGAGGCGGGGACGGAGTGCATCGTAGGAGCAGCTTGAGAGTGTGACTTCTTTGAAGGCTAGGGTTTGTGGGTGGAAGCGCCTGCCTAATAAGAATCCTTTGAGTGGAGGTTGTGCCCGTTGTGGTAGCTGCTGATGTTGAAAACATTGGCTCGGTGCGTTCTCTGGCTGATGGAGCAGGAATCTTCTCTCATTCCTTCTCCTCTCTAACTATCTGCTCGAGAAACCCTGTCCAGGCCCATTCCAATGCCTCAGAGCGTGGAGCAGGTTCTCTGTCAGAACCCTCACTCCACCTCTTACAGATCGGTGTGGGCTCATTTCTCTTAAACAGTGTCCTCTTGTTACCAGATGATAAATAGAAGTTCTCAATGTAGTGCAATCCTTTGTGCACACTCTATTGCGACAGCCATGTTGTTCAGCTGAAGCAGTCGGCTAAACGTTGTTTATCTTCCTGTCGCACGCCTTTGGAAGAGGAATCCTCCACTTAGATTAGAGTGTTGTGCATTTCCATTTTATCCAAGCTCGGATTCGAAATTAACTTCTCAAGGTCGTCTCTTTTCAAAACTTCAGTCTCTTGCGTCGTGGTCCACTGCGCCCACTGCACAATCAGCTTTTAACTTCCTTTATGTTTGGCCAAAAACATTAGAAATACCGTGACGTAATCTCAGTGACGTGTGGCGCTGGGATAAGAATGTGTTTTAATTTTTTCATGCATTGAGGTGCAGCGGGTACTTATCGCACCATCCCCCAATCAAGGACGACGCTTGACGTTAGGCACAGATTCTCTCTCAGTCTCTGTCTGCCTTATGCGCCACGATCAATGTCTCCGTTTTCCGCTTGCTCATTTTACTTCTAGTCTTTGAAAAGTGGTAAAAATCAGTCTTGTAAGCCTGTATTTTAGTCGGTGGTCTTACATATATCTTCTGTACGCTTAGGCTTCCGCACCGACTTTGTTCCAAAGTATGTTGTTCCTGATCTTTAAACAGTTTTGGGAACGAAACAGAGTCAGTCCGGTTTAGGTTGAAAGTAGCTGTTTTTTCTTGTAAAAAATGTGGACTTCTTACCACTGGATGACACAGGGATTGTATCGTGCAGTCCTTTTTTCAGATTTCCAAAGCTAATTATTTATCCGGCCGTGCTTGTAGCTCATGAATTTCTTGTTGAAATTTCCAACAGCGTTTACAGGAGTTTGTTTCTCTTCTCACGGACATGTCGCTGGTTCGTCAGATTTGTTGATTAAAACTTGAAAAATGCACTTAAAATCCTTGGTTGACTTAAAAAAGTCATTAAAAAAAAATGTTTGGAAGATAAACACTGATTTAAAAGCAAAATAAATAAGGAAAGCAGCTGAAGCAAGCAGGAGCAAGCCGGGAAGCGTCTGCACTCTTCGGAAGCAGACTCCAAGAGTAGAGAGTAGAGATGTCGTCAGCAGAATACCAAGTTGTGTTGTGGGATTTGAGTAATCATATCATAATCATATTTTAGCTCGTGAGGTGCTGATAATAAACTAACCAAGATGGCAAATGGATGCCTTGGCATTTTGGTTTTGTTTGCGTCGAAGAATTTCACAAAATTCCTAGTTTGTGAATTGTTCACTGACAACGGCAATAAAACTGATTTTGATGATGTGGTGAGGGGCCCCCAAGGCAAATTTAACTTAGGGAAAGGGGTGTTTAATGTTTTGTCTTGAGAGAAAAGCAGAACATTGTGGCGGTGACTGAGCTCAGCGTTCTGGGACATCGCCAAATGCGCAATGTGGCAGTGACAATATACCCCAACTGTGCAGATTTCGTCGGGCTTGGGCCAAGAATTGATTAAATGACAGAAAATCTGTCAGGCCAGAGCATTAACAATATAGTCTTTAAACAACACATTACGGAAATGTTACTCCAATTGACGGAAATCTGTCACAGGGACGGAGAACCTTAAGCTCTGATGTAATGTAACACAAATGTATTTTAGGTTATTACATAATAATGTATTATTGTTATTATCATTATTATTAAACAGGTTGGTTTAAGATGTAAAATAGCAAACCCTTTGGATGATAACCTGAAAAAAAATAAAAAAACAGAATTGAATTTTCTATCTGATCACCTTTTCTTTTATTTAGATTCCAAATGCATAGCAGCTTACGTTTGGAGATTTCAAAAATAAAACTTTACCCATTTGTATCTACTCAAACAATAGCGTTGTCCTGACCTAGCGCCTAGTACTTATGTTAGAGGCTGTAATAGGAGTTGTCGACATTTATGCTACTGAGAAACATACTGCAGAAAGTACACTGAATACACAATATTTACCGGCGTACTACCATAACCTATCCACATCATATGGCCTTTCATGTATATTTGTCCCTGTTCAAGCAAGCAGTTCTAAATGCAGAGTCCATGTGACACATGACAGTTAGCAATTCTGAATGTAAGACCATGAAAATATTGTAGAAAAAGATTCAGTTGTAGTCATCCGGACTCTGTTTTAGAAAAAACAATGTTTTTTTTGTTTTTTCTAAAACAGAGTCCAGATGACTACAACTGAATCTTTTTCTACAATGGAACACTCCTGGACGAATGAGGGATTACACCGACACCATGAAAATATAACATTCCTGTAACTTCAGCAGTTCTAAAACAAGTTTGCCAACTGGGTCTTACACTTCACAGTCAACAGTATAATGTATACAGTGAAACCATTTATGGTAACAGAACAGCATTCACTTAACAGATTGTGTGAGCTTTGTAAGGACAACTGAAAATGCTAGCATCAATGTTAGCACAAATTGATTTAACATTCCCACAATTCCTCCCTTTGATTACATTTACATGTGATCACAAATTAATGTTTTTTAATCAATATAAATCATTAAGTCAATAGCTTGAGGCGCAAAATGCAACCTCTCTACAGGTTCTTTATTATGTTCGTCTTTAATATGGATTTTAATCAATCTTCTTGCAAGAGCAATTTTTATGTTCTGTTCTTTCATTTTATCATTTCATCACATTTCAAAAACCCACAATCACTCGGACAGCAAAGATGAGACAAAGAGCACTTAATGAGAGCCCAATATATACAGTATACGTTTTTGTCTACAGTTTACGCCTTTGTAGAGTCCGACTCATATGAACTTCATGTCTCTGCAGTCAAGATGTATGGACTAAGTGGTCGTAAGAAATAGTACCGGAGAAAGAAATTGTCATGTGATAGCAGTGGTAATTAGTCTCTCCACAAGGGCATGGAGACAAACCTATGCATGAGCAACAGAGTGATTAAGGAAGAGAAAAAAATCTTCATAATTATCAAAAAATTATTGTCTGGTTACAAAAATGTTCAGGGAAATGTTCAAGTTGTCGATCAAAATTTAGTTGCGTGTCCATATGTCTTAATGTATAACCAGTGAGGCTCATTGTTCAATATAGAGGTTTATATTTAGAAGTCTCTACTGGTAAACTAGAGTGGAGATGATTAGTTCAAGTGCTTTGAGTGAAAATATTGAGAATGCAAAATTGATCTCATTAGCAAATGGTGTAGTACTAAGTTGTGATCTGGCAAATGAGCAAGCAATAAAAAAGGTCAGAAAAAGAGAAACAAAAAAGGGAGAAAAAGCTAAATGATATGCAAGGAAAATTTAAATTGTTGGAGGAAAACCATGCCAAAAAGGGGTGTCCTAAAATGCTAAAAGAAATTCATGATCCGACTTCACGGGAAATTAAGAAAATGCTCTTTACCAAACAAAGATATGAGAGTGGATAAAAAAAATGTCTAAAGCTGAAATTTATTTTTGAATACGGGACGGGCAAAGTGATGTAATCTTAACCAAACAAGACGAAATTCAATCAGCATTTGAATCCTTTTATGAAAAACTTTTTTAAAATTCCAGACAAAGATAATGATATATTCCATTATGGACACTCAATTAGCCTGCTATATCAGAACATTATACAGAATTAGGAGATGAAATAACAGTTTTGGAAATACAAGGAGCAATTAAAACATTAAAGAATAATACATCTCCGGGGAGCGATGGGTTCACGTCAGTGGTATAAAGCTTTAAAAGAAACTCAGACCCCTCAGAGTTGGAAAGAGGCCATCATATCCTTAAGACCTACAGAGGGGAAGGACCGACTGAAATGTGCCTCATATAGACCCATTTCTATTCTGAATGTAGACCATCGTATCTACGCCTAAATTATGTCCAAAAGAATGGAACAGATACTCCCAATCTTAATCCAAAATGGACAAGATTTATTACCAAACGACAAACACAAAACATCATAAGACGATCTTTACACATAATGAGCCAAAAACAAAAACATCAAAACACAGCTCTATTAAGTTTGGATGCTGAAAAAGTGTTTGATTCTGTTAGCTGGCCATATCTACTTAAAGTGCTAAACAAATTTCAAATCAATGATTATAAAAAATATTGGGGGTCTTTACAATGGTCCAACATCAAGAATTAAAATCAATGGTCATCTGACAGATCTACAGTCTCTGGAAAGGGGGATGACGCAGGGCTGCACCTGATCCCCCTCTTGTTTGCTTTGTATTTGGAACCATTAGCCCAATTTATTAGACAATCAAAAACAATTCAAGGTGTTACAATTGATGGGATTGCCTGCTATGCAGATTATGTTCTATTGTATTTGACCAAACCAGAAAATTCCATACCCAATGTTATGCGTTTTCTTCAAGAAGTTGGTCCAATGTCTGGATACAAATTAAATGTACAAAAGACTGAAATTCTCTCATACTAGCTTCCCCAGCTGACCTTTAAAAAGACTTACCCATTTAAATTGCAAGTGGCATCTCTTAGATATTGGTTGTGGTCCTACATAGAGACCTAACAATGATGGAGAAAATTATACCCCCCTTTTTACTAAAAAAAAAAAAAAATTGAAAAATGTAATCTTATCCCCTATTTAAGTCTAAATCAAAGGATTGGAACTATACAACTGAATGTTTTGCCTAGGTTTCTCTATCTGTTCCAGACTCTTCCGGGTTCCATCCCGGTTTGATGAATGGAATAAAGCAATCTCATGCAGACTGTTGGAGAGTCGAGCAAATCACTATCATGTGTTTTGGGTGTGTCCTGTTGTTCACAAGTTTTGGACTGAGATCAACAAAGCCTTGCACGCAATTTACGACATCCCATTGGATTTCAGAACTATGTATTTGGGCCTCAGGACTCTTTCCATGGACACAATTGGAAGTCATCTCTGGAGCATCCTCCTGATTGCTGCGAAAAAGACACTCACAAAACCCCCCTCCCCCCCCCAAAAAAAAACCTCACAAAACACAGACTGGACAAATGGAAAAGAGAAAAAAAACATTCAGACTCTGTCAAATGTGTCCATTTTCAAACTGACTCTGGGCAAGGTGCGACGTTTGTTTGGGTTCATATGTGTTTAATTTTTTTATTTTATTTTTTACTTTTTCCTCTCTAGTCTTTAGTGTGTTTTATGTTCATAAATTTGAAAAATTAAATAAAATCTTAACGGATAAAATTAACGGAATAAAGTTTTAAAAAATAAAAGAAATCCTCACGGACCAAAAGACTAACTTTACAGCTCGGTTGGTGCAACTGTTCCATCGCCAGTCTCAAGACAAGGCCTCTTCCCCCAGAGAAGCAAAAGCAAAATCACATCTACCATGTGAACTTGTTGAAGCAGTGAAAAGAGCGGTCCAATCCAGTTCCGGTCCCGATGGTCCAGAAAGGAGAGTTGGAAAAGGAAGAAGAGGATGTGGACACTACTCTAGAGACTGACAAGCACCGCTCCAACCTCACCAACTCATCTGTCCCCTGAGCAAGCTGTCAGCATTCTACAGGTCTTTCAGGAAGTTCCTTCCCTGTTTGCACCCAAACCGGGTAAGACTACCCTGGTGGAGTGCATGATTGGTTTGAAGGACTCCAAATCCACCCTCCAGCAACCCTACCTCAGCAACTTGTGGCAAAATTGCACCAGGTGGTGCAGGAGATCCTGAAGTTGGCCGTGATCGAGCTGTCCAATTCGGAATGGTGCAGTCCAGTGGTCATTGTCTTCAAGAAGGATGGCTCCATACGGATATGCAAACTAAACTGTTTCTGACTTTGATGTATATCCTATGCAGAGAATCGTTGACCTTCTGAAAAGAATTGGGGCAGCAAGTTACATCAGTACACTGGTTCTCTGCAAGGGATATTGGCAGGTCCCGTTGAAAGAGGCTTCCGGTCGATACAGTCTTCCGGACCCCTGCAGGACTCTTCCAGTTCACCGTCATGCCGTTCGGACTGCATGGGGCTCCAGCCATGTTTCAGTGTTTGGTCGGTTGTGAAGAGTGTAGTGCAGCTTACCTTGATGACGTTGTCTTCAGTCCAACATTGGAGGAGCATCTGAGAGACCTCTCCCTGGTGGGGAAGATTGCACAAGCCGGACTAACTCTGAACCCGTCCAAGTGGGCCCGAGAGGAAAAAAATACCTTGGGTACCAGATGACAGGTAGAAGTTCAAACCCAGGTGGACAAAGTTGAAGCCATTATGAACTGTCCTCGACCACGCACCAAAAACGAGGTCCGGTCCTTCCTTGGACTGGCTGGTATTGTTGGTTTGTTTCCCAGTATGCCATGATTGCAGTTCCACTTACAGCACTCACTAAGAACCAGCAAAATCCAGTGAACTGTACCGAGGAGTGCGTGCATGTCTTCAGCACCCTGAAGACAATCCTTTGTTCTTGTCCAGTCCTGAAAAGCCCAGATTTCAACGAAAGATTCCTGGTACAAGTGGATGTTTCTGCAGTTGGCCTGGGAACAGTGTTGGCTCAAGGAGGACCAGGTGAAGGAAAGTCCCATTCTGTACCTCAAACTGCAGCCAAGGGAAACTAGGTATTCTGCAGTCGAGAAGGAAGGGCTCGCCATCAAGTGGGCCTTGGATAGCCTTCGCTATCACCTCTTCGGTCGAGAGCTTGATTTAGAGACGGATCACAAGGCTCTCACTTGGATTGAGTCCACGAAGGACTACAACAGTCGCCTTACACGGTGGTACCTTGCCCTTCAACTCTAAGTTCATCATCTGACACAGAGCAGGAAAGACCGATGTCGTCGCGGACTATCTTTCAAGGTTGCACCAGAGTGTCAACCTTCCAGAGGGGAGGGATGATGTGACGGAGGGGGCTCCCTAAGTGCACTGTCCCGGGGAGAGCATGTGAATTTATCTAAACCTATGCAGCACAGACTCTAAATTAACTCTAAATTAATCAGAGTTATGCAAACGTTTTGAATTGTTATTGCACCCTCTTTATTATTGCTTCTAAAATATTAAGCACAATGTACCATAATTTCAAAATGTTTTGTTTATTAAAATTATACACATTTTTGAACTTGCCCTTTATTTTACTAGGCAAGAACTCATTGAAATCGAGATCTATATTGGTGAATAGGTCACTCTTGAAAAAGATCTGTTAAGGGCAATTTTGAATGTTTCAATAAAAAATAAAAGTCCTCATTTCAAGTTGGAATCATTTAGTAACTTAATTTGTTCATCCCAACTCAGTTTCATCAAATCAGTAGTCCCTGATCTCAGTCCAGCGAGCACTTTCAGGGGAGATATTTGTGGATTTATAACACTCCACAAATAATTCTAATTCAAAGTTCTCCTATGTATTAAATATTACCATATAAAAAGGCATATGTACTACATATCACATGTGTGTGTAGTTATATTTATATATGCAGTCTGATAACCTCCCCATCCAGCCTCTCCTTCACGCTGCAGTCGCATCTCCAATGTCCTGTCACGTATATCAGTTGGTTGCTGGCCCTCCCTGTTGTCTGTCCAGCCCTGCCTCCTGCGCCTCCCCTCCACACGATCTACTGGAGAAATCTCCTATCCAGAAAAAACAACTGAAGCCTCAAGAGGCTCCGAGACATTAAAATAAAAGATAGCAGGGACCAGTCAAGGTTTTAGACTATGTTGAGCACATGCCAATGTTTTAGCTTGTTTAACAATGATTTTGTCAACCATATCAGTAAAACGTGTGACAAATGTGCATGTCAATCTTATAGGAAATGCATTTTCAGGCAAAGATAAGATATTGTCTTGCTCACCGGAGTGGTAACTGTATCCCATCTCTTCAGAATGTTTACCGTTTTATGCAGCATTGGGGGAGTGGTTTGGAGGCGAGGGCAGGCCAGGGAAGGAAATGCCCCAGACAGACCTGGGGGAGATGGAAAAAACATAGGTCCTGCTGAGGGACCCATTTGATTTCATAATTTGAACAAAAATGCATGCAGTCCAAACAGTTGAGCGTGGAGGGGTACCATTCCAACAGATTTGGAGTTTAGTTACCCATACTGCTTATTCCTTTGCATTTTATGATACTCAACTCTGTCTTGTACCAACTTTTGCTTTTTAGCTTAAAGACTATAAACATTGTCCTTTTATAATTTTCAAAATAATAAATCTGTTACATCGTCCATACAATTACATTAGATATCTGGAACGGCATAAAAACACTGTCACGGGTATGGCAAGGACCCAAAAGCAGCACAGGCAGACAGACTCAGTCGGTAATCACCTTCATTTATCACAGCAGTCTTTATTAGTTTAGACAGGGTGAAAAGCCTTGGCTCACGGTGATCTATTGCGAGATCTGAGCATAGGAACTTGTCTCGGCATGAAGGTGCAACATAAAACACTGATCAATAAACACATTTGAAATCAAAAAAGGGCATGCATTAAAGAAACTATAGTATGAAATAAGCATTATTATTGTAGAAAAAGATTCAGTTGTAGTCATCTGGACTCTGTCTGTCTCTCTCATCCAAGAGTCATTCTCAAATCAGAGAAACAAGTCTGAGAACTCTTGTTTATATCCTACTCTGTGAGAGCCCTGCCCACAGGGCGGGACCTCCTGCTAATGGCCCATTGAAACTGGGATGGGCCTATTGTTCTATTGTGGGCCTATTGTTCTATTGTTCCCTGCCTCACCTTGAGTGCCTATTTAGCATCCGAATGCCCAGGGCGTCTCCAGGGTTTCAGCAGACCATTATAAACAACTGGAAGGTTGAATCTTAAAACCTCCATTACGATTTAATGAAGGATTCTCTTTTTTTAACAAAGATTGCCTCCTTAACTCCTCTTTAAAACCATCTTTTCTCCCTGCTCAGAATCTCCACCTCACTGTCTTCAATAGAGTGGTTTGTGGCTAAGCATTATTATGTACACGAGAATTACAGATGTAGTGCAGAAAGTGACATTGCAGTGAGTGATTGAATAGTTGCAGTTAAAGTGGCAGGTTCTAAGAAGTATTCAAGAGAGTCTAATGGCAGAGGGAAATAAACTATTCTTGTGGCGGGAGGTTCTGGTCCGGATGGACCGTAGCCTCCTGCCTGAAGGGAGTGGTTCAAATTGTCCATGTCCAGGGTGAGAAGGTTCAGCAGTGATCCGACCTGCTCGACCCCCTGGTGACGTGCAGGTCCTGCAGAGATGGAATTCTGCAGCCAATCACCTCAGCAAAACGCACAATGCATTGTAGTCTTTGTTCTGACTGTGGGTTCCGCATACCACACGGTGATTGAGGAGGCAAGGATGGACTCAATGATGGCCGTGTAAACTTTCCTGAAGTCCACGATCATCTCCACTGTCTTCTGGGTGTCGAACTCCAGGTTGTTACAGTTGCACCAGGACACCAGCAGGTCCATCTCCCTCTTGTAGACAGACTCATCCCCGTCCGAGGGTGGTGTCATCAAAAAACTTGATACATTTTACGGAGTCGTGGCTGGATGTCCGGGTGTCTGAGACATTCTTCCCCAGCACTGCCTCCGATCCGTTAGGAAGTCAGTGATCCACCTGCAGGTGGAGTCAGGCACGTTGAGCTGGGAGAGCTTGTCCTGGAACAGAGCAGGGAGGATGGTGTTGAATGCAGAGCTGAAGTCCACAAACTGAATAGGTTCCTGAGGAGTCCAGATGCTGCAAGATGAAGTGGAGTGCCAGGTTGATGGCGTCAGAACTGCAGGGGGTTCAGCAGGGAGGAGGTGAAGGACGTGAGGTGGGGCAAGACCAGGTGCTCAAATGACTTAATGACTACAGGCCTGTGGCGCTGATGTATAAATGAAGTCCAGTGATCCGGGGCTTCTTGGGGACAGGGACAATGTTGGCAGACTTGAGGCAGGCTGGAACGTGGCATGACCCCATGGTGGTGTTAAAAATGTCTGTGAAGACGGAGGTCAGCTCTCCTGCGCACGGTCTTAATGTGGCAGGAGAAACACCGTCTGGTCCAGCAGCTTTTTCAGGGGTTGGATTTCATAAATAGTCTGTTCACATCCTGTTCCTGAACTGAGAGTGTGGTGGGGACCAGGGTGGGGTTGGCAGGGGTGGTCACCGTGGGGGAGGGGGTCGTCTTCAGCAGGGGGTGCTCGGGGCTTATGATTGGTGAGAAGCCGGAACCCACGCCATGCAGAGGCAGGGTTGTTGTCAGAGAACTGCTGCTTCAGACGCGTATTGTATTGTGATCTCGCACTCAACACCTCTTGGCTAAATCCATAATTCACATCTTTGTAGCGCTCTCTGTCACCAGCCCTGTACGCTGCCTCCTTCTGCTGCTTTAACTGCCTCAGTGTTGGTGTGAACCAGGGTTTGTCATTGTTGAAAGTGACTTTGGTGTGTGTTGGTATGACGCTGTCCTCACAGAATCTAATGTATGACATCAGTGTCCGTGTACTCATCCAAACTATCCGTGACAGCTCTGAAAAACTCCCAGTCTGTAATGTCCAAACATGCACGAAGCTCCTCCACTGCCTCATTGGTCCACTTCTTAGATTTCCTGAGGGTTTTGAGAGCTTCAGCCTCTGTCTGTGGGGATCAGGTGGACCATGACGTGATCTGAAAAGCCGAGAGCAGCACGAGCCACTTCACGGAAGGCGTTACTGGCTGTTGTGTAACAGTGATCCAACATGCTCTGCTCTCTGGTTGGAACTTTAATAAACTGTCTGTACTTTGGTAGTTTGTTGCTGAGATTACCCTTGTTAAAATCTCCCAGGATAATACACAAGGAGTCCGGGAAGGCCCGCTTCACACTCAGAATCTGGTCTGCGCGCTGTGCCACGTGCACGTTTGCGCTCGGTGGGATGTAAACACCAGCCAGAATGAATGAGGCAAACCCACGTGGCAAGTAGAATGGTTTGCAGTTAATGAAAAGATATTCCAGATCAGGAGAGCAGTCCTTGGAGATCACAATCACATCTGGTGACCAGGCGTTGTTGATGTAAAAACAGACTCCTCCGCCGGGTGTTTTTCCCCCCTTTTGTCTGTCCGCACAAAGAAGCTCGAAGCCCTCCAGCCGTACGCCGCAGTCTGGGAACAGCTCGCTATGCCACCTGAAGCACAAAACAAGAGATGAATAAAAGCCTCTATTTCGTCTCATCAGCAGTGCCAGTTCATCCATTTTGTTGGAGAGTGAGCGAACATTAGAGCGGAAAAGTCAGGCATGACACAAGAACAATCTGGCACTGGTGCAGAGACAGGAGCAGGCTTAAATGCAGGCAGCGCTGTCACAGGTGTGTAGAGTTGGCCTGATGAGGAGGCATGGGTACCAGGTAGAGAGGAGGAGAGACAGGTGTAGGGAGTTGGTCTGATGAGGAGGTGGGGCTGACTGGCAGAGTTGAAAGATACCAGCAGACAGGAGACGTGACCGTAACCACTTGTTACCGTGTAGTTTTACACATACATTTTTTAGGCCTCTTTTTCTTACTCGTGTATTTAACAATCTGCACTTTTCACTTTTCTATTTCTACTAAAGCCTTAGACATATATTCTGACCACGCATAAATATGAATTTAGTCTTATGTTACAATACATGTATTGCAATAATAGGGGATGTGCAATATGTGAATTTTGCAATAATGTTGCTTGTGCATTGCGTGTACTGTGCAATGAGATTACTGTGCAATAATGTGGACTGCGCAATGGGTGGATTGTGCAATAATGCAAACTATGGCTTGTGAGCACTGCACAATGATTGGTTTGTGCAATTATGTGGACTGTTCAGTGAGTGAATTGTGCAACAATGTGGACTGTGCAATGATGTGGACTGGGCAATGAGGGGAACTGTGCAATGAGTGGATTATGCAATAAAGGGTGTTTGGCCCTTTTGTGACCTCAGTCCCTTAGGAGAACAGACAGCAATTAGCCTTTCGTTACAATTCAGTGTATTTACTTTCATGTTATATTAACGTTGTCCCAATTAAATACATGAATAAAATACTAATCTATGAAAATGGTATGCCAACTTCCGGGATGATGGCCACCTAGCTCAGTCGGATCTGTTGGGCTGAGGTTGAATCTGTTGGATTTATCTGTCTATATTACGAGTTTACGAGCAGACAAAATGAGCTTGGACACTTATTACTTGAAAATGTCTAAGAAACTGAATCAGAAGAACAGAGCCACGCTAGCAATGCTACAGCTAAAATGACCATCCCCGCTGCAATGCCGACTGCCACCTCTATATCCTGCCTGAACTGGGCACAGCTCCAGTAGAGACTAGGACCAGGATAGACCCAGTGATTATGACAGCGTCCTGAGTGATCAGGTGGACAACCTGGAGAATGTTAATTGCAGAAGCAATCTGCGGATTGTTGGTCTTCCAGAGGACACTGAAGGGAAAGATGTGATAAAATGTATGGATTCTTGGATCCCCAAATATCTAAAAGTTCTAACAAAATCTGGGAAAATAAAGCTTGACAGTGAATATTGCGCCCTGGCTCCAAAGCTGCCTCCCAAGCCGGCTCCGAAATAGTGTCCAAGACCTATTATATTGAAGTTCCATAACAAGTGATAAACATCGCATTAGGGCTGCAGCTACATGTCTCACAGATAGGACCAGACGAAACAAGCTCACGTCTCATTCTTCAATGACTGCGAGAGTGATCAAAAAGGTTTTGACCAAGTGAAGTCTCGCCTGACACAGAAGAAAGTGGATTACGCTCTGCTTTATCCCGCAATGCTGAGGCTCAACGTGGATGGAAAAATAAAACCTTACCTTACCTTACTTTGTCTGCTCAGTTCACCGCATCGTTGTACTGGTGTGAATATGAAGCTCAATGGAAAAATATTTGGGGTTCCTGTACAGGCCTTAATGACAGATACGGTTGAGGAAATCAAGAATCCCTGGGTAAAATCTATGGCATGGAAGGATTTTGTACTAAATAGCGACCTGAGATTCAAGGTCTGGATTTCAAAAGGTATTAAATCACCCGATTGTTTAAGATAATCACATGAAAAGCTTTGATATGTTGAAAAAAATCCTTTGGCTTGGAGAAACAGGAATAGTAAAGGGATGTACAAATAAGGAGTTATTATAACCACAAAATTAAACAAAGTAATGGCCATCTAATCTGAATTTTTTTTTTTATCAAGAAAATCAGAACATTCAAGGGGAATATTGTTAAAATGCTATCAATGCATTGGACTGCTAATACAGTATATATCTGCTTTGACAGACGAAGAGTTGAAACATTCAAGTAGAGGACCACAAAATCACATGTCTTGAGGGAATTTCATCAAAAAAATGTGTTACGTTTTTTCATAACACCATGTCAAAGGGCCCATTTTTCACAAGAAAATGGTAACTGCAGGAGAAACTATCACGTGTTTTGGGACCGTCCTGTTGCTCAAAAATATAAGATTGAAATTAACATTAGTTGATTGGTTGTGTTTTGTTCTGTGATGTACCATGTTTATTCTTCTATGACATCTAGCTAATTTTAAATAATGCTGACTAGACACTTTTGCCTGCTTGGTATGAGGAGATCAATAGTCATTTGGCATCAACATTTCAATACTTTCTGATTATGGTTCCTGCTTGGGTGTACTTATGGCAGAAGTGAGCAGACCAACTGCCTCTCAGGACAGATCAATGACTTCAGTTCTTTCAAGTCTACAGCCTGACCACTAGCTAAAGCACTTTAGCATATTTTGTAAATGGTAATGTGCTTTCACATTTTGATGACCTGTACATTTTTATTAGTACCGGTACACACCGGTCACAAATTGAAACTGGTATATATTTTTTATTTTGGCCTGGGCAATATGGCTCTGCCAACAGGGCGCGCTCTTTTAATGGTGGTCAGTCTGCTTGTCTTTTATTACCCAATGACTTTTTAATTGTTTGACTATAATTTGGTTGAATCAGCAATTTTTGAGCTGTTTTGAAATTGTAATTTGCAAACATTTATTGAACTACTTCCTTTAAAACCCCTCAATGACAAAGTGCCTTACAAATAAACACCACCCTGCCACTTCGTTTATCTGCCTCTTGTGCCTTTGTTTCCACACAATGGTTGTCGTCAAACTTGCGTATGGCGAAAATACTGTGTATATGTGGTGTACGACCAAAACAAGGCACTCAAAATTGATGGAAGAGCACGGTGCTCACAAACCGTATGCCAACTTCAAACAAACTCCAAACTGCACATTAAAACCACTCATCTGCACCAAACAGCCCCTTAATCTATTTTTCATTAGGGTAATCTTTAAAAAAAAAAAAAAATCAATTATTGTATGGCCTTTGTGGAGGCTGCATGCCTTCACTCTTTCAAGGTTCAAAGCTTACCCCGAGTAATTATCTCGAACTACAGTAACCATAAACTACAGCAATAATCGACTTTACAAGAAGCAGTTGGAAACACCGGTGGGCGGTGGGCGCAAATTCATTATTTAATTTCAATAAATGCAGGATATGTGTAGGTTCATTATATTTCCTTTGATTTAATTAGACTTAATTTATTGTTTTTTCCAATGAACCAAAGCATCATAATTCTTCTTTTTATTGCCATTCTTGGTGATTTCCTGTTCAGATAAATGCGTACATGCTGTATATTATTGGATAATAATATTTTTGGGCGTTTGATTCAAATGATGCTGATTTTCATCCACCAAATTGACTGTATCACCAGAGCTCTTGCGCACACCAAAATCAGAGCTGTATGTACAGGTTCATAAATACCACACGCCCTCTGGTTTACCAACAAATATATACCCAAATTTACAAAAATTTTATACACCATCCAATGTTGATAAATGAGGGCCAATAACCTTATGCATTTGGTTGCCTCTACTCCCTCTCAGCCTCCTCCTCTTCTCTCTGACAGTGCCTTAGCCTCCTAACCTATGCATAGCTAATGTCATCTATGTCACTGTACTTTCAGCAGCTCAGAGCCAAACGCCGCAGAAACCTAGCATGGCCCCTCTGCTCTCAGTCAGCTTCACCATCACAGGTAGAGTATAGCCTCATAGACACAACATCAGCTATCCCTTCTGGTTACACCCAATACGCGGTGGAAGAAGTACTTGCTGTACGTCAGTTCAGAAAATAAAATGGTACAATTAAATTACACGCTGCACTTACCAGCACCATAAGAGCATGGTTTCACATATCAGATTTAGTCAGTATTTTGGCATTAGTAAAAGTTTCAGAAGTAGTCATCTGGACAATGTTTTTAAAATCAAGATGTTTTGACTTCCAGATACAAAAAACAGGCCAAAAGTTACACAGAACTGAGGAGGATCGGAATCTTATTATATGTCTGGACTGTCTGAAAAACTACAAAGGATTTTAGACGGAATGACTTTGCTGTGCACTTTGAACTGAATGCCTATTGGCACAACTAAAGTGACATAAAATAAATAATAACTATTTAAACTAAAACATGTACAATAGGCTCCTCCCTTGAAAAAGAGATGCTACATCTCAGTTGGAGTTAGTAACATCAGCCTGCCCAGGGACTACAGGTGGGAATTAGCACTTGAGCTACAACCTGGTTCTTGGTCCTGTTAAGGTTAATGCACTGTCCCTGTCTCAATAAATAAAATGAAAAAATATATAAAAATAAAAAGCTTCATATATTCATAACTATAAAAGCTGTGGCTTCTGGAGGCAACAATGTCACATCATGTTACTGACTTGTAAAAAAAGGTGCATTAGTTTCATGATAAAACTCCTCCCTAAGGGCGGGGTTTAATCAATTCAGAGCAGTATAAAATCTAGCTTCTCCGACCAGAACCTTGGATTGAAAATTATTTTTGGATTAAATTAACCCTCAAAATAACAATCCTCTGAACTGGGTTATGATGGCCAAGTATGTATAGTACCAAAGTGAAGCATAACAGTGGATGAGAGATGTTTCCTTAAGTAACAGCGATGTAATTATGATATATTACACTTTTAGTCGGTGTAATCCCCCATTTGTCCAGGAGTGCTCCATCATAGAAAAATAAAAATATTCAGTTGTTGTCATCTGGACATTGTTTTTGAAAAAACAAGACGTTTCGACTTTCCTCTAAAAGTTATAGGGTAAAAATACGATTGAGAATGACTTTTGGATGAAACTGTACTTAGTTAAAGAAACAAGGTACTTCCCACCACTGCACCATTTGCCTCCTGTAAAAATCTGCTTCCCTTGTCACCTCACCTACACATGAAGCAACACTGCAAATCATCCTTTTTCCTGCTTCCATTGCATTTTGTAATGGTGTAGTTTTCCTTTCCTCTTGTCTTCTCCAAAATAGCATCTTTTTGAGCGTTGTTGATTTTTGCCTCTGTGCTAGCATTAGATTTGTTGAAAAAGACTGGTGCAGGAGAGTTTCCGGATGATGGCCCCTTAGCTCAGTAAGGTCTGTCTGGCTACTGTCGAATCCGTTGGATTTCGCCATCAATATTACGAGTTCACCTGGGTAGATTTGATATTTCTGAGCAGCAGACTTTTTTTTTTGAATAATGAGGAAAGTAAAGCGTTAGTTTTGTGCACCCATGTAATCTAGTTCTCCCCTAGTTACTTTTTAAAATGAGTAACGCGTTAGTTTTGGTTACATCATCATCTCTTTGCCAGTCTCATCTTGTCACTGCAATCCCAGAGTTTGGCGCAGCTAGACTCGTGAGTCTTGTTGTCATGCCAAAGAGAGATAAACTTTCAGATGCACATTTTGAAAAACTACTTCTCCTACGTTATAACCACTATTTTGTAGCTGAGGAGTAAATGTAGGGTAACAGCAATGTGGTGAGTTTGATTTAAACGCAAGAGTACTCTAACGCATTACTTTTATAACACAGTAGCGCAGTATCGTAGCGCGTTTGTTTTCCAGGGCAGTAACGAAGTAACATAACAAGTTATTTTTAAAAGTAACGCTACCCAACACTGCTGAGCACACACATAATTTCAGGGTCATGTCTATGAAACTGAAGAAGAACAACGCCACCAAGGACCAGGCTAGACATACTACACCAAAGCTAGCTACCCACACCGCAGCGCTCCGGAGGAGACCAGGAGAGAGATAGACCCCTTAATTATGCCGGTTTTGCGGGAGATAACATAAGATTACAGAAGCAGTAGACTCAAAGATAGATGTGGCCCTGGTGTAAATGTGTGATTTGAAATCCAAGACTGGCAAACTGGACAGCTCAGCCACAGGCTGATTGGTGCAGCGCAGTGATGCGGTCTCTGTATCAGACTGTTGTGGTGAAGGAGCTGAGTCAAAAGGCAAAGCTCTTGATTTACTGGTCAATCTACGTTCCTACCCTCATCTATGGTCATGAGCTTTGGGTAATGACCGAAAGGACAAGATCGCCTGTACGAGCAGTGGAAATGAGTTTCATTCGCAGGGTGGCTGGGCCCCTTAGAGATAGGGTGAGGAACTCAGTCACATGGGAGGAGTTCAGAGTAGAGCCTGATCTAAAACACACTTGTTTTGATACTGAGCCAGGGTTTGTAACAGCGCCCCACTATTTACAAGCTGGATTCACTGTTCCAACGTCTGTGACCACTTACTGTGGTATATATTATAAAAATAGATCAGTAGTGTGCAGTGACTTTTATGGATGGGCAAGCAGACTTTGTGTGTTCATCAATATTTAGTGGATAACATTTTGCAAAAGTGAAATAAAAACTTGACATGCATGGCTGAGTTTTAAACCCCGGTCTCACACACATAGGGCAGAGACCTATCCTACTGACCTAAACTCCCATACCGGTAAGAAATGCTGAATGGTGTAAATGGGCTTACTTCACCGATCAATTCATTACACAAATTAGTGCTCTTTTTTAAATTACTGCCTATATTTCTATCTAACTTCTAATTATTAGAAACATGAACAGAGCCTCAGCTACAAACAAAGACTTGTCTCTAAAAGATAGTAGATTGAATTCAATTTATTTTTGTAACGCCCAAAATCACAACAGTAGTTGCCTCGAGGGGCTACAGTGGAAAACAAAATAAACAATGTTCACAGGGACTTGGAAAATCCCAGCGTCCTGTGTCCTTAGACAGATGTCCCAAGCTCCCCTGTCCTTAGACCCTCCTTCTCGACCAGGAAAAACTACCAAACCTCATTGGGAAAAAGTAGAAACCTGTAGGAGTTCCACAGTGAAAGGAGAGATCCGACTCCCTCGGACGGACAGGCGGACACGCCTCAATTTGCGGATACACGGTGGAGCAAGACCCACTCAGACCGTTCATATGGAGTAGAGACCGTTTCTCCAGGCAGACCATTCTCCAGGCAGTTGAGGAGCATCTGGATCCACAGGTCGTCGATGTGCCTGCTCCACTCCCGTCGGGAAGTGGGAGAAAAAAGAAGGAAAAGCGATGAACAAATTGCCAGTGAAATTTAAATATTAAATATTGTTTGATAGAGAAGTAGTAGGAAACAGAGGATAGTGCTCAAGCTGCCATACTTCCCCCAGTATAGTTGCTCCTAGGGCAGCATAGCTGGGAACTATCGGTTTTTATTTCTGTTCCTAACTGGCCTGACCATAAGCGATTTCAAAGAGGAACGTTTTAAGCCTGGTCTTAAATGAAGAGACTGTGTCGGCCTCTTTAACCATGGGCAGGAAGCTGATTCCACAACACAGGAGCTTGGTAGCTAAACGCTTTACCTCCTACTGTGCTTTTAGAGACTCTTGGGACCACCAGAAGTCCAGCATTTTGAGAGCGAAGTGCTCTGTTTGGATTGATAAGTACCTATAGCATCTTTGAGGTAGGATGGGGCCAGGTCATTTATGGCTTTATAAGTCAGGAGGAGGATTTTGAATTTGATTCTAAACTCGACGGAGCCAGTGAAGAGACTCAAGCACAGGCGTAATGTTGCTCTCTTCTTTTTGTTCCTGTTAGTAATCTTGCTGCTGCATTTTGAACCAGTTGAAAGCTTTTTATGCGCTTTTAGGCACGCTGCAAGCAGGGAGTTACAATAGTCTAATCTAGATGTTACAAACGCGATGGACACGTTTTTCAGCATCACTTTTAGGCAGATTTGTCTCGATTTTGGCTATATTACGCAGATGGAAATAGCTGTTTTACAGGCTTGATTTATGTGCTTTGAATGAGAGCTCTTGGTCAAATAAGACTCCAAGGTTTCTTACAGTGGAGCTGGAGGCTACACTGACGTTGTCCAGTGTGACTATCTGCTCAGAAACAGCGTCTCGTAGAGTATTAGGACCTACTACAATGACCTCGGTTTTTTTTTCAGGGTTAAGAAGCAGATAATTAAGTGTCATCCAGGTTTTTATATCCTTCACACAAGCACTAAGTCTATCTGCTTGATTGGGTTTCATTGATAAATACAGCTGTGTGTCATCTGCATAGCAGTGGAAGTTAATGCTATGCTTTCTGATAATGTTACCTAACGGCAGCATATGAAGAGTAAACAGAATTGACCGAGAACTGAACCTTGTGGCACACCGGTAGTTACTTTAGAACAGGGTGAGGAGCTCTGGTTTACATTAACAAAAACTGGTACCTATCCGATAGGTAGGATTTAAACCAGCTGAGGGCTGTCCCTCTGACACCTACATCAGATTCTAACCTCTGCAGTAGAATGTTGTGGTCGATGGTGTCGAACGCTGCACTGAGGTCCAATAGAACCAGGATTGAGACCAGTCCATCTTCAGCAGCTAATAACAAATCATTTGTGACTTTAACAAGTGCAGTTTCAGTGCTGTGGTGGGCTCTGAACCCTGACTGGAAAACTAAAACTAAATTTGTGGATTAGCAAGTGCACTAACCGCAACAACAGAATGTGCTTGTTTTCGCACTGTCGTTTATTTAAATCAGTCTCACCACATCACTTACACTACATTTACCACTCAGCTACAAAATAGTGGTTACAATGAAGGCAAAGTAAATTTTCAAAACGTGCATCTGAAAGTTAATTTCTCTTGAGGACAAGACTTCTAGTCACTAGTTGCGCAGTGCGCATGCTCACAACATGCCGAGCTCTGGGATTGCGGTGATGAGATGAGACCGGCAAAGAGATGATGACCTAGCCAAAACTAATCATTTACTGATTTGAAAAAGTAACTTGGGGAGAACTAGATTAATTCGGTGCACAAAACTAACACATTTCTTGTTACACTTAAAAAGTAGTGTATAGAGTACTCATTACCATGCGTTACCAGCTAATGCGTTACCCCCAACTCTGACGCAGACACATTTGGGCTAGGTGCGTAGCTCTCCTCTCCTGTGCCGCTCCTCAGCTCATTTCCTCACTGTTCTTTTTATAAATCCATAGAGCCAAAGTGCTTTCTCCCCCTCGGTATTCAGCAAGTGCATCCACAGTTACGTTGTGAAGTGAAAGTAAAACATGAAGCCTTGTGCGTTCAGAGGTGGTGCTGTCTTTTGGATGATCCCATGGCTTTATTAAACCTATAAAGTCTGATTATGTCCACAAGAGACACGAGCAAAAGTGAACATTACAACTGAAGTTTAGGCAATGAATTTGACATGTATGAGTACTACAAGTCTTAAAGAAAAAAAAAAAAAGATGAGACAATAAGGCAGATTATGGCGGCCCACCATGAACTAATGTATTAAAGAGAAACATTGTCCCTCATGAAAAACATACCCTTAGTAATTTAGACTAATTCATGGTAGTTTGATGAATGCATGTTATAGAATGTACTCCAATCTGTACGACAAAAACACTCCATTCTGAATTTACTTGATATGTGACGTCGCCCCAAGAATCTTCTGTGCTGTTTTTAAGTCCATTAATCATCGCCAGACTCGTTCCGATCATTTCTGCTGTCAAATCACGGTCATTATAACTGTATAGTTTTATTAGCCTTTTGGCTTTCCTCTGATATTTTTTTTCTCTTAAATCTGTAATTCCCTTTGCTGACAGCAGACTATGGGATACGCCAGAGATATTGGAAGTATATATACATTTTTGACATCCGCCAGCCTGCGCACGGTACAGACGTTCTATTTTATCATCACTCTTATTTTCTTTGTCAATACCAGCAAGCTATACATAATTTTAAATATTGTTTTTGCAACAAAACAAGATATATCATTGCATGATTTTTTGCATGATTTGCATTGAATAATATGCCCCAATAAGCAATTGCCAATAGTTAGTGATGAAAATCTTTTTGACACGCATTTTGTTAGATATATGTATTATTATACTAAAAACAAAAATAAAAAATATTCAAAAAGCAACCAAAAACAAACTCTTATTGGGAAATTCATGGTTACACTAATGTTTACACATTTTCACATACATTGTTTTTTGCAGTTATAATAGGTATTTGTAGTCTCCAAAACATCAAAATGTATTTTATTATCATATCAGGAGCTAAAATTGTCATATATCAGTTTGGCAGAGTTGGCACATCTGAATCCTAAATCCACAGAAGAGCTCTTTAATGTTTTTAAAAATGGCAGGTGTCAAGTTTCTGTCCAATTATAACTTTGCAGGGGGCGAGCAATTTTCAAAGATTGATGAATAATTTACATATCAATGTGTCCAGCTCATCAAATATACGAAAGCCTCATTGGTTCCTTCTTAATCTGGCGTTGTTTGCCAAATTTGCAGGGATTTTTGTGTTTTCAAAGTTGCTGCTTCTGTAATAAGTTGTTATGACCATACCCTGGGACCTATGCATATTCTTTTAACAACCTTTGGTCCCACATTTGTCCTGATGATGCTGCCTCAGTTTTGTAACCATTGGATAAAAACCCTAGAACAAGTTTGTTAAAGTACGAGGGCTAGATTTTGGAATCCTGCATATTTTGATGATGATCATTGAAGATAGGGCGTGGTCCCAAGAGTCTTTTCAGCCAAAGGTCACATACACAATACATGTACCAAATTTCATTGAATTATGACAAGCTAGGGTGTGGCCTACATTGGCTTTTTTTTGTTCAGAATAAAGAATAAATATTGAATTTTTAGCCCACATTTGTCCTGATGATGCTGCCTCAGTTTGGTGACCATCGGATAAAAACCCTAGGACCCAGGTCCGGATCCAGACCCAATTGCGGTCCCATCCGAACCCGAACCTCTAACACTGAACAGCATAAGCCCCCCATTCACGGAGAACGAGCAGTGCAGCATAAAGGTTTTTGCAATTCTGCATTGTTTTGTGCAGAGGAGAGTCCTATGTGTGATGTTCTGATCAGAACAAAAGTAGAATTTTGCAGCTTTATATTCTACATAAAATCAACTTTTAAAAGAGCAATAACATATTTAGATGTATTTTAAAACCATTATTAGATAATTTAATATATAAAATAATAATTTGGTAAATTGTGAAAAATAACTATCCTTATTATAATACTATTTTATGTATGTTATAATATAAAAGTGGCATAGCGGCCACTTTTATATTATTGTGTTTTTTAATGCACCACATTGTAGTAAGGGAAATGTACATACACCGAAACACACTCAGGCTGGCAGGACCGACGAGAGGTGGTTTCCTTGGGACAGCATCTCTGTCCCAAGTGTAGACAAGTTCCTATGTTTGTGAATTTTGTTCATTGACAATGGCAATAAACTCTTTCTGATTCTGATTCTGAGTCGCTCGTAAAATGTCCTCTTTCTTTTTCTGCACCTTAGACACTATACATGACACAGAACTTTTTTCTTTTTTTTTTTTTAAATAGAAGGGGCAGAAATTATGCACGGAGAGATTATCAGATATGTACTGTATGTATATAATGATTGCTATTTTAAAAAAATGACTATATCTGTATGTACGACAATATATTGTAACATTGGGATGATGGTGATATTAAAAAACACATTTTTACTCTGTTTGAATGCATACACACATACACGCACGCAAACACACACACACACGTACATCCACGCACACACTCACATACGTACATGCAAACACACACACCTACAGACACACATGCACGCGCACACAAACACACACACACGTACACAACCATGCACAGACAGACACATGCACACACACACAGACACACACCAACACACACACACAATCAACCTACTCTGAAGTTCCTGGACCACATATGTCAAACTCAAGGCCCGACGTTTTAATCCGGCCTACCAAACATTTCTAGTTTATATTTATTAATTTCCAATAGATATATAGCATTTTTATCGTTAGAACTACAATTCCCACAATCCCCTGCTCAGCGCTGCTGTGTGTGCTACCAGCGCAAGTGCTGAGGGCTGAGAGTGCCAATGCGCGTCGCAGACTTGAGTAGATGTTTGAGCGAGGAAAAAAAACGTGTGCTTTTGGGAAACACAAGGAATAAAGAAAGTAGACGGTTTTGTGGACGTTAGAGCTGTGCTAAAAGTGCCGCTAATGTGAAGCTAACGACAAGAAAACAAACTTCTTTGATGACAGCTCTGTGAGGAACATCCAAACCAGTGCAAAACCTGGACAGATCATGAGTCGCAGGTTAAAAACACAGGTCAGAGTGTAATAAAGTATGAACATGACCGAATTAAGCTGCTGTTAGCTCTCATTTGATTCACTACATGAATAATCTGTCACAAAAATAAGTTTAAACTATAAAAATATTCAGCACATATTGCGTTTGTGGAGCAATATCAACAGGTCTGTGATACCAATGTTTAATATCAGAATCATATCACAAGTCCATATTCCTCTTCCTCCTGCTGCTGCATGAATTTGGACTCAGTCTTTCACCTGCTGCAGATGTGTGCAACAGTGTCCACTTAGAACTATTACTAGGCTATATAAATGTTTAAATTTTTTTTATTGTTTTATTTTTTTACATTATGTTCGGCCAGCGACCCAGCCTGAGCTTCGAAATTTGGCCCGCGGGCCACAATGAGTTTTACACCCCTGTGACTGTTTCTAGACTCTATTCATCTGTATTGTTGTCTGTCCTTTGCTCTTTTTGTTCTTATTGTCCTCACTATTGTTACTGTTTTGTATTTGTAAATAAAATAAAATAATTTAAAAAACAAAAAAGGCTCTGCCCCCTCCATTGGCGTAATCCCTTTTGTTTTGAAGAGGGCACCACTGAGCTATTTTGTAAGGGGGATTCTTGGCAACTTTACATGATTTAAATTTGAGCGGCGCTCTAATTTTTTTTACCAATTTTCATGACTTTTTACACAATTATTACACACTCATGACTTTTTTAGGTTTTCAAAACTTTCTAACCCTCCCTCTGTAAATATTTTCACAAGTCCATGTATATGTCAAACAAATTACCTCTTATGAATTTCTAATAATAATATTTGAAGGGGGTGCCAGAGAGCCATATTAAAAGATAAAACCTGAAGTACAATATAATAACATTCAGCTTACAATTCGGCATGTGCGCTCCAGCTTTCATCCGTCTGAAATGCCAAGATGCTGTATATTTGTAAATATGTGAATATATGAGTGTACAACTGGGACTGTGTATGTATGAATATGTGCGTACCGGTAGACAGGTGCGTATGTATTAGTATCCATGTATGTGCCTGCGTATGTACACCTGTATGTTGGTTGGGGTATACAAATATGTAATTACAGTAAACCATATGTGTCCTACTCTATGCTATAAACTCAAAATAAACCAATCAATCAAACAATGGCTGCCATGTAAATCGATTTTTTAGGGAGCGCTACTGGGCCCTTTTTCAATATTTTTTCTGAATGGTTTTACCTCAAAACTAGAGCTCACGAAACTTAATTTTTTTATGCCATTTACTTGCATATTCGTCATTGTGTACTACTTGCTTTGATGCTTTTCCCTAAAAAAATTACAGATACATCACAATTATGTACAACTTGTATGTTCATTCTGTGAGAGTTCTGAATTAGCTGAGAAAGCTGATATCTTCAGACAATTTATTTGTGACTTTGGTTTAATTGGACTCAAAAGAGCCATTAAAACTTCAGTTTCAAATCTGAAGCGATTCTTAAAATGGAAAATTAATTCACATTGAAAGAACAAAACAATTGCTTGTAGCACAGACCTGGTCATGAAAGGACCGCCAAAAAGGGTTATGGTGAGCTATTCTAGCAACAAAAAGCCTATTGTCTGGTGTTCCTGTCACCATGGTAAAACTCTGAGGTCATCTGCAGGTCACCAACAAAATATAGCCTTAAAATTATTATATATTTTTTGTATTTATTTTACGCACAAACTCTTGTCAGGAGAACGTCTGAACCTGTTTTATGTTGCTTTGATAGGTGATGACTTTGCACATTTTCAGGTTGCGTTTCAATTAAAGCTTTCCTTGTCAATGCATGTCTAATTTCATTCAATATTCATGATTATTTCTCAGCGAATATGAAGTCGCTTTTGTAAAATAAAGATAATATATAATATAAGATAATAACTGAGTAGCAGTGCTGATAACCATTACGCACACAGAACTGTCTGTCTGTGTGTTTAACCTGTGCCTCACTGACACACTGCCTCCCAGAGGGGAGACAGAGAGGGAGGGGAGAGGGAGAGAGTTGGAGCAAGAGAGAGAGCTTCATAAAATGCGCAAGTTTGTCCTACTCTCCTCTGAAAGTAAGCCATTCACGCAAGTTCAGATGCTCATGGGACCAAGCAGCGGATTGGTGGATCAAACCATTATGAGATAGGGGGTGATTGAAGCATATAAAGTTGTTTAATTTGTCACACACATGCACTAGGGAAATATAACATACAAATAGGACTCCATACACTGTAATGAATACTATAAAACAAAGCAAAAATAGCCATTCGTATATTTGCAGAAAAGTCTTTCAATCTTTCTGGGCCCCTAGAATCTTTCTTACATTTCTCCCCCGTCTGGCACCGCTGGAATAATGTAACACAGTTTTTCATAACACCACGTCGAAGTGCTCACTAGTCACAAGAAAATGCTAACTGCTGGGGAAGCTGTGGTTGGCCCACCATTATCATGTGTTCTGGGACTGTCAGAAATATTGGACTGAGATTAACTAAGCAATTTAGTAAGTTTTTCAGTTATTGACATCGGCATCCCACTCGATTTCAGAACTATGTATTTGGGCCTCAAATCCCCTGCAATGACGCAATGGCCTTCATTTATCAAACTTGCATACGCCGAAATCAATACTATATATGGTTTACGACCAAAACGGGGAACTCTTGGGGATTTACCGATGTTGACGTGTGTGCACAAACCATGTACGTGTAGGAGGAATGTTTATGTGAAATGATCTAATCAGATACCATGTCTCAGAGACCAGTCAGCAAACACTTCCCTGCCTCAATTGTGACACCTAACAGCATGCAGCACCTTTATTGTCTTTTCACCCACTAGAACATAGGAGAAAAGAAATTCTGTAGATCAAACATATCCACACAATCTCAAATAAACATTTGGGAATGTCACCAACAGTCCACAAGTTATAGCCTCTTCACTAAACTGGACATCATCTCTGAAAGCATAGTGAAGAACACCATGTGCCTACTGTTATCACTGTATTTGCATTACCACTGTATTTTCCCCACAAGTGATAGGTTTCATTATATTCACAAGATAAGATTCTCTGTTTCATGTGGTTTCTAACATTGTTGTGTTCCTTTCTGAAATTAAGCCCTGATATATAACTGGGGTTTCTAATAAAATATGAACATGAATATTTTAGGGTGTTTTATTCAAATTACGCAGATTTTTATCTGCCACATTAAAACCATGTGCATACATCAAAGTCAGAACTGTGCGTACAAGTTCATTAATACCATGCGCCTTCTGGTGTCCCAACATATATACACCCAAATTTACACAATTTCGTGCTGACTACTTTGGTATTCTTTATGGGTTTCAGCTTAATTTCTGCAAGTTTTTGAGTTTACAGTGAGGAAAGTGAATATTTGAACACCTTTGTTTCCTCGTAGCTGCATTTCCCCGTGAGAGACTATTAAGTATTTGAACCCCGAAAACATGATGTTTCTACCCACGCGCTTCCCTATAGGAACGGTGTTCTTGGGATGGTACTCATCCTTCTTCTTCCTTCAAACACGGCACGTGGATGTAAAACAAAAAACATTATTTTTTTAATCTCATCTGACCCCATGAATTTCTCCCTTGACTCCTTTGGATCATCCAGATGGTCATTGGCAACTTCAGACGGGCCTGTACATGTGCGGATTTAAGCAGGAGACCTTTTATGTGCGAGGCATGATTTTAAACCATGACAGCGTAATGTATTACCGACAGTAACCTTTGAAATTGGGGTCTCAGCTCTCTTCAGGTCATTGACCAGCTCCCACAGTTCTGGGCTAATTCCTCACCTTTCTTATCATCACTGATACCCCACAGCGTGAGCTCTTGAAGTCCGAGGGAGATTGATAGTCATCTTTAGCCTCTTCTATGTTCTAACAATTGCTCCAACAATCGGTATTTTTAAACAACCTGCTTACCAATTGCCCGTAGCTCTTTCCAACCTTGTGGAGGTCTACAATTTTGTCTTTGGTGTGTTTTGACAGCTCTTTGGCCTTGCCCATGGTAGTAGTTGGAGTCTGACTGATTGTGGGGTGGACAGGTGCCTTTATGCAGCTAATGAGCTCAAACAGGTGCTACTAATTTAGATGAATAAGTGGAGTAGAGGTGGACTTTTTAAAGGCAGATTAACAGGTCTTTGCAAGACAAAATTCTTCCTCATTGGCAGGTGTTAAAATACTAATTTGCAGCACTAACATACAAATACATTTTCTATAAATCATTCAATGTGATTTCCAGATATTTTTTATTAGATTCTGTCTCTTACAGTGGAAATGGACCTACGATGAAAATTTCAGACCCCTCAATAATGGGAGAACTTGCAAAGTCACAAGGTGGTGAAATACTAATTTTTTCACTGTATGAATATACCACCAGCCACCACTGCACATGTTACAGTTATTCATTTACATATAACTAACCCACCGACCAACCCAACCCATCCACACACACTCACCCACACACACGCGCAAGCAAACACACACACACACACGCGCGCACACACACACACACACACACACACACACACACACACTCACACACACACACACGCACCACAACACACACACACACGCACACACACAAAGCATAGCAGTACCCCAGGTGGTCTTCATCACCACCTTTTAAATGTCTCTTCCACTACAGACACTGTACCATCCCTATAGACCAGGGGAGTGAAAGAAAATTTCCACAAGACGAGGTCCAGAACTTCACAGCATCTCTGCTACTTTGCCACTATGCCACTTACATTTTAAAATTCTGTATATTATTATATTATTTCAAATATTATATAAAGCTGATCATTCTGCTTTTCTGCTGATCAGAACATCACACACTGGACTCTGGACTGACTTTCCTGTGCACAAAACAATGCAGCAATGTGATTGGCCTTTTGGTGTTGCATGCAAAAACATTTACGTTTCTGTCATTTCTCTAAAGAGCAGAAAAGTTAAGTTTTGCCGAGCACTTCTTTATTTAGTCAGATTAACAGACATCACTACGGAGTGAGCTGTAAAAGCAAAGGTTTCTCACGCTGCGCTGTGGTATAATGGACGATGGCACGTGGGCAGCAGGCTTGTGAGTGCGGGTTGGGCCAAGAAAGGATCATTTCATAGTGGGACGAGTTGGGCCAGCTCATAAAAGGCTGACAATAACCCTGGTCTCTCTTTGCATTTAGGAGCGTCTTAATTAATTTTCTCATCACTCTTTTTTTATCCGTAAATATGAGTTATCTAAAACACATATCATTTTGCATCTTAACACACAGAGAACATGTCTGTGCCCCACTGTCTGCCCACCTTTGTCTGCATTCCTCCACGTCTGCTCCGCTCCTCCTGCGCTGGGCTCCCATGTGTTTGGAATGAGAGGAAGGGGGAGGGAAAATGAAGGACGACGCAAACTCGCTGTTCATTTGAAACACTTCTTAAAATCTGCTCATCGCTAACACACAGGGAGGCTTCCCTGCTTGGCGTACGCTGTTAACTTCAAAGTTTCGTGTCAGAGGTTTGGGTCCACACAAAATGGCGCTTTGGTCCAGATCCGAACCAGAGTCTGCCTATTAAGTGACCTGTGCTATACACCTTCACATGTTCCATAATAATACATAGATTCACACATCCAGCCTCCTGGGAGTCCTTGTGCGCCTCATGAAAACACCTTCTTTAGAGTTCCAGGCGGTTTATCAGGAAGTTAGGCTCGGAGGAGGAGTAGGGCCTCGTGTGCTGTGCATATCGGAGGTTTATGGGCCTTTACGATGCGGTTTGCCAGATAATCACAACTAATTTATTTCCCTGTTGTGCCAATATGGAGTAATAGGCTGATAATACAGAAAATGGGGCATATCTGTGTGGAATAGCATAATAATGGTGCCATGTGGAACTCAGATGGTGATGCTTCCAGGAAAATTATGAAATGGCACTGTAAATGGACACTGTAAAGTCTGAATTCACAGTCAAAAAGTAAATGTTTTAATTTGGTTTGTGGTTAAAATCTCTGTAATTACTGGACCAATCCATGTGAAACATAAACTAGTGCAAAGTTTAAAATCTTTGCACATTGTGTAATCCCTCATTCTTTGAGAAGAGTTGTGAAAAAATACCATAACGCACCACATATTGTTATGGAACCAACAATGTAGCTGTACCATATTTCATAGATAAAACCTTCACTCAGTTCTGTCTCCAACACAAGTGAGAAAACCCACAGCATTGGAGCTCCCAGCACTGCAGAGCAGTGAGAGCAGGAGAGAACAGGCTGCAGTGCAGTTGGACTTACAGATGGTTCTCTGTGAACATCCACTACATGAGTTGCTCCCAAAGACCAGAGCAGAGAGTTTTGAGGAACATGGACCATTTTCAGACTATCACTAACTGCACTTCCACACTCACAAATGACTAATCCTGCAGAGGGCACACCATGCACAGTCTGCTTGGTATAGTTTTGCTGGAGACATACTTTTTTGTCAAGTCCAAAGTTTAGCAGGTTGTTAACACTTTAATAATGCTATAAGACAGGTTTACTAACAAACATAAGGCTGCTGCCTCTATTTTTGACAAAATGTTACACTGAAGTTGAAAAAAAACTAATGCTGAGGGACTTCCAGGATGATGGCTGCTTAGTTCGGACGTGTCTGTCTGGCTGTGGTCGTACTTGTGGTAATAATCCATCTTTATTACGATCTTTGAGCTTGGACTCTTATTTTGGGGAAATGTCCATAAAATAAAATAAAAGACTAAAAACCACACCGGGAACCAGGCTGGCAATGCTTAAATCAAGCTAGCTGGCTAAAGCAGGACTAAAGCAGGACTAAAGCAGGACTAAAGCAGGACTAAAGCAGGACTAAAGCAGGCCTAAGGCAGGACAAAAGCAGGACTGATGCAGGTCTAAAGCTTTATTTATACAGGCTTTTACAATACTCAAAGTGACCAAAGTGCTTCACAATAAAAATCAAGGCAATACAAAACATAAAACTAAGTAAAAACAAACTGTACAAAATAAAGTGTCACTGCATTACAGATTGTTAAAGCCAGTCTGAATAAATGAGTTTCAAGCCTAGATATTAAAAAGCTAAAGTCTGTGATGGTGCGCATGTCGGGGGGCAGTTTGTTCCAGAGTCTGGGATCAGCGACAGAGAAGGCTCGATCACCCAGTGTTTGAGTCTGGCTCTGGGAACTTCCAGTTGACATGTATGTTAGAGCCCTGCTTGGGACAGAAGCTCGGCCAGATAAGGAGGTGCAAAAAAAAGTAATATTTTAAAATCAATTCTAAAAGAAACGGGAAGCCAATGGAGAGCAAGAAGAACATAAGATGATCTTTACACGCAGCAGTCATTGTGCTAATATTTAAATCAGGAAGTCCAGATTTGATGTGCAACTATCAGCCAATATCAATTTTACCCATACTATCTAGGTTATTGAGAAAGTCATAGCAACACAACAGAATGATCACTTGGAGGCCAAACAGCTCTTCCACCCACAGCAGTTTGGTTTTATACCAGGGTATTCAACCGAAATAGCAAACTGCTGCTTCATTGAGAACGTAAAGATGGCCCTGGACAGGGGTGAGGTGGTAGGAGCGGTATTTCTTGACCTTAAAAAAGCCTTTGAAACAGTCAATCATCAACTACTTTTATGCAAAATGTCATCTTTTAACATCTCCCCTGAGGCAGTGGGTTGGTTTGCCTCATTTATTCAGGGTAGGGAACAGTGTGTTAAGGTGGCTTGAAACAAATCTTCATTCCTAAACATCAGCATGGGCCTACCTCAGGGTTCCATATTGACACCACTACTGTTTAATCTCTTTATAAACGACCTACCTTTGATTTGTCCAAGTGTCCGCTGCCAACTTTATGCAGATGATGCTGTTTTTTATGCAACCACCAAGACACTGGAACAGGCAGCAGAGATTTTGTCTGCATGCATTGCTAAGATTAGTCAGTGACTCACTCAAAATAAGTTAGTCATAAATCTTACAAAGAGAGTCGCTATGTGGTTTTCCATTAAAAAAATAATAATAATTTGGACCAAACATTTCAAATCAGTCTTCAAACTGAAAAATACAGTCTGTTGATGAATTCAAAGTACTAGACCCCAAACTAAAATTTGACAAACACATTAAGAAAATAATCAAAATGATACAAAGAAATTTAAATTGCTTTAATCTAATCAGATACAATATCCCAAACCAAGCTCCCTGCTGTACATGCACGCTATGATCTTCTCTCATATTTCATACTGCATGACAGCAGGGGCCCAGGCAGCTCCCTCAGCCACAAAGAAAATTGGTTCACTTTACAGGCAATTAAAATTATGGACAGAAAACGGATTTCATCATTGCCTCATTCTCAAGAATTACAATTTATTAAGTTTTGAAAGCGTCAGTAATAATAACGTGGTCCCTGAACCACTCAGTACAGACTAAACAGCAGCAGCAGAGTGATAAGAGGCTCCTCAAACCAAAACTGTAAAATCCCACAGTGCAGGACATCATTTGGACATTCATCCTTCTCCAATAAGAGCTGTAAACTCTGGAATCCATTACCCACTGAAGTAAAGTGCACCCCTCATGTAAAAATGTTCACCTCCAGACTTAAGTGCTGGCTGAAAGATCATCAATACTGTACCCACCTGTAATTGTTATGAAAGAGCATAAGTGAAAGAGCATAAGTGAAAATGTATGAGTGAGGAAGGTTGAGATGTGTACGTTTACCACTGATTTATTTATAAAATGGAAATGTATTTTAATGACTTTTATATCTGTAAAAGTGTAGAAAAGCCCAACCAGGGACGGAAGTTGAAAATGAATACTGGCTATAATCTTTGTATGCATCGCATCGGCTACAAGCTTTATTTTGAAACTATGTATGATTGCATATTCCCTGTCAAATAAATAAAATAAATAAAATAAATAAAATAAATAAAATAAATAAAATAAATAAAATAAATAAAATAAATAAAATAAATAAAATAAATAAAATACATAAAATACAAATAAATACAAATAAATACAAATAAATAAAATAAATAAAATAATGAACCATATACAAAAACAACAAGACAAAGCTGTAATAATAAGTCTGGATGCTAAAAAAGCTTTTGATTCTGTTAGCTGGCCTAATTTATTTAAAGTGCTAAGCAAATTTCAAATAGGTGATTTAATAATTAATAATATTTAGGCTCTTTACAACTGACCAAAATCAAGAATAAAAATTAACGGTCACTTGACGGACTAACTGACTTTAAAGAGAGGGGTAAGACAGGGTTGTGCTTTGTCCCCCCTTTTGTTCGCTTTGTGCTTGGAACCATTGGCCCTATATATTAGACGATCGGAAACAATTTATGGTGTCTCAGTTGATGGGACAGAGCATGGAATCGCCTGCTATGCAGATGATGTCTTACTATATTTGACCAAATCATACATTTCTATACCCAATGTGATGCATTTCCTTCATGATATTCCAATGTCTGGATACAAATTTAATTGACAAAGAAACTTTGTCAATTAAATTGTAAATTTTCTCTTACTGGCGACCCCCTCTGCCCTTTAGAAAGACTTACCCATTCAAATGGCAAACATAATCCCTTAAATATTTAGGTGTGGTCCTCCGTAGAGAACTATCAGGAATCAGGAATCAGGATCAGGAATCAGGATATATTTATTGCCATTGTCAATGAACAAATTCACAACGTAGGAACGTGACTTGGTGACAGATGCGACATGAGAGACATGCATAAAGAGCACAGCGCCTACTCGGGAACTTGAACTCTTAGAAAATGAAGAAGCAGTTAGCATACAATGATAAACAACACATATTGAGTACATTACACGAGGTCAACGTGATGGATATTTTCAGTGGATGTTGGGGCAGGGACACAAACAAGATAACACAAAGATTAGGATGTGGGATGTGCAGAACGGTGAGTGAAGGCCAAATCTTGTTTTGTGTAAGTGTCTGTGTGGTGTCTTCAGCACGCCTTGAACGCCTGTAGCTCTCCCAGCCCGGGGCTAGATAAGAAAAGGGAGAGAGATACAGGGGCACAGCAGCGAAAAGGGAAATAAGTACTTTTATACATTTTGTTGATCAATGATTTACGATCAAATAGTCCAATCGTTTCTGGTCCTCTGTGTGCGATCAGCTTGATTTCATTGAGTTACTCCGTCCGACAGCGAAAAGTTCCCATTTCCTTGATTGAATCCCCCAAAGTCTTTTGCATCTCCATGGTCCGAGAAATAAGATGTTACGGTTCAGATCAGTGAGTTGCGCCGTGCTGTGCTCAAGTCTCTGTTCGAGTCCTTTCATTCTTTTCACTCAAATCCAAAAACCTTTTCATGTTGATGTCAGACAGTTGTTGGGAGAATTTTTTCTGTCTTCCCATTTTTTCCGATAGACCAAGGCGACTCCGAGCCCAATTAGGAGGAATCCCGCTATCATTAAATCCAAATACAAATAGGTCCTCCACATCTTCAATGAGCAAGGGCTCGATGCATAGAACCTGCCAGTTCTTCTTCAATAGTCCGAACGTACCCCGCTGGGGACGTCCCTCTGGACAGGTTGCTTCTCCCGGGGAAGCTTTTCTCTGGGAAAAAACTTTATCCAATGCACTCAGAGACCAATCAATTAGATTCATTATTCCGGAGAACAACAGGTGATCCAGCGCACTGTGATTTAGAGAGAAAAGATAAAAAACACGACGAGAGAGGCAAAAGTAGCAGGCAGCAGCGGGAGCAGAGGAAAACACGTCCGCACAGGAGGGAGGAATGGACAATCTATCAAAACTATATTCCTCTTTTCTCCACTATTAAAAGATCTGGATGGAGCCTTGTCCATTGAAACTATCAAAATTAATGTTTAGCCCAGATTTCTATTTCAGAATCTCCCGATTTCCAACCCAACCCGGCTGTTTGATGAGTGGAATAAAACAATCTCAAGATTTGTATGGCAAGGCAAAAAACCTCAAATCCGATTGAAAACTCTACAATCATCAAAAGAAAAAGGAGGTTGGGTTTCCCTTTTCTGAAAAATTACACTTTATTTCAGCTCAAATCAGAGCACTGCTGTACTGGTATGACCCAGAATAATGAAGCTCATTGGAAAAATATTGACATTAATGTTGTGCCGGAGGTTTTCTGTGTAGGCTTTACTGGTTGATTACAGATGGTTGAGTCATGTGGAAGAAGTTAAGAATCCCTCCGTAAATAAGTGTTTAAACAATGGAAGGAGCAAATTATAAAAAACGAAACAAAGATGTTATAATCTGAAACCGGTTGGTTTATGACCAAGGTTTTGTTCCACAATCAGAATCAGAATCGGAAAATGTTTTTTGCCATTGCCAATGAACAAAAAATCACAAACATAAGAACTTGCTTTGGTGATTTGGTGCAGCATAAAACAATGAACAATGATAAAAAAAAAAAAAACATAAATGAAATAAGAAAGGGCATGCATTAAAGAAAAACAATTTAAATCTAATATAGGATAAAAATAGGCTTACTATGTACACAAAATTTACAGTTACATTTACAGAAAGTGAACAGTGCAGTGAGTGATTGATTAAACTATAGTTAAAGTGACAGGTGTTAAGAAGTGTTCATAAGTCCAACGGCAGAGGGAAAGAAACTGTTCTCGTGGTGGGAGGTTCTGGTCCGGATGGATTGTAGCCTCCTGCCTGTGGGGGGTGGCTCAAATAATCCAGGGTAAGAAGGTCGGCTGTGATCCGATCTGCTAGTCCCAGAGTCCTGGAGACGTACAGGTCCTGCAGAGATGGAAGTCTGCAGCCAATTACCTTCTCAGCAGAGCGCACAATGCGGTCACAATAGTCGCTGTTTGTCCCTCGCTGTGGCTCCAGTTTACCACACGGTGATGGAGGAGGTGAGGATGGACTTAATGATGGCTGTGTAAAACTGCACCATCATCTGCACTAGTAGCTTGGCTTCCCTCAGTTGCCGCAGGAAGTATATCCTCTTCTGGGTCGTCTTAATGAGGGAACTGATGATGGGCTCCCTCTTGAGGTCCTAAGTAATGGTGGAGCCGAGGAAGCGGAAGGAGTCCACTGTGATGAAGGGGGAGTCTGTCATGGTGAGGGGGGGCTTGGGGGCTGTGACTTTTCTGAAGTCCACGATCATCTCCACTGTCTTCTGGGCATTGAACTGCAGGTTGTTACCGCTGCACCAGAACGTCGGCCGTTCCACCCCGCTCCTGTAGACAGACTCATCCCCGTCCAAGATGAGCCTGATGAGAGTGGTGTTGTCCGCAAACTTGATCAGTTTTACGGCGTCGTGGATGGAGGTGCAGCAGTTTGTGTACAGGGAGAAGAGCAGAGGAGAAAGTAAACAGCCCTGTGTAGATCCTGTGCTGATCGTCCAAGTGTCTGAGACATTCTTCCCCAGCCGCAAACACTGCCTTCGATCCGTCAGGTTAAAATAATCTACATATTTTTATGATCATGACAAATGCATTTGCACAACGAAATAACACAGAATAAGAGGCCAGATAAAGAGAGTGAAAGAGAGATCTTGATGCGCACTCGCTTCATTACGCGGAGAAATACTGCAGCCCACTGCGCTCACCGCGGTGCGTGTTTGCCTTTTCAGTTCCCCTGTCTTAAGTTTATCCTTTATTTCTTGCGTCCCCATATCGGGGATGCCTGAACAAAATAGATGCGGACTTGCGGAGGATTACATTCACGTCACGTGCTCAAAGCGCTTCCTGTTTAGTAGTAGTTTTATAGCAATTACCTTACAGCCCCTTCTCTGTTTTAACCAAATTATTTATTTATAACAAGTATTCCTTAGTTTAGTATCCACACATCGTTTTAGGTATACATTTTTATAAACATATATTAAAAAAGTCAGCGAGAGAGAAGCCCGGCCCGACCCGAACGTAATGATTGTCATTTTAGAACCCGACCCGACCCGAATCTTACCTCTACCCCAGGGAGATGTTAAAAATGTCTGTGAAGATGGGGACAGCTCTCCTGCACAGTGTCCTAAAGTGGCAGGAGAAACCGTTTGGTCCAGCAGCTTTTTGGGGGTTGGATTTCCGAAATAGCCTCTTCACATCCTGTTCCTGAACTGAGAGAGTGGTGGGGGGGACCAGGGTTGGATTGGCAGAGGTGGCCACCATGGGGGAGGGGGTGGTCACATCAAACCTGGAAAAGAAGGTGTTAAATTGCTCAGTCAGTTTTCGATTGTCTGCAGCGGGGGGCTTGGGGCTTATGATTGGTGATGAGCCGGAGCCCACGCCACATGGAGGCGGGGTTGTTGTCAGAGAATTGCTGCTTCAGACGCGTATTGTACCGTGATCTAGCTCTCGATACCCCTTGCTAAATCCATACCTCGCATCTTTGTAGCGCTCTCTGTCACCAGCCCTGTGCGCTTCCTCCTTCTGTTGCCTTAACTTCCTCAGTTTAGGTGTGAACCAGGGTTTGTCATTGTTGAAAGTGACTTTTGTTTGTGTTTGTATGATGCTGTCCTCACAGAATCGAATGTATGACGTCACAGTGTCCGTGTACTTATCCCAATTATCTGTGGCAGCTCTGAAAACCTCCCAGTCTGTAATGTCCAAACACGCACTTAGCTCCTCCACTGCCTCACTGGTCCACTTTTTAATTTCCTCACTGCAGGTTTTGAGAGCTTCAGCCTCTGTCTGTACGTAGGGATCAGGTGAACCATGGCGTGATCTGAAAAGCCAAGAACAGAGCGGGCCACGGCGCGGAAGGCGTTACTGACTGTTGTGTGACAATGATCCAACGTGTTCAGCTGTCTGGTCGGGACTTTAACTGTCTTTGGTAGTTCGTGGCTGAGATTTCCCTTGTTAAAATCACCCAGGATAATACACAAAGAGTCCGGGTTGGTCCGCTCCACACTTAGAATCTGGTCCATGAGCGCGCGCTGTGCCACGTGCACGTTTGCGCTCGGTGGGATGTAAACAGCCAGAATTAATGAAGCGAACTCACGTGGAGAGTAGAATGGTTTGCAGTTAATGAAGAGATATTCCAGATCAGGAGAGCAGTGCTTGGAGATCACAGTCACATCCAATGGCCAGGCGTTGTTGATGTAAAAACAGACTCCTCCGTGGCGTGTTTTTCCTCCGGAGAAATCCCTTTGTCACGAAGAAGCTTGAAGCCCTCCAGCTGCACGGCACTGTTCGGGACCGGCTCGCTGAGCCACGTCTCTGTGAAGCACAAAGCAGGAAATAAAGAAAAGTCTCTGTTTTGTCTCATCAGCAGCGTCAGTTCAGTGAGCGAACGTTAGAGAGGAAAATTCTGGGTAAGGGCGTCCGAGTGCCACGTCTACGGAGACGCATTAGAGCTCCTGCACGTTATCCTCGTCTGTGGCGTCTCACTCTTTTAGCCAAAAGAAGGGCTAATTCTGCAGCAGAAGCTAAAAAAAACTGGAACTAGGTCCGTAGGAGTTGTGGTTCGGAAGGACAAGAGCTCTTCAGGGGTTTAAGAGCACGCTGACACACAATTTACGAACAAAACATACAAATCAAAGAGCACCGAAAAGCCAGGGCGGCCTTCTGTGGCACCATCTTGTGATAAGGAGAGCAAATAATAATGCATTTGATTAATATAGTACTTTTCGGCTTCACTTACTGTCGGAATTTAGTAAAGGACCCAAAAAAGCAGACAATAACATCGAGGCTTGTACCGAGTAAAAGGGGTCAGACGAAACCCTGGTTCGAGGCGCACCATAAACTTCATTTATGGTGCTGCTTCACTAACAGTCTCATTCTATTCCTAGTTCAACTTCTTATAACACTGACGTGTCCCCAGGCCATTTTTTACTTAAAACCTTAAAATCTGGCCTACTACATCTCAACAAGAGAATATGCATTTTATTCAACTCCAGCTCCTTTTATATGATTTGTGTTTGTATTATTATTTATTTATTTATTAATTTTCTACCACTTGTTCCCATTAGGGGTCACGGGTGACTGTAGCCTGTCCCAGTGACTTTGGGCCTTAGGCGGGGTACATCTTGGCCAGCTCATAGCAGGGTTAATTCGTATTTTAATTTACTTTTATTTGGGATGTGTTACCTATTAGAAATTTACTGGGCAACACTACTGATCAAATAGCTTTGATAAATGCTTAGCGTGTCGCTTGTATAGTTTACAGCGAGTGATCAGCGAGCATCATCAGTGTTTTTTGAAGTGCTGTTTGGCTGAACGGGTTCAGAAAGGGATTCAATTTGACCGAGCTGGAATAAGGAATTACTGTGTTTGTGTGGCTAACGTGTAGCGCGTTTGTGTGGTGTGTGAAAGTATGTGAGATCGAAGCCTGCTCAGCTCACATCACTGATCTTAAGGTGTCAATACATTTTTGCCCAAATAGCTCATGAGGCTTTGTTTGGCCATTAGTAGGCAGGCAAGTTGTAGGCAGGCTGGCCGTCAAGCAGGCAGGCAAACAGCTGGTCCTGGATAAAAGTTCATTATGAATTGAAAAAAATCAATCAAGAACGAGTTACTAACTTGCACAAGAAAACAAACTGGCAAGGAGTTGCTGTGGAGCTGAGCCTCTTGAACTGCTGCCGATTGCAGGTAGCGGGTGTGAGAAGCTGCTGCAGCAACAATTTGCCACGCCCAGGTAGGAGGGGATAAACAGAAACACAAGGGGAGGGGGAGACAAGGTAGAGACAGAAACAGGAGCGCTATGTCCCAACCATAGATGTATTAAATTAGGTCCCAACAACCCCGACACTCACACGCCACATTCGTATGATGCAAGGTTGGTGAATGAGTGTTGTTCAAGATTAATCAAATATGTGTGAAAGAAACCAAACACAGTTACATAACTTTTTCTAAGATGTTTAAAAATGTCACTTAATATTGGCGAAATAGCCAATGTAGAATGTAACAGTTCTGTTTACAAAGACTGGAAGGGTCTACTGTATCTTTTATATTGGACTGTCACTGAATGTTGGCCAACTTTTTACATGCATGTCTCTTTGTGTGAAATTGTTTAGATCCTTCCAAAAGAAGTGTACTGATTTGGCTCTCTCTGGATTCTGGAGACATGCTTTCAGACTGAACCGTTGCTTGTTTTAAATGGGGCAGAACATGCACATATGTTATATCTTTGCTGTGTTTGGGGAGTTGGGGATGGTACAGTCTATAAAGTTACAGGTTGAGTCCTCTGCTTCCATATAAATATTCTTCATACTACTTCAAAGCTGGCCAAATTTTCCTTTTTTGCTTGCTGATATAATATTCATAGTAAAGACTGCATTTGCATTCAGAAGTGTGTACATCCTTAAATTTGACAGGTTAGAGCATTGGTTCCCAACCTTTTTCTCCAAATGACCCATAGCTTATCCGTGGATACACTGGGGGCCTATAGTCTTTCTCCTACCTGCAATGCTTCTGTCTTATAAGAAAAATAGTATTATTTTACGATTAATTATAGATGTTATACTACTACTTTATAGAAGCTATTAACATGCCATTCCTTTATTAAAAAACACACAATCTAGTCTTTTCTAAATCTAAATCTAGTCTAAAATGTAGTGAACACCATTATACTTCAGATTTTACTTAACATATTCCGCAGTTTGAAAATGTTTGTAAAGGTAATAATTGTACTTTCTGGTTGGAAATGGACAATAAATATGACATAGGTAGAGGTAATTCCACAACTGTTAGCTAGCAACCCTACTGAAAACAAGAGCCAAAATCCATATCAATTACACAATAGTCATGATTTGGGGATGATGACTCTGATGATCCTACTCGCTTTCACAGAGTAGGATATAAACCTGAGTTCTTAGACATGTTTCACAGATTGAGAATGACTCTTGGATGAGAGTCGAAATGTATCGTTTTTGGAGTCCAGGTGAATACAACTGAATCTTTTTCTACATGTTTCTATATTTATCATTTTTGGCTGCTTTTTTTTCTCTGAACATTTTAAAATAAGGTTCCTTAGTAAACTATCTATAAAGCATTAATAAGCACTAGTTCTATCTTTAAAAGCATTTATAAGGCATTTACTTGCATTTATCACTTGGCTATCGAGAACTGTTTAATAAGCAGTATAGTGCACTTACAAACATTTTGTATATGGTTTAATAACACACCCATGTTTTTGGTTAAAGGAAGCAGGTGTAGTCTGCGCTCTTACTGGTTTAAAAAAGGAAAAATTACAACTGAACATATGCTGCCTGAGCCTTAACCTGCTGATAGTTTTTCACAAGGTGCCGTAGCACTGATTCATGATTGGCTGCAGATGCTGAGCTTAGGTACACTTAAACCAACTGGATTTAGGTTTTGAAATTGGCAACACAAAGGAGAGACTCTGCTCTCTGATGATGTATAATCTTCTTGATAAACAAAACTCCAAATTATAACAAACAATATGAACATAATTTCCAATGTTAATGTGATTAAGAATTTATCAGGTCTAAACTGGATGGCTTATGACCAAGGTTTTGCACCTAATGGCATAGATTTGAGATTTAAAGTCTAGAAAACAAAAAGGTATAAAGGTTTTCCACCAGACTGTAAAAGATAATCCCATGAAAAGTTTGATGTATTGAAATAATCCGTTGTCTTGGAGAAACAGGACTTTTATAGGTATTTATAAATAAGAAGTTATTATAACCAATATATTAAAGGAAGCAACACCCACCATAACCTTCTAATTTACATATTTATTAAAGCTTATAAATCACAACGCAAATAATATCAAAATTGATTGATTTATTGATTATTCAGGCAGCCACTCTACTAATTATATTAAAAATAAATGGGAAAGAGGGTCATTTTGATTTGACTGACAAAGTATGGGGAGAAATATGTACTTCACAGTGGAGAACCACAAAGCCAAACTTTTGGAGGGAATTCTGTTGGAAAAATGTGTCACGTTCTTTTCAAAAACCATGTCAAAGTGCTCATTACTCACAGGGAAATGCAGACTGTTGGAGAAATTGTGGCTGCCAGGAGGCAAACGACAATCATGTGCGTTTTCTGTCCCGTCAATTGAAACACCATGAATTGTTTCTGATTGTCTAATATATTGGGCCAGTGGTTCCAAGTACAAGGTGAACATCAGAGGGGACCAAGCACAACCCTGCCTCACCCCTCTTTCCTAAGACAGTGTGTCTGTCAAGTGGCCATTAATTTTGATTCTTGATGTAGGACGATCGTAGAGAGCACCAACATTTTTTATTATTAAATCATCTATTTTAAATTTGGTTAGCACTTTAAATCAATAAGGCCAGCTAACAGAGTCAAAAGCTTTCTCGATACTTATTATTAGAGCTGTATTTTGTTGTTTTTGTACATGGTTCATTATGTGTAAAGATTGTCTTATGTTATCTCGTTTGTTAATAAATCCTGTCTGATCGTTTTGAGCTAAACCTGGGAGTATTTGTTCCATTCTTTTAGAGGTGTATATACGATAGTCCACATTCAGAATTGAGATTGGTCTATATTAGGCACGATCCTTCCTCTTTAGGTAATAAGGATACGATGGCTTCCTTCCAACTCGGAGGGATCTGAGCTTTTCTAAGGGCCCAATTGAAAGTTGTTAAAAGCAGGGGAGTAGAGCTTTATACCATTCTGAGTTGAACCCGTCTTTATTGTTTTTTAGTATTTTGATTGCACTTTGAAATTTCTGTAATTATTATTTCAGCTCCTAAATTTTAGGAGCTGATGATGGTGCAGTTTAAGTTTTTTTATAAAAGGATTTAAATGCTGATGGTATTTGGTCGTTTTTGGTTAAAATTGTGTTATTCTGCCTCTCTCAGCCTGTTGTTTTCATTAATCTCACCCCGTATCTTTTTACTTTCCTGTAGCATTTGTTGATCTTTGTTTTTGGCATGTTTAGTTTCCAGCAGCTTTTGTTTGTTCGTTACATTTTGTCTGCCTTTGTTTCTTATTGGCAGAGGCGACAGCAATTGCCCTGCCCCTCAAGACTGCCTTTGCTGCATCCCAGAGAATGGGTGGAGAAACTTCACTTGTCATTTTCCTCTACGTACGTCTCAATGTCCTTTGTCGTCATTTTTACAAATTGTGGATCATTGAATAGACTAACATTGAGGGCCGTATTTTGCCCCCGGCGGTAGCGTTGACGCGAGCCTTTTCTAGGGGCGGGGTCAGGGCGCAATTTTGCTATCTTCCCGGCTTTAGCGCTGGCATAAAGAGGCTTGACTTGGCCGCTGGAGGCTGGATTGGGATGGTGCCAGTCCAAATGTGGTTATAGTATTTGAACCAGCAATTGAGAATTGTGGCATTCAAAGGCACCACCTGTGTGGGAGATGTTTGTCATGCCATAATTTACAGGCAATGAAAGAAGTGAGCAATAAAACAGTTTGATTTCCCGTTTTTCAATGAGTTCCCAAAATTAAAAAAATGAAATAAAATCTTGAAATGCATTCTAGACCTCACCCCCCGTGAGCCCCAACAGCTGTTTCCATGCCGTTGCTTTGGAGATTATTATCACAGACAAGTCAGTTGAGAGATTGTGGAGAGGAGTGTAGTAAGCCACATAAAGCGTTGTGTTTTATTACAATCAGCCAAATATTCCCAGAGAAACGAGTCGAACCAGGAAATGAATTCAGCCGCAGCCAAACGCAAGGTTACAGGCAGAGCGCGAACGCACGAGACGTGGTTAGCCGTTTATAACCGTCCAAACCTGCCCCGCAATGAAATGAGAATTTCTTGTCCAACCCGACATGTGCATCAAAACACAATCACCCATCACTAGTGTCCGGAGCGCTGCACCACGTGTGCGTGTATCAGGGAGACAGAGGGAAGTTTGCAAAGCTCTCTTTTCAAATATAAAATCCACTCAAGTTAATATTGGTCATTTATGCATGAGGCAAATATCTAAAACTTATAAGCATCCCCAAGCTATTATTAATGCTAGTTTTGAAGTGTATTAGTTATAATTCTGGCCATTCACAGAATGCGCCAGACCACGCCCTCAAGTTGCTTTATTCCACCTCATATTTTGGCATAATAACACCTCTTGTTTAGAATTCCCTACGCTGTCATCAATTGGGCCGACTGCGAGGTGTGACGCAATGAGCTCTGCTGCGCCCACATTAACGCAACCTCCGGGGGCAAAATACAGCCCTAAATCTCCAATGTGTGTTTTTTGGTTTCTGGGAGTATTGTTCAAGCATCATCTTACTGCTGTTTTCTGTTGGCCATCGTGCCTACCCAAAAGTTTAGCTGGATACAGTATTCCATAGCGGTTCCCCAACGCACGGAAGCGAGCTTTTACTCCGTCAAATTGTCGTTGCTGTTCTCGGGTTTCTGCTGACAAATCCGGGTAGAAGCCGACTTCATGGGATTCATATTGACCATTTTGATTCACCGTGTGGCGTTTAATATCTTGACTGGATCTTGATAATGTCGCAGTTTCGCACGTTATGGCCCTTGGCTTGGTGCCCTGGCTTCCGGTGCGGTGCGCTCTCTCAATGGCCTGAGTGGGAAGGTTGACTCAAAGAGCCGACAGCCTCTTCTGCAGGAACCCGCACATATCCGCACCCTCAACCCCCTCAGGCTGGCCAACCATCCTCACGTTGGAACGCCTTGCTCGGTCCTCTTGATTTCGAAGCTTTAATTGTAATAAATCCGCTGAGCTCTGCAGTTTTTCCACGTTATTTTTAAGTGTCAATACGTCGTCTTCTGTTTGGCTTATTCTCGCTTCCGCCTCCTCCACTCTTTTACTTTGCGCATTTAGGTCTGATTTTAGATCCTTAATTGCTAGCTGTGCATCATTGGAGCGTGAGTTAATTTCTTGTTGTAATACTTTTAAAACTCCCATTAGATCACTGTTGGAGGGCATTTCACTAGAAGTTGAGCATTTCTCCTTGTGGCCTGCATCAGTCCCATTATCAGCAGCTGCCGTCATTCTGCCACTTTGAGTTTTAGGCCAGTTTTCTTTTGAAGCTTTTACATGGAATTGAGACTCTTCTGTTTCAAACGTGAAAAATGCTTTACTTTTGACGGGATTTTTGGAGGAGCCCTCAGGAACAACCTCTTGTCAGCAGCACGTCATAACCAAGCTCCAAAACAACTGTTTACACATCTAGAGGCATTTAAATTTAATAATCAGCAAAACATTTTTGATATTCCTTACAGTCTCTGCGTGACACGCCATCGAAAAACTCCTCAATTTCCTGTTTTTTCGATGACATGTCATAGCCACACACATTAACCCACTGAGCTCAAATTTCACTCACTATGGCAAGTTTATCGCCTGATCATATAGATCAGGGGTGTCAAACTCATTTTGCCTAACCCTAACCCTAACCCTAACCTTAACCCTAACCCTAACCCTAACCCTGAAAGACTGAGTCCATATTCATGCATCAGCAGCAGGAACAGGAAAATGGACTTGTGCTACAATAGATAGATACAATCAAATACTGAAACACAGCCTCGAGCCTTGTTTCTTTATTTAATTCACCTTTATTTGTATTTGCGCAATGCGGAGAGCTCGCCTTCATCCCCGGGTTGCCCGGGCTAAACCCAGACTCAGAACTCTTACACATCTCTGCTTATAAACTCGACCGTGATCCATAAACGAGAGCAGGCACCAGCAGAGCTTCATAAGAAGCGAGATGTTTTCTCGTGCACCTCAGGCTGTAAGAACAAAATCACATCATGTAATGTTGTTCTCAAAATTGTCCAATTGCTGTGAAAATTAGATAAATTGTTGTTTATGTCAAAAGAAGCAAAAAACTCAAGGGATGTATGTCCTATTTCATACCATTTGGCCTGTTGTAACAGGCATATTTCCTATACAAATCCAATCACACTTTTCGGATGTTAATAGAAAGTTATTTTGCGCAGAATGAGTGAAAATTGGCACACAAATTGGTCAAATCAAATGACTTGATAAAGTAAATTGCGTTGTATCTGTACTATGTACGGGTTGGCGGTTCAAAGTTGTGGTCCCGGCAATGTGTTCAAATGCATGTTGCGCTGTGTAAATGGCGGGGAGGGGGGCAGATCTGTGTTGGCGAATGCGCGAGTAGGCGGTCGGACGGGTGGCGAGAGCTATCATCGCCGCATGCGGCTTTCATGTTATAATTATTTTGTTATGCGCTTTTGAATGAATTTAACCTGTCTCCCTCTTTAGCACTCAAAATCTTTTCCCCTCTCTATTAGTACCACCTTCACCAGACTATTTCTAATAATTGCAGTTGTGATCCCGTTGTTAGTGTAAAATCAATGGAAGTAGCCAGAGAGTTGAAATAAGTGGCATGAGGCTGGAGTTCTAGCACAGGAAACGTTTATTTACCATCAGTACGGGACTCGAGACCCAGAAACATTAAGTTTAGTTCAGTCCAGTCTGGTTATGCTTCCGTTGTAGAGAGTAATGTTCCTCTGATGATAGGCCAAGATAACAAGAGCTGACAGTGCTATTTTTCCAACAGTTAGATAATTTATTTCCTCCACTACCACCTTGGCTGCTAACTTTATAGAAACTGCTTCTCTCCTCAGTGCACAAACAGGTAAGCTACGAGGAATATGTGAAATACTAATCTTAAAGTGACCAAAATATGTTAAATTTTACTTGTAATATGAATCATCCTTATGAAGCTACAATGCATCAAAGCTAGTCTATGTTATTAATAAACTTATGTTTTGTCCTTACAGCCTCACCACCGGTGGAAAACAAACTTTGCAAGGGTCCTCTGCCTAACCATTCCCAGCTGTGTCACCTTTCCTGCCCCATCGAGTGCCAAGTGTCTCCTTGGGGCGCCTGGGGTCCCTGCACCTACGAGAACTGCAATGACCAAGCCGCCAAGAAAGGTATGTAACACAGCGTTGTGTTAACATGGAGGTGGTCCGCTAGCGTGTGGGGGTCCCATTAGCTCTGGCAGGCTTCTTTCATGTGGGTTTAAATGTTTCCTCAACCATGTTCCCATGGGGCGTAAACTAGACACAACAGTCAGAATGCGCAAGTTTCCATCAGATTCAAAGGCATTCCACAAATAAATACAGCAGAGGATTGGGTTACGAGCGTTTGTACATTAAGAATGCTATGAATGATAGAGTTTGGATGTGTGCAGAAAGATGTTTGGTTGATATTGAGCATAAACTTTTACAGTTGTACGTTCAAAGAGATTGACATTAATACTCAATATGTATTAACAATAGATCATAATGAGGGCAGTTTGTTGATAAAGAGAAAGCGCTCTCTTCAAAAAGTCTACAAATTATTCTAATTCACAATTTGTCTTTTATGACTGAAATAAAATTGGACACATACTTATACATATATTTCTGCAGAAAATAACACGATAAACTGTAATATTGAAACTACGTCATGCCACTGACACAATTAACCTTGAAGCAAGATAATCCTTGTAAACATTTGTTTTAAATGTGCAGTATTGTTAAAGGCATGAGCCGCAACATATAAATAGCAGAATTAAACAATGATTAGCCATATTAATTTCTTATAATCCACTATAACTTAAATGTTATCATATTACCCAAGAAATAACAAAAAAGTCCTACTATTACAAAGAAAAGGTACCCAGAATAAATATTGAGCCCCAAATGATATTGTTCCATCAATCACCTTTTGAAAGATAAGTCAATATAGTTATTACTGTGACCGACCTATTGTTTCATAGTTGTTCAATTTCCAATATTGATGGATATCAGCAGAGTAAAAAAAATTCAGAGATCACTTCATTATGTGGCAGTAGAGCAGATGACACTTTGACCAATAATACTAAATGTTGTCCAACAATGCCACTCCAGTCTAACCTGGGGAAATTAGCCTAAAAGGCACGCAGATAAGGCTCACTGAAGAGACCATTCCATGTATTTACAACAGATTTTTTATTTAAAAATGTATCGCTAAAATGTATTTGATAATCCTTGCTTAAGATCAATAATTCTATTTTAATACTACTAGTTATTAAGTTAAGAAGTGAATTGGAAATACTAACACTCACCACCAGGCACACCCACTCACACGCACACACACAGACAAACTTAATTCCTCTTAATACGATCTTTGGGGTTGAGGCTTAGCCGTGTGGGGTAGAAACGAATGGGGCAGTAACCTAATAATAAAACACAAAAACACAAACAAAATAGTGCACCACAAACCAAAGCGGGAACCACCACCAATTCAATTCATTTTCGTAACGCCCAAAATCACAAGGGTAGTTGCCTCGAGGGGCTACAGTGGAAAAAACAGATTAAAAACAGAATAAACAATGTTTATGGGAACTTGGTAATGTCCCAAGCTCCCCTGTCCTTAGGTCCTCCTTCTCGGCCAGGAAAAACTACTAAACCTCTTTGGGAAAAATTAGAAAAACCTATAGGAGTTCAACAGTGAAGGAGAGATCTGACTCCCTCGTACAGACAGGCGGGCATGCCTCAATTTGCAGATAGACGGGTGGAGCTGGACCACTCAGGAGGGGAACCAATTCTCCGAGGCTGATGAAGAACTGTTCATATGGAGTAGAGACCGTTTCTCCAGGCAGACCGTTTCTCCAGGCAGTTGAGGAGCATCTGGATCCACAGGTCATCAATGTGCCTGCTCCACTCCCCTCAGGGAAGTGGGAGAAAAAGAAGGAAAAGTGATGAACAAATTGCAAGTGAAATTAAATATTAAATATTGTTTGATAGAAAAGTAGCAGAGGATAGTGCTCAAGCTGCCATACTTCCCCCAGCATAGTTGCTCCAAAGGCAGCATAGCTGGGAAAGGTAGGTTTTTATTTCTGTTCCTAACTGGCCTGACCATAAGCGATTTCAAAGAGGAAAGTTTTATGCCTGGTCTTAAATGAAGAGACTATCAGCCTGTTTAACATGGACAGGCAGCTGATTCCACAACACAAGAGCTTGGTTATAGGAGTTCAAGTTATAATAAGCCCCTTTACTCTACTAATACTATTCACCCACTGTTCACTTTCTGCACTATTTCCGACCATCTGTAAATTTGTGTAATATCTGTGTACATACTGAGACCAAGTTTATTTTTTACCTTATTTTTTGCTATTATTTATTAATTATTTGCTATATATTTGCTATTATTATTATTATTATTATTATTATTATTATTATTATTATTATTATTATTATTATTATTATTATTATTCATTGTTTTATGTTGCACCTTAACGCCGAAACAAGTTCCTAGGCTTGTGAACTGTGTTTAATGACAATGACCTTTTCTGATTCTGAGGCACACAGACTAAATGGATAGCGGGTGGACGAGCAGCAAAACCACACCAAGCACCAAGCAGCGGAAGCAGAGTCTATAACATATCCATGCGTGCTAATGTGGCAAAGCACACCAGTGCAGAGCTGGCATAAACCGGCCTGGAGACCGGAGAGGTGCAGAGGCGAGGCAGCAAAACAGGCAGCGTGGACGCACAATAACGCACAGGCCTGCTCTTGTAGTATGGGCAATACGGCAGCTTCTACACAAAAGCAGGAGGCATACTAAGATTAGAATATGACCGCTCGTGCACCACTGACCCAGGCATACTTAACACACGTAACTTGAAGCTCTGATGAGGGAGAGGCAAAAGCGAGCAGCTGTAGCCAAAGTCTAAACAAACACGTGCTCTGAACACCAGGAGAAGCAGAGGTACTCTTAAGGAAGATCAGAATCAGACAATTGCCATTGTCAATGAACAAAATTCACAAACATAGGAACTTGTCTCGGCATTAAGGTGCAACATAAAACACTGATCAATAATAAAAAACAACATATATGAAATTAAAAAATGGCATGCATTAAGAGACTATTTAAAATTACCATAATATAAAATAAAAATAAAATAGGCAAGGCAAGTTTATTTGTAGAGAACAATTCGTACACAAGGCAATTCAAAGTGCTTCACATAACAGGAAAAAAAAAAAGCATTAAAAACACAAAGACATGGCAGAAATCACAAAATACATAAAAGAGAAGAGTGCAAAGAAAAGCATTTCAGTCATATGCACAGCCAAACAAAACAGTTCTTAGTTTAGATTTGAACATTGCCAGAGTAGCGGCCTGTCTCACATCCTCAGGAAGACTGTTCCAGATTTTAGCTGCATAAAACTGAAACGCAGATTCCCCCTGTTTAGTCCTGACTCTGGGCACCAGCAGGAGGCCGGTCCCTGACGTCCTCAGAGTCTGAGATGGTTCATATGGCACTAACATGTCCGAGAAGTACTACAGGTATACAAGTAAGACTTGTATACAAGCAGAGCTGCTTTGAAGTCTATTCTCTGAGCCACAGGGAGCCAGTGCAGAGACCTGAGCACAGGACTAATGTGATCGTACTTCCTGGTTCTAGTCAAGACCCGAGCAGCAGCGATGTACTGCAGCTGTTTTACAGCTCGTTTGGAGAGGCCAGTGAGCATGCCGTTACAGTAGTCTAATTTACTAGAGACAAACGCATGAATAAGTCTCTTCAGGTCTGGCTTAGACACTATACTTTTGATTTTGGCTATTTTTTTTAGATGGTAAAAAGCTGCTGATGTTATTGACGTGGCTGTTAAAATTCAAATCTGAGTCCATTATTACCCCCAGATTTCTAACTTGATTTGTAGGTTTTGGAGCGAGACTCTGGAGGTGACTGTTAACACTTACTCTTTGTTTCTGTGGGCCAAAGACGATGATTTCAGTCTTGTCTGAGTTCAGCTGGAGAAAGTTGTTTTGCATCCACACACTGATCTGTTGGATGAAGTGACAGAGTGAATCCACTGGTGGTTGTGATAGGACACATTCTCGCTGCGTATCAACTGACCTAACGGCAGCATGTAGAGGTTGAACAGAAGGGGTCCCAGGAATGACCCTTGGGGAACCCCACAGGTCAGGGGCATCTGGTCTGAGACACAGTTACCAATTTCGACAAAGAACTTCCTGTCTGCCAGATAGGACTTTAACCAGTTTAGGGCAGTGCCAGTGATGCCCACCCAGTCCTCTAGTCTCTGTAAAAGTATCCCATGATCGACAGTGTCAAAAGCAGCACTCAGATCTAACAGAATTACGACTGAGGCTTTGCCTGTGTCAGTGTTCAGGTGGATGTCATTTGTCACCTTGACAAGAGCAGTCTCAGTGCTGTGATGAGGTCTAAAACCTGACTGGAAAACATCAAATTAGTTGTTTATTAAGAGGAAATCAGTGAGCTGTTGGTAAACAACCTTTTCAAGGACTTTGCCCCAAAATGGCAGATTAGAGATGGGCCGGTAATTACTCAGTACTGCGGCATCAAGACTGCTCTTCTTTAGGAGAGGCTTTATGACCGCAGTTTTCAAAGACAATTGGGAATGTTTCAGATTGAAGCGACATGTTAACTATGTGAGTGAGTGGTGCTAACAATGTTCAGCACAGACTTTATAAATCTGGTGGGTAACACATCGAGGCAGCATGTAGATGAACTCAGACTGGTGATGATCACCTGGACAGTTTTGTCAGTTACAGGTGCAAAGTGAGTCAGCTCTAAGTTTGTGAGTGGTGAGTTAAAGGTACAACGTAAGTTAGTTATAAGTGTCTAGGTGGTTTTAGGGTGATTTTTTGCATTGTAGAATTTATAGCATTTTTAATGCCCTGAACTTTGTCATTAAAGAATAATGCAAACTCATTACACTTGAATGTAGAATTGAGTTTACTGTGGCAAACAGGACACGCGAGTTGTTACTGCAGCTTCCAATTATTTCAAAAAAATATCCTTCCCTAGTTCGACATAAAATGAGGTTATACATGTACAACTTCTCTCTGTAAATCTCTTTCTGAACCTGGAGCTTTGAATGTCGCCATTTTCGTTCAGCCCAGCGGCACTCCCTTTTCTATGCTCTGACCAAATCATAATTTCTCAATGGCGCCTTCTGCTTATTTTTAACAATTTTAGCCTTCATAGGGGCAATGGTGTCGAGAACATTCAAAACATTGGATGTAACAGAGTTCAACAAATCATTTACATTAGAACATGAGACATTTTAATCGTTAATCGTTTACATAAACAGTTTTCCTGTGCTGTCATTTATGTGTCTCCTCTGAACAATTGCAGGACCAGCCGGTGGTTTGGGTAAAACAGACAAATAATAAAAGAAGACACAGAAATGATCAGACAGAGCAACATCGACCACATTGACGTTTGAAATATTAACCCCCTTTGTAATTAGAAGATCTAGAGTGTATCCTCTGCTGTGCTGAGTAAGACCGAAAGTGTCAAGGACAGCATGAAGCTCTTTAGCGTTTCTGTCACAGATATTATCAACATGAACATTGAATTCACCTGTTATGACCAAACCATCAAAGTCTGTGGATACAACTGAAAGCATCTCAGTAAAATCATCAATAACACTTTGGCAGTGCTGGGGAGGCTTGTATAAATCAAAGAAGAGGTTGGATGAAGACTGTTTTAGCAAATGATGAAAACACCCCAAAGGACAATCTGTGGGTAACTATTTCATCTCTAAAAACTGTACAGACACCTCCACCCTCGTGTTTCAGATTAAAACCTAAATTTGGGTGGAGCAGATTCTATTGGAACTAAATTTCCTAACCCAAGCCATGTTTCAGTTAAAAACATAAAAGCAAGATTATAAGAGGAAATACAATTATGAAATTAAGAATGATTTGTTACATAAGGATCTGGCATTTATAACAGTTTCAGGATAGTTTCAGTGGGACTGCGTTATCTTTTCACAGGAAATATTCATCAAATTTCTCAGACTGGGCTCTCCTTTTTTTACACATGTGTGTGATGTGACTACACCAGGGAAGGCTATTTTTACACAGGGCTGGTTTGATTTTTATTATGATTACAAGTCCCGGCAACGCTGAGACCCAATGCATCCTATGGGAGATACCAGGTGAACGGCAATGGGGGATAGGTGGTGGGGCTTTTTTTGGTGTAGCAGGAGTCGGGGACACAGGTTTGTGCGGGGAAGAGTGTATCATTGTTTAAATCAGAACTCTTGATCTTGCTATATTGGGTGTGAGTGGAATCATCTTAATGTCTGATTTGATCAGACATTCAAGATGGTTGGGAAGGCCCCCTGGGTGAGAGTGGAGATAGGAAGGCGAGTGAGGATTCTGTAATGGGAGTAGATGTTGCAGGGGGTACCCAGGGCTGCTCTAAGGGCAAGGGGCAATGACAGGGATGCTGCCGGGCCTGTTACAGATGGGTCCAAGGCCTTTGATGAGGACCCTGTGGGAAAGAACTGAAATTACTCCTGCGCCGGCCGCGGTGAAGATTGTTGTGGTGCTGCTGATGAGTCCATCGCTGGAGGTGGTGGAGGTGATTGTGGAGGAGCTAGTGCTGAATGCTTTGCTGGTGGTGGTCGAGCGGCTGCTGATAAATCTTTTGGTGGAGGCTGTGGTTGTGGTGCTGCTGATGCGGAAACAATGGCTCAGTCTCTGGCTGATGGAGCAGGAATTCTTCTCTCATTTCACTCTTCTCTAGCTATCTGCTCAGGACCTTACCCAGGCCCAGTCCAATGCCTCCAAGAGCGTGGAGCAGGTTCTCTGTCAGCACCCTCACTCTACTTATGCATAGGTTTGGGCCATTTCTGCTAAACAGGTCCTCTCGTTTCCAGAATAGATAGAAGTTCTCTATCTAGTGCAATCATCTAGAGCAGTGGTCCTCAACCTTTTTCTAACTGCGGACCAGTCAACGCTTGACAATTTTACCGCAGACCGGGGTGAAATAATGATAAAACCACTGTGTGTGAATCCATTGTGTACTCATATGGAATTTTATTAGCACATTGCTCCAACAATATAACGCTATTATAACATCAAACTCTCTGGTCGCCGGTGAATTAATCTCCTGTTGTTTGCGTGCCCGACACTCACAAACTCTCCATTCCCCTCTCCTTTCCCTTCTCCCTCACCTCTGTGTTACCGACCGTGTTAATGTTTTTTTCTTTCAAAATACTCCGGGGGCTTGTCTTTTATTCCTGGGTGCTTGGTCTCTAAGCGGCGAAGCAGTTTTGAAGGCTTCATTGCCTCTTTTGAGAGCCGGTCACCGCATATTATGCAGAGCGGGCTTGATGAGTGGGAATCACCTGTCGCGATAAATCCATACTTCAAGTAGGACTCCTGGTACTGTCTGCTAAAACCTTTCTTTTTCTTGGAAGTCATAGGCTGCTCTTCTCTCTCTTCATTGTGCCTTTTCCCTTTCACAAAGAAACTTTCCAAAGACACCTGTTAACTCATTTTGCTAGCTGGGTTAAATGTTGGCGCTCAAATGAGGAGATGTAACAGAGAGGAGAATATGGTCATTTCAAAATAAAAGACGTTTCAAAATAAAAGACCGCTCGACTCAGATAATAAATAAAACAGAAATAAAAAATTAATTCTTGTGTGGCCCGGTATTGATTGATCGGTACCGGTCCGCGGCCCGGGGGTTGGGGACAACTGCTCTAGAGTCCAGACGCACACTCTTTGGACAACCATGCGTTCAGCTGAAGCAGCCGACTAAACCTGTTTATCTTCCTGTCGATGTTTGGAAGAGGTCCACCTATGAATATCTTGATTTCCATTTCATCAAGCATGTCGAATAACTTCAAGAAGTCTATTTTCAAAACTTCAGTCTGTTCCCGTTGTAAGTCCACTGCACCCACGTGCAAAATCAGCTGTTTAACTCCTCGATGTGTGGCCAAAACATTAGGAACGAGTGACTTTATCTCAGAAATAGTGATGCTGGGAAAATAATGTATTTGCATTTATTCGTGCTTCACGTGACTTTTGCCACCATCCCCTATCAGAACAGTCTCAGTGACCTTGATGTTTGACGGATTCTCTCACTGGCATTTTTGCATCATGTATTACATTTTTCCTTTGTTCATTTACGTCAGTCTCTGAAAATGGTAAAACATTATTTGTAAGCTGTATTTGAGGTGACTTTACATTTTCTTTGTATCGTTTAGGCTTTGCACCGAGTTTGTTCTAAGATACAGCCTGGACTTGAGACATTTTTGGGAATGACTCAGTCACTCCGGTTTAGGTTGAAAGGAGCAGTTTTTCTTGTAAGAATGGTGGACTTCTTACCACTGAATCTTGAACCAAGATGGCGCCGCAGACGGATACCTGGGTGTTTTGGTGCCCTTGGTTTTGTCTGTTTATGTACGTAAATTTTTTGTCACCATGCTCTTACACCCGCGAAGAGCTCTTAACTATCAGAACTACAGCTCCCTCGGATCTAATTCAAGTTTGCTGCAGAATTAGTCCCTCTTTTGGCCTAAAGAGTGAGGCAACGCCGGAATCTCAGCCATGAATTACCAAAGTACAGAGTTTATTAAAGTCCCGACCAGAGAGCAGAACACGCTTGACCACAGTTACCCAACAGTCAGCGACGCATTTCACGCCGTGGCCCGAGCCGCTGCGGGCTTTTGAGATCACTGTTGATCTCACCTGATCCCCACATACAGAGGCTGAAGCTCTCAAACCTGTAGTGAGAGCCTCTAAGAAGTGGACCAATGAGTCAGTGGAGGAGCTACGTGCGTGTTTGGACATTACAGATTGGGAGGTTTTCAGAGCTGCCACAGATAATTTGAATGATTACACGGACACTGTGACATCATACATTTGATTCTGTGAGGACAGCATTATACCATCACACACCAAAGCCACTTTCAATAATGACAAACCCTGGTTCACACCAAAACTGAGGCAGTTAATGCAACAGAAGTAGGCAGCGCACAGGGCTGGTGACAGAGAGCGCTACAAAACGAAAGTATGGATTCAGCAAAGAGGTGTCAAGAGCTAGATCAACGCATCTGAAGGAGCAGTTCTCTGACAACAACCCCGCCTCTGTGTGGAGTGAACTCCGGCTTCTCACCAACTACAAGCCCAGAGCCCCTCACGCTGCAGACACCCGAAAACTGGCTGAGGAACTCAACACCTTCTACTCAAGGTTGGAGACCACACACCCCTCCCCCACTGTGGCCGCCTCTGCCAACCCCATGGCTGTGTACTTTCTCCTCTCCTCTTCTCTTCTCCAGCCTCACCTCCTCCATGGTGATCGGCTGCAGACTTCTATCTCTGCAGGACCTGTACGTCTCCAGGACTCTGGGACGAGTAGGTCGAATCACAGCTGACCCTTCTCACCCTGGACAAGGACTATTTGAGCCACTCCCCTCAGGCAGGAGGCTACGGTTCATCTGGACCAGAACTTCACACCACAAGAACTGTTTCTTTCCGTCTGCCGTTAGACTCATAAACACTTTAACTGCAACTTAATCACTTTAAATGTACCTGTAAATTATGTGTACATAGTAAGCCTATTTTTATCTTATAGTAAATTTAAATAGTGTTTTTTCAATACATGCATTGTTCATCGTTGTATGTTGCACTGAATCACCAAAGCAAGTTAATGAATTTTGTTAATTGACAATGGCAATAAACCTATTCCGATTCTGGATGACACAGGAATTGTATCGTGGAGTCCTTTTTCAGATTCTAAAGCGAATATCTGTGCTTGTCGCTCATGAATTTCTTGTTGATATTTCCGACAGCATTCACAAGAGCTTCCCATCTCATCCCGGACATATCGCAGGCTCATCAAATATGTTGTTAAAACTGTAACAATGTTCTTAAAATCCTTGGTTTACTTGAAAAAGTCATAATAAAAAAATTTTGGAAGACAAAAACTGATTAAAAAGCAAGACAAAAAAGGAAAGCAGCAACATTCTTCGGAAGCAGGAAGCATTGCTAGTTATCGTAGTGATTCTGTTTGCCACTTAAATGGGCAGGGGTTTTTTTTGGACATAAGTGAGGTGTAAATACAATAGTCCACATTTAGAACAGAAATATGCCTATATGAAGCACAATAAATATGAGGGCCCAGTTAAAATTTGTTAACAGCAGAGGGATAAGTGTTTCTTTTAGCGCTTTAAACTTTAAACTCTTTATACTCTGAGGTGAACTCATCACTCCCCAGAGATGTATTGTTCTTTAGTCTCTTGAATGCACTCTGTATTTTTAACACTGTTATTTCATCTCCTATTTTTTATTTTGTTCTTCTGTCATAACAGACAAATTGAGGACAAATTTTAACTCCTGAGATTTTAGAAAAAAAAGTTTTTGATAGAAGGATTCAAATGATTGAATTGGGTCTTGTTGTTTAAGATTGCATTAGTCTGTCTATCTCCTATTTTAAAAACCGATTATTTCCGCTTGTTCTTTTTTGAGTTTCCAGGCAAATATTTTTATAGCCATTGCCGAAGCAGCTACCGTATTTTCTACACTATAAGGCGCACTGGATTATAAGGCGCACTGTCAATGAATGGTCTATTTTTTAACTTTTTTCATATATAAGGCGCAGCGGACTACAAGGCGCATTAAGCTAAACAAAACAGTCAGATAAATCAGTCTGTCAAGCTTTATTAAACGCATTCACAATAACTCTTAACATTGTTCAAACGTTAATGAGCAAATCTGCAATAACTCCCAACCTTGTTCAAGGGAAACACGTTCTGACACAGTCTGATACGCTAAATCAAACGTTAGCATATTCACAGTCAAAATTGTTCAGTTAACACTATAACACGTAAAATAAAACACAATACACTCACTTTTTCAGTTTATTCCTCGTCCACAAATCCTTCAAATTCCTTATACACACAATGTGAAGCACAGTATTACTCCGCGACGCTCCTGGCTACGGTAGTCGTAATGCTGCAAGTTTACCAAAGTCGTAATAAAACTTTTTGACGGATTTTTGAGCGCTGTGTACCACATAAAATCGGTTCGAGGTCAGTAAGCACAACCAAAATTAATCCATATATAAGGCGCTCTTGGGTTATAAAGCGCACTGTCATTTTATGAGAAAAATAAAGGTTTTTAAGTGCGCAAATACGGTATACTTTTTTCCTCTCAATACAGCTTTGGCAGCATCCCAAATGATGGGTGGGGAAGTTTCACCATTGTCGTTCTCGACCAGATAAGTCTTCATAAGGGTCATTAAGCAAGCTGGCATTGAACCTCCAAAGTGTGTTTTTCTGTTTTTCCTCCAAATCCACAATACTGTAGATAGGAACATAGTCACTTAGGTCTATTGTGGCTACCGCTGTGATTTTTGATCTGTCATTATGGAAAATAAATAAATAATCTATTCTAGAGTAGACTGGATTAGAATTTTGTTTACTTCGTGTACTAGTGTTCATCTCCCTCCATATGTCAATCAGTCCTATATTCTTCATTAATTTACGGAATTTCTTATTTATGGCTCCTCGAGTGCCCCTCGAGTTTGACACATCCAATGTAGGCTAAATGCAAAGATTCCAGTTGCTGCCACAGATTGGCGTTCCCTCAGAGTGGTTTGCAATCAGGTCTATAATATTAGTATAGAAGGTGATATGACTCCCTGGTGGAGCATAGACATTCCATAGAGTAAAACATGACAGCAGTACTTCAGATGTGATAAGACTAAAGACTTTACAACTGTTGTCATGAATGACGGTGGACAATATGGTGACAAAGCAATTCCTATGCCCATTTTGGACACAACACGATTTGTTTAATCAGTCCATTAGATCTGATTGTCTAACTTGATACCTAAGAGTTTAGTTTTGGTCACCTGCTCCCCCAAAGTTGATGAATAGTAAGATTTAAAAAAGCCGCTTGATGTGTTTCTTGTAAATACATAATGTCATTTTTTTCCTTTTCTCCTTTTTTCGTATTATTCATTTGATTGGGTTCAATATGCCGTAAATGTTAAAGGATGCTACTCGTAACACATGCCTTTGGGTTGATTGTATTGATTTTTGAATGTTATAAAACTCTCTGGCGGAACACAACATACAAACATGAACTACAGAAACATGAAACAGATGAAAAGATAAATGCACAAAACCCAACAGAGGGCCCTCTCTCGTGGAATCAATCCTCACAGAGAACTTGATATACTACCTCCCTAGACCACCACGCTCCTCTTCTGCCCTTTCTGTATTTTTATACTTTCCCCAAAAAATCCAACCTCCCACAATTAGCAATTTGGTAGGTGGAGTTAAACGGAATTTATGACGAAATGTATTACCATGTGACCACAACCTGAACTCACATACCCCCCGGCGGCTCCATCTCTTGTTACTTGTCAGTTTTCCATGCTTTGCATTTTCCTGAGGAAAAGTAAGGGTAAAAGTAAGAGTCGCTGGGAAAGAACACCCTTGTCTCAATTTTCTCTTCTTGAATTCCTCACAGAACAGGTTACGCCAAACCTCGTATGGAATATCTGGGGTGAAGAACACTTGTTTGCCTTTGTTCTGGAGGCCTCCTTTAACTTTTGCAGCCTTCATGATGCATTCCTTCACATGGTGGTTACAAAACCTCATAAGCAGGCCTCGTGGTTTATCAGCTGCTTGTCGTTTTTGGCCCAGGCGATGTTCTCTTTCTATTGTAAAGGGGGGAACCGCAACTCCAGAGCACAAAATTAGCTCCAGGATGACCTTCTCAAGGAAACTTTCAGTGTTGTCCTCTTCTTCTCTCTCCGGTAGACTCAAAAGTCTGATATTATTCCTTACTTTTCAAATTCTTGACCTCTGTCCTCAACACCACCACCTCAGCCCTCTGTAACTCATTGATATTGTCTGAAATATGTTTCTTTGCCTAACCGATGCATGCGCTGTCTCCTCCTCCCGCTGTAATCTGTTTAATTGGTGCATTCGATTTGATTGTTTAGTTCCCGTTGCGTTATCAGACTTGAGTTTTCCATGTTTACTCATCTCTTGTTCCTCGTTTCTTGGGTTTATGAAGGTCAAACAGTAATTTTAAGGCAAATTTTGTCAATAGGAGAACGAGTGCGTCATAACGTCTTCCTACTGCTTATTTCCAACCAGGAAATATTATAACCTGTATATTACTATACATTGTGAAACTGGGGAAAACTAGGCAAGACGTTTCAGTAAAATATTTAAGTTTTGCAATAAATGTATGTTTTAGAGAAATGAATAACCTGTCTTATAACACAAAATGTCGTATCATTGTTTTTTTGCCTGATTATAAGATAATAGAAGAATGTATTATTTCTCAAACCTAGGCCACAGCTGAATCCAAGAAAGTCTCAAACCTAGGCCACAGCTGAATCCAAGAAGAAAGCTAAACTAAAACTAAACCTATTAACATTATTCATATCTGTATGCCAAAAACCCTGCATCATTAAAAGTTGTCGTTCTCGTGTCTGTCCTGCAGGTTTTAAGCTGAGGACACGTGCGATCGTGAATGAGCCCAGCAGAGGAGCAGCGAACTGCCCTCACCTGGTGGAGGCTGTGCCCTGTGAGGAACCGGCTTGCTGGGGCTGGAGGGTGCTGGGCCTCAAGCAGTGTGTCCCAGAGGGAGAGCTGCCATGTGGGCCGGGCACGCAAACCGCAATTGTCCAGTGTGTCAACAGCACCGGTGAGGATCTACACAGCTGTAGTCTTTAAAGTACAAAATTACTTTGTGCTCCATGTGTCACTGAAATATAAAACACCTGAGCCGGACGGACCTGTGCATATGACAGTTTTTAATTTGGTGGGATAATACCTATTGTAAATATAAATTATAGTTTTACACCGAAGTAAGGCAGAGTTCTTAAACATACTGATGGCATCACACTAGGGAGACTAAGAATTCCATCCAAAATTTTGACACAATTTACATGAAGAAACTAATTTTTCCAAAACTTTAAAGATTAAAGAAAGAAACAAAATTGTATTTATCAAATAATTATTTCTGTGACATTAGATGAGTTTTTTGGCCCAGTGTTCAACATGGTTATTAGGTAGCAGTTATGGAATTACCGAGTGTAATGTCATGATTTACAACCAGGATGAACAATTATAAACTTATAAACTAAGTAAAAATGGCCAAACTGGGACAAAACTTGAAGCATTTTAAGCTAAATCTTAAATAAGATGATTTTAGATTTTTACTATTATAGTTTTAATTTCAAATTCTATAAAACACATATTGGTAACGTTATTGGAATATGAGTTTAGGTTGGAGTTGATCATTTGCTAAACTTTTAGTGCTCAATTCTTTCCCTGAAGAACACAATATAGTTTACAGCAGAGATGTCAGCAGTCTTTTATTAAAGGGCTGTAGCGTGCGGTCACTTTTATGGTTGGGCAAGCAGACTTGGGGTGTTCGTCAATATTTTGTGGACAACAACTTTGTCAATTCATTACACAAATTAGCACTCTATGTTGTTAAACATCTTAGCTACAAACAAAGATCCATCCATCCATCTTCTTCCGTTTTATCCGGAGCCGGGTCGTGGGGGCAGCATTCTAAGCAGGGACTCCCAGACTTCCTTATCCCCAGACACTTCCTCCAACTCCTCCGGGAGGATCCAGAGGCGTTCCCAGGCCAGTCGTGAGACATAGTCCCTCCAGCGTGTCCTGGGTCTTCCCCGGGGCCTCCTCCCAGTGGGACATGTCCGAAACACCTCCCTAAGGAGGCATCCGGAACAGATGCCCGAGCCACCTCAGCTGGCTCCTCTCGACGTGGAGGAGCAGCGGCTCTACTCTACTGTGACTGAGCTCCTCACCCTATCGCTAAGGGAGCACCCAGCCACCCTGCGAAGGAAACTCATTTCAACCGCTTGTATCAGTGATCTTGTCCTTTCGGTCATTACCCAAAGCTCATGACCATAGGTGAGGGTAGGAAGGTAGATTGACCAGTAATTCGAGAGCTTTGTCTTTCGACTCAGCTCCTTCTGTACCACAACAGTCCGATGCAGCGACCGCATCACTGCGGACGCTGCACCGATCCGCCTGTCAATCTCATGCTCCATCCTTCCCTCACTCGTGAACAAGACCCCGAGATACTTGAACTCCTCCACTCCCTGCCAAGTCTGTCCGGCTTCCTCCGCTGCCAGCGGATCCAACTCACCACCAGGTGGTGATCGGTTGACAGCTCCGCCCCTCTCTTTACCCGAGTGTCCAAGACACGCGGCCGGAGGTCAGATGATACGACAACAAAGTCGATCATTGAGCTCCGGCCTAGGGTGTCCTGGTGCCATGTGCACTGGTGGACACCCTTGTGCTTGAACATGGTGTTTCGTTATGGACAGTCCGTGACTAGCACAGAAGTCCAATAACTGAACACCGCTCGGGTTTAGATCGGGAAGGCCATTCTTCCCAATCACCCCTCCCCAGGTGTCACTGTCGTTGCCCACGTGGGCGTTGAAGTCCCCCAGTAGAACTATGGAGTCCCCGGTCGGTGCACTGTCCAGTACCCCTCCCAGAGACTCCAAGAAGTCCGGGTACCCAGCACTGTTGTTCGGCCCGTAGGCCAACACAATAGTGAGAGACCTGTCCCCAACCCGAAGGCGTAGGGACGCGACCCTCTCGTTCACTACGGTAAACTCCAACACATGGCGGCTGAGCTGTGGGGCAACAAGCAAACCCACACCAGTCCGCGCCTCTCCCCGTATGCAACACCAGAGAAGTGGAGGGTCCAGCCCCTCTCGAGAGGATGGGTTCCAGTGCCCAAACTGTGCGTGGAGGTGAGGCCGACTATATCTAGTTGGTACCGTTCAACCTCCCACACAAGCTCAGGCTCTTTCCCCCCCAGCGAGGTGACGTTCCATGTCCACAGAGTTAGTCTCTGTTTCCGGAGATCCGGTCGTCGAGGCCCCTGCCGTCGACTGCCGCCCAGATCCCTCTGCGCCAGCCCCTTACGGATCCTCCCGCAGGTGGTAAGTCCATGGTAGGACAGCCCCACGTCACTCGTTCGGGCTGCACCCGGCCCAACCACCAGGCGCTCGCCGTCGAGCACCCACCCCAGGCCTGGCTCCTGGGTGGGGCCCCAGTAACGCCAATCCGGGGCGACGTAACTGGCCTTGTTTTTCTTCTGATCATAAAGGGCTTGTGAACCGCTCTTTGTCTGACCCGTCACCCAGGACCTGTTTGCCTTGGGAGACCCTACCAGGGGCTTGAAGCCCCGGACAACATAGCTCCTGGGATCATTCGGGCGCTCAAACCCCTCCACCACGTTAAGGTGTCGGTTCAAGGAGGGGTACAAACAAAGATAGATCTCTAAAAGATAGTTTTAAGTCAGTTTGTTGAAAATCTGGCACTGCTGTTGCTACACTTTTCCTCTGCACATGTGCAGTTAGGCAAAGCCTGCAAACATCCTAAATTCCCACAGGTTTATTCAGCGTGGTTTGAGGCTGTGTGTTGTCCTCAGAGTGCATGGGCTGAACTCTTAAAGAAGCTGCTGTCCACCCTGGTTCTCATGTTAAGAGAGCGGAGCATGAACGGGCCTCTGAAAAAAGCCACAGACTGCCAAACTGGGGGAAAAGAAAGAGTTGCGTTTTGAGCATAGATGTCATAGGTGCAATTAACAGATTTGACTGTGCACCTGTGCTTTTACCCAGGCTTGTAACCTAAACAATCTGGTCTGTTTCACTCCCAAAAAAAAACATTCGTTATTGATCTTATAATGAGGAGTTTTAAAATTACTACAACTTAAGTACTACTTATGGTAAGTTTGGTCAAATCACCAAGAAGGCATAGACTCTTCAGCAGAGTTGGGGGTAACGCGTTAGCTGGTACTTTTTTAGAGTAACATGGAACGTAACGCCTTAGTTTTGTGCACGCATGTAATCTAGTGCTGTAATTTTTCAAATCAGTAATGCGTTACTTTTGGTTAGGTCTCATCTCCTCATTGCAATCCCAGAGTCAGGTATGTTTCCCAGCCAACAGAACCGCAGCACCGAACACTTGTGTTGACATGTGACATGTGAGCATGCACATTGTACAACTAGTGACTATCAAGTCTTTTTTTTTTTTTTTTTATGAATTGATAATATACAATACAAAACTCTGGAATTCACAAAACTATTTCAAATAAATATTGTTGCATGTTAACAAATAATAACAAATTATATAACATAAATACAAAGCAGGCAATAGGTAAAATATATATATATATATATATATATATATATATATATATATATATATATATATATATATATATATATATATATATATATATATATATTTTTACCTACATATATATACACGTAACTGAAGTGGCTGATATTCAAGAAATCTGCACAGGAACAGGCCCTGAGCACAAGAGCAATAGAGGCCCAGATCTACCACACCAGACAAGACCCGAGGTGTAGGTTGTGCAAAGGGGCCCCTGAGACAATCCAACACATAACTACAGGGTGTAAGATGCTAGCAGGGAAATCATGCATGGAGCGCCATAACCAAGTGGCTGGCATAGTGTACGGGAACATCTGTAGTATGGACTAGAAACTCCAAGGTCAAAGTGGAAAACACACCCAAAGGTGGTAGAGAGAATGACTTAGCCAAGATCCTGTGGGACTTCCAGAGACAGACTGACAGAATGGAAATGACAAACCAACCAGACATTGTGGTGGCAAGGCAAGGCAAGTTTATTTGTAGAGCACAATTCGTACACAAGGTAATTTAAAGTGCTTCACACAACAGGAAAATTATGCATTAAAATCACAAAGACATGGCAGAAATCACAAAATCTTAATATAAAGGTGCCATTTTCAGGCTATCCATCAAATAGTTCAAGACATAAAAGAGAAGAGTGCAAAGAAAAGCATTTCAGTCATATGCACAGCCAAACAAATCAGTTTTTAGCTTATATTTGAACATTGCAGGAGTAGCGGCCTGTCTCAAGTCCTCAGGAAGACTGTTCCAGATTTTAGCAGCATAAAACTGAAACGCAGATTCCCCATGTTTAGTCCTGACTCCTGCACCAGCAGGAGGCCGGTCCTTGTGGTCCTCAGAGTCCGGACACTAACATGTCCGAGATGTACTTTGGTGCTAGGCCATGGAGAGACTTGTATACAAGCAGAGCTGCTTTGAAGTCTATTCTCTGAGCCACAGGGAGCCAGTGCAGAGACCTGAGCACAGGACTAATGTGATCGTACTTCCTGGTTCTAGTCAAGACCCAAGCAGCAGCGATGTACTGCAGCTGTTTTACAGCTCGTTTGGAGAGGCCAGTGAGCAGGCCGTTACAGTAGTGTAATCTACTAGGGACAAACGCATGGATAAGTCTCTCCAGGTCTGGTTTAGACACTATATTTTTGATTTTGGCTATATTTTTTAGATGGTAAAAGGCTGCTGATGTTATTGATTTGTCGTGGCTGTTAAAATTCAAGTTTGAGTCCATTATTACCCCCAGATTTCTAACTTGATTTGTAGGTTTTAGAGCAAGACTCTGGAGGCGACTGCTAACACTTTGTCTTTGTTTCTGTGGGCCAAAGACGATGATTTCAGTCTTGTCTGAGTTCAGTGTCGTCTGCATAATTGTGACAACACACATTCTCGCTGCGTATCAACTGACCTAACGGCAACATGTAGAAGTTGAACAGAAGGGGTCCCAGTATTGACCCTTGGGGCCCCCACAGGTCAGGGGCATCTGGTCTGAGACACAGTTATCAATTTCGACAAAGTACTTCCTGTCTTCCAGATAGGACTTTGACCAGTTTAGATCAGTGCCTGTGATTCCCACCCAGTCCTCTAGTCACTGTAAAAGTATCCCATGATCACCAGTGTCAAAAGCAGCACTCAGATCTAACAGAATTAAGACTGAAGCTTAGATGGATGTCTGGGATGAGGTCTAAAACCTGACTGGAAAACATCAAATGGGTTGTTTATTAAGAGGAAATCAGTGAGCTGTTGGTAAACAACCTTTTCAAGGATTTTGCCCCAAAATGGCAGATTGGAGATGGGCCGGTAATTACTTAGTACTGCGGCATCAAGACTGCTCTTCTTTAGGAGAGGGTTTATGACCGCAGTTTTCAAAGACATTGGGAATGTTCCAGATTGAAGCGACATGTTAACTATGTGAGTGAGTGGTGCTAACAAACTGTTCAGCACAGACTTTGGTGTGTAACACATCGAGGCAGCATGTAGATTAACTCAGACTGGTGATGATCTCCTGGACAGTTTTGTCAGTTACAGATGCAAAGTCGGTCAGCTCCAAGTGTGTAGGTGGTTTTAGGGTTATTTTTTGCATTGTAGAATTTATAGCATTTTTAATGCCCTGAACTTTGTCATTAAAGAATAATGCAAAGTCATTACACTTGGATGTGGAAATGAGTTCTAACGGCAGCTGAGCTGGAGGGTTTGTGAATCTGTTTACTGTGGCAAACAGGACACGCGAGTTGTTACTACAGCTTCCAAATTATTTCAGAAACATATCCTTCCCTAGTTCTACATAAAATGAGGTTGTACATGTACAACTTCTCTCTGTAAATCTCTTTCTGAACCTGGAACTTTGACTTTCGCCCTTTTCATTCGGCCCGGCGCACTCCCTTTTCTGTGCTCTAACCGAATCATAATTTCTCAATGGCGCCTTCTGCTTATTAGCCTTCATAGGGGCAATGGTGTCGAGAACATTCAAAACATTGGATGTAACAGAGTTCAACAAATCATTTACATTAGAACATGAGACATTTTAATCGTTAATCATTTCCATAAACAGTTTTCCTGTGCTGTCATTTATGTGTCTCCTCCGAACAATTGCAGGACCAGCCGGTGGTTTGGGTAAAACAGACAAATAATAAAAAAAGACACAGACAGAGCAACATCGACCACATTGACCTTTGAAATATGAACCCCCTTTGTTATTAGAAGATTTAGAGTGTGCCCTCTGCTGTGGGTGGGGCCGCTCACGTGCTGAGTAAGACCGAAAGTTTCAAGGACAGCGTGAAGCACTTTAGCGTTACTGTCACAGATATTATCAACATGAACATTGAATTCACCTGTTATGACCAAACAATCAAAGTCTGTGCATACAACTGAAAGCATCTCAGTAAAATCATCAATAAAACTTTGGCAGTGCTGGGGAGGCTTGTATAAAACAATGACGATGGAGGATGGAAGATGGATGAAAATGGATGGAGACTGTTTTAGCTCAATTTTAAAGGTTACATACTCAAATGTTGAAAACACCCCAAAGGACAACCTGTGGGTAACTATTTCATCTCTATAAAAGCACACACGCCTCCTCCCTTTTTGTTTTCTCGTGTTTCAGATTCAAACGTAAAGTTGGGTGGAGCAGATTCTATTAGAACTAAATGTCCTGTGTTTTTGTCAAGCCATGTTTCAGTTAAAAACATAAAATCAAGATTATAAGAAGAAATACAATGATTAATTAAGAATGATTTGTTACATAAGGATCTGACATTTAGCACAGCAAGTTTCAGGACTAGTTTCAGTGGGAGTGGGCGTTATCTTTTTACAGGGAATATGAATCAAATTTCTCAGATTGGGCATCTGTGTGATGTTACTACAAAAATAGCACTAGGGGAGGCTGTTTTTGCACAGGGCCCCGGGTTGGTTTTATTTTTATTATGAATATAAGTCCCTGCAACGCTGACACCCAGTGCATCCTTGCTATGGGAGATACCAGGTGAAAAAAGCAGGGGGGGGTTTAGGTGGGCCGATTTTTGTCTGTGTAGCAACAGTCAGGGGAGAGTTCATCATCGTTGATATCAGAACTCTTGATCTTGCTATATTAGGGGTGAGTGGAGCCATCTTAATGCCTGATTTGATCAGATATTCAAGATGGCTGGGAAGGCAACTGGTGAGGGTGGAGATGGAAAGGAGAGTGAGGAATCTGTAGTGGGAGTAGATGTTGCTGGGGGGATCCAGGGCTGCTCTAAGGGCAGGGCCGATGGCAGGAATACTGCACATGAGGCCTTCGCTGGATGCAGTGGAGGTGATTGTGGAGCAGCAGGAGTTGAATTCTTTGCTGGTGGTGGTGGAGCGGCTGCTAATAAATCCTTTGGTGGAGGTTGTGGTTGTGGTGCTGCTGATGTTGAAACATTGGCTCGGTCTCTGGCTGATTGGAGCAGGAATTCTTCTCTCATTGCTTTCTTCTCTAACTATCTGCTCAGGACCCTGTCCAGGCCCAGCCTGTCCAGGCCCAGTCCAATGCCTCAGAGCGTGGAGCAGGTTCTCTGTCAGTACCCTCACTCCACCTCTGCATAGGTGTGGGCCATTTCTCTTAAACAGGTCTTCTCGTTTCCAGAATAGATAGAAGTTCTCAATGTAGTGCAATCCTCTTGTTGCACACTCTTTGGACAGCCATGTGTTCAGCTGAAGCAGCCGGCTAAACTTGTTTATCTTCCTGTCGATGTTTGGAAGAGGTCCACTTATGAATGTTTTTATTTCCATTTGATCAAGCACGTCCAATAACTCGAAGAAGTCTCTTTTCAATACTTCAGTCTCTTCGCGTCGTGTGTCCACTGCGCCCACATGCACAATCAGCTGTTTAAACTCCTTTATATGTGCCCAAAACATTAGAAAATACGTGACAAAATCTCAGTGATTGTGGCGCTGGGAAAAGAATGTTTTTAATTTTTTCATGCATCACGTGACTTATCGCACCATCCCCAATCAAGACGACCTTGACGTTAGGCACAAATTCTCTCTCTGTCTCTGTCTGCCTTTTTGCCACGTCATGTCTCCCATTTTTCCTTTGTTCATTTACTTCAGTTTTTGAAAGTGGTTAAAAATCTGCATTATCTTTGTATCGCTTAGGCTTCGGACCGAGATTGTGCCAGACTTGGTCTTTAGAAAGTTTTGGGAAGGACACAGAGTCAGTCCGGTTTAGGTTGAAAATAGCTGTTCTTCTTGTAAAAAAATGTGGACTTCTTACCACTGGATGACACTGGAATTGTATCGTGTAGTCCTTTTTCAGATTCCAAAGCAAATATCCGTGCTTGTAGCTCATGAATTTCTTGTTGAAATTTCCAACAGCGTTTACAGAAGTTTGTTTCTCTTCTCACGGACATGTCGCTGCTTCGTCAGATTTGTTGATTAAAACTCGAAAAGTGCTCTTAAAATCCTTGGTTGACTTAAAAAGGTCATAATAAAAAATGTTTGGAAGACAAAAACTGATTTTAAAAAGCAAAATAAATAAGGAAAGCAGCTGCTGTAGCAAGCAAGAGCAAGCAGGAAAGCGTCTGCACTCTTCGGAAGCAGGAACTCTGTTGGTGGATAAACAGCAGAGGAAAGCCGTTGTGGTTGACGTGGCGATACCAACTGATGGCAACAGCAGGAAAAAATTAACACGAGAAACTGGAGAATTACCAAGGGCTCAGAGAAGAGAGCAGGAGAACGCGTGGAGGGTGAAGGCGAAAGTGGTGCTCGTCATCGGAGCACTCGGGGCAGTGACCCCCAAACTGGAGGAGTGGCTACAACAAATTCCTGGAAAAACATCAGACATCTCAGTCCAGAAAAGTGCAGTACTAGGAACAGCAACGATACTGCGCAGAACCCTCAAGCTCCCAGGCCAATTAAGTAACAAGTCATTACAGTTTAAAGACTTAAGCCATAAGAAATACTTTATTCTGAATAACCAAAAGGTAAGAAAGACAAAACTCTAAGATTTACTCTTATTCTTTAGAGAATTTATTTAGGATAAATTCATTTTAAATTTGTTTTTAAAGCGTATAATATTTGTGCTTTCATTTTAAATGCTATCAATTCCACACAAAAAACACCTACACACTTAGAGCTGACACACTTTTAGAGCTGCAACGATTACTCGAATAAATCGAATAATTCGATTACAAAAAAGCTTCGATTATTATTATATTGCTTCGATGATTCGTTTAATTTACATATTTAATCAAAAAACACGTGAATCTGTGGCGCGCGGAGTGCACGGAACGACTTGTGGCGCTTTTTTGTTTCACACGGAGCTTGTTCCGCTCTGACGAAGGCGCAACAAGGAAGAGATCGGCGCGTTTTAAACTCACGAGTGCGACTGGGAAGAGTTTTGATGAGTGAAAGCCATGGATCTATTATAATAATCCCGAGCTGCAACTCTAAACACCGTACCTAGCTCCGCCCACCCCAGCCCCCGCGCCTTCGACACGCCATCGCGGACCCCCGTGCTCCCCCACTCAACAACTCTGCTTCCCAGTCACAGTCGTACTTTTAAACAGCCAATGCACATGGAAACAGCGCGGAGGACCGCGTGGTTATGTCATCATAATATTCTGTTGTGAAACAAAGTCCGAGACGCGGAGGCCAAATTGACCGGCACACGGAGCCCAAAACGGCAAAATGCGCAAAATGCCTCAAAACGCCAGGACCACCGGTCCCACCCAACATAAACGTTTTACAAATGTCTTATTTTAAGTGCTGTGACAGAGCTACTGTAACTGTTTACAATCTATGACAAGTTAATAAAGTCCTTTATATATATTCTTTATATACAAACAGAACAGTTTGGACTGAAGTGAAATGTTGCTGTTTTGGGGACAAATTGATACGAAATTAAGAATAAAATGTGTTATTTTAAGCAGAAATTCCTTATTTTGTATTTGTTTATTACTATGAGCTATAACGTTTATCTAAATGATTTAATATGTGTTTAAATGGTTTACTGAATGTACAAAAAAATTTACCGATTACTCAATTAATCAAAGAAAAGAATCGATAGATTACTCGATTACTAAAAATAATCGATAGCTGCAGCCCTACACACTTTGCACCTGTAACTGACAAAACTGTCCAGGAGATCATCACCAGTTCATCTACATTGCTGCCTCGATGTGTTACCCACCAGATTTCTAAAGTCTGTGCTGAACAGTTTGTTAGCACCACTCAGTCACATAGTTAACTTCAACTTCATGTCGCTTCAATCTGGAACATTCCCAATGTCTTTGAAAACTGCGGTCATAAAGCCTCTCCTAAAGAAGAGCAGTCTTGATGCTGAGTATTGAGTAATTACCGGCCCATCTCTAATCTGCCATTTTGGGGCAAAGTCCTTGAAAAGGTTGTTTACCAACAGCTCACTGATTTTCTCTAAATAAACAACTCATTTGATGTTTTCCAGTCAGATTTTAGACCTCATCCCAGCACTGAGACTGCTCTTGTCAAGGTGACAAATTGCATCCACCTGAACAATGACAAAGGCAAAGCCTCAGTCTTAATTCTGTTAGATCTGAGTGCTGCTTTTTACACTGTCGATCATGGTATCCTCTTACAGAGACTAAAGGACTGGGTGGGTATCACTGGCTCTGCCCTAAATTGGTTTAAAGTCCTATCTGGAAGACAGGAAGTACTTTGTTGAAATTGGTAACTGTGTCTCAGACCAGATGCCTCTGACCTGTGGGGTGCCCCAAGGGTCAACCCTTAGACCTCTTCTGTTCAACTCTACATGCTGCAGTTATGTCAATTGATACGCAGTGAAAAATGTGTCCAATCACAATTTGCAGACGACACTCAGATCTATGTTTCACTGACGGCAGGTGAATATGGACCAGTGGATTCACTCTGTCACTGCATCCAACAGATCAGTGTGTGGATGCAAAACAACTTTCTCCAGCTGAACTCAGACAAGACTGAAATCGTCCTCTTGTGCCCACAGAAACAAAGAGAAAGTATTAGCAGTCACCTCCAGATTCTTGCTCTAAAACCTACAAATCAAGTTAAAAATCTGGGCGTAATAATGGACTCAGACTTGAATTTTAACAGCCACGTCAAATCAATAACATCAGCAGCCTTTTACCATCTAAAAAACATTGCCAAAATCAAAAGTACAGTTACGGCCTGCTCACTGGCCTCTCCAAACGAGCTGTAAAACACCTGCAGCACATCCAGAATGCTGCTGCTCAGGTCCTGACTAGAACCAGGAAGTACGATCACATTAGTCCTGTGCTCAGGTCTCTGCACTGGCTCCCTGTGGCTCAGAGAATAGAGTTGGTGCCATATGAACCATCTCAGACTCTGAGGACCTAAGGGAACGGCCTCCTGCTGGTGCCCAGAGTCAGGACTAAACATTTCAGTTTTATGCAGCTAAAATCTGGAACAGTCTTCCTGAAGATGTGGAGATAGGCCTCTACTCTGGCAATGTTCAAATCTAAGATATAAAGTGTTTAGCTGTACATATGACTGAAATGATTTTATTTTGTTTCTCTTTTACGTCTTAAACTATTCTGTCATGTCTTTGTGATTTTAATGCATCTTTTTTCCTGTTGCGTGAAGCACTTTGTACTGTCTTTTGGACGAATTGTTGCTCTACAAATAAACTTGCCTTGCCTTGCCTTGCCTTGCCTTGCCTTCCCTTACCACTGGACAAGAATGGTTCCTGGGTCCTAGGGTCTTGCTGACAAAAGTCGCACGGCTCAACTTCAAAGCCAAACCTATCCCTCAATGTCTCAGCCAATGGATAACAGTTGTTGAGTCTTTTAAATTGCATTTCTTTCACTTATGGCAAAATTGGCCATGTTATTACACTTTTCAGATGTTTTGTAGTTGTCTAATATTTATACAACCATTTCACAATTTGGATCAATAATATCATGTATAAATATAATATTTTGATCAAAACAGTATTGAAAAGTATTTTTTGTTTGAAACAATTACCCTGTTATTCCACAAAGTGACACCAATGAGTTTTGTCCTTGTGCCAAAGAGAAATAAACTTTCAGATGCACGTTTTTAAAAACTCCTTCCACAGCTATATGTGGTAAGTTTGATTTAAATAAAATGCAGTGCTAAAACAAGCGTGTTTTGTTGTTGTACGTCGGTGCTCTTGACAATCCATACATTTTGTTTTAATGATGTTTTTCATTGCTCGAGGACAAGCCTACACGTGCTTATTGCATTGAATTGTATTGTGGTAATCTGTCAACATAGAAGATAAATAAAGCTCAGTCAAATTTACTTTGCTTGTTTATTTGATATTTTAATGATTATGTTACTGTGTTCAGCAATGCAAAGGGATTGTCAGCAAACGATATAGGTCAGGGCTATTCAACATAAGACCAAATCAGGCCCTCCGAGTGATTGATCCGGCCTACAACCCATCTTCCAAATATTAAAAATAATAATGATAACAAATCAATTTTGCTGGTTTGATTCAGGGTTAGCACAAGTTTAGACCTGGTTTGGTCTTGGTTTAGTCCTTGTTTATTTCTGCTTTAAAGCTGTTTTTATTCTGGATTAGTTCAATCCTGGTTTAATTCTGGTTCAGTCCTGGATGGGCAATTTTGCAAAGCAATGTTGGTAAAGCATTTTTGGACGTTATTTCTCACGAAAAATCGAATCTATCAGTAGTTATTTTAGTGTATTAACTCAATTTATTGAAACAGTGTTTCAACAGTGTAGTTTGTGTGACCCCAAATTTTGTTACATTAGTGCACCTCCGGCCCAGAGGTCTTGCCCTCCAAAAAATCTGGCCCTCTGGAAATTTAAGTTGAATAGCCCTGATATAGGTTATACAATAATTTTGATTACTGGTAAAGCAAGAGTACTCTAACGCGTTGCTTTTATAACACAGTAGCCCAGTAACGGAAGCACTAGTTTTCCATGGCAGTAACGAGGTAAAGTAAGGAGTTACTTTTAAAAGTAACACTACCCAACAGGGTGTGATATAGTTGGTTGTCTTCAACAAAAACTACTTTGTATTTAAATAGTATTTGTTAGATTGGAGCTTTTGCATTTTGGTCCTAATCAAGGAGTTTGTTATGTCACCTGAACGCAACCTAAAAAAATAAATTAACATGATTTGAGTTTGGCCTGAGGTGTGGTGGTGACCAGACTGAGAGATCCTGTGTACTTAGACTCTGGTTTAGCCAATTTATGTGTTGCCCACCATCACTGAGGGTAGGCTATAGAGCGGTGGTCACTAATACACTTTCACCGAGGTCCAGTTTGAGAAAGTTTCCACAAGCTGAGGTCCGGAAACTGCGTTTCTGCCACTTTGCCACTTTTATATTATAATATATATTATTAGATTATAACATTTGTAAAAAGTTTTGTAATATGCCTAGTTATTTTTCACAATGTAGCAATTAATTATACTTTATATCAAATAGTTTAATTTAATTGTTTTATTGCTAATTGTTCTGATCAGAACACCATACACTGGACTCTGACTTTCCTCTGCATGAAAACAATGCAGCAATGTGATTGGCTAATTGGCGTTACATGCAAACACCTTTACGTTCCTCTTGTTGCTCTCAAGAGCAGAAAAGTTAAGTGTTGCAAAGCGAACTCATCAGTCTGTGCTGGGCTTCTGTCTTATTTAGTCAGAATAAAACAGACAGACGTAAACGTTTTCTCGATCTGCACTCTGTGATCCGACACACAGTGATGTGTGGTCAGCCAGTTGGCGTGCGGCGGGCTCATAGGTGCGGATCGGGCTCGTGGGTGCTTATCAGGCATGACTTGAGCGACAGGGAGAGACAGGGGACACAAAGGAAAGGCACTGTGTCAGAGGTTCGGGTTTGGACAGGACGCTGTGCTTGGGTTTGGATCTGGACTGGATAGTTTGGTGTGATGTTGTGGCAAATTGACAGTAGTGTAATGTTATGCATTTTTTTTGTCAGTTCCAGTTAGGGCAGTGTCAGTCAGGGCTCTAGAATATGTAGTTCAGAGACCGCCTGTTGAATCAGAAAAAGCGGAGGATTTTTCAACAGGCCCTGGGTTCGACTCCCAGGCAGCGTGGAGCCTTTCTTTGTGGAGTTTGCATGTTCTCCTCGTGTCTGCATAGGTTTCCTCCGGGTGCTCTGGTTTCCCCTACCATTAAAAAAAACATATAGGCTCCTCCCCTCTAGGGCCAGGTTAATTGGATTCTAAATAGGAGTGCATGGAATGGCTGCTCACGCTTGCCCCGTATCTCTGTGTATTTGTTTTCATTACACAGTCTGTTCCATCACATGACACTTGCACTCTCTTACGCTTGTAATAAACTTCATTTCCTGAACTTCATGTGAGTGTGAGATCAATAATTGTTGCAAATTTTCCTCATGTCTGTGGTCTGCAAACTTTGTGTCATGTCTTAAAATCACAAACAATTTTATAATCCGCTAGTGGTCAAGAGTAAGCAAGTAAGTAAAGTTTATTTGTATAGCGCTTTTAGTCCCAATGTGCTTCATACAATTGTAAAAAAATACATTAAGACAAGAACAAGAAAAAGTGAGTCTTCAGATGTTTTTTAAAGATATCCATAGTCTAAAGAACGCAGGAAGAGGGGGAAATCATTGCAGAGTCGGGGTGCGACAGCTTTAAAAGACAATCCCCTCGAGTTTTAAAACAAATTTGAGGGATTATGAGAAAATTCTCCTGGGAGGACCCACGGGTGCCTGCCCATGTAGCGGCCGAAAAATCAAGTACAGTGATTCCTCGTTTATCGCGTGAGTTGCGTTCCAAAAATAACACGCGAAAAGTGAAATCCGTGAAGTAGTCAGCTTTATTTTTTTAATTATTATAAATTACAACTTCACGTTTGCATTTTTTCTCTGTGACAAAACCCACAATGTCAGCGCACGGCACAAGAATGGGACCCTTTGATGAGTCGTTCATTGCAGTTCTCAAATATAATCGAAGGTGGCATATCCGTTGATAAAAATGTTCTTGCTCAGAAAAAGAAAGAGCGCCAACAACTACCCATAACAATGTTCTTCTCTCGGAGAAAGACTCCTGCGCCTTCAGTAGAAACAGACGCTACAGCGGAGCGGAGTCAGGACGAAGAGGCACAGCTGGGACCGTGACTTATGTGAAGGACAATGTTTACAACCTTGTATTACTATATTCAAATACATTTTGGGCTTTAAAACAGGTTTTGATTTTTGGTTTCATTCTATAGTTCAGTATTACATTGTAAAATAATTAAAAAAAATAAAGCTGACTACTTCACGGATTTCACTTTTCGCGTGTTATTTTTGGAACGCAACCCGTGCGATAAACGAGGGATCACTGTATAGTTTAGGGGGTGAAACATAATTTACTAACTTACAAGAATAAAGTCAGATAGCTCACCTTTAAAAATGTCGGTGTAATCCCTCATTCGTCCAGGAGTGTTCCATTGTAGAAAAAGATTCAGTTGTAGTCATCTGGACTCTGTTTTAGAAAAAACAAACTATCTTTTTCTACACCTTTAAAAAGTTACAAATCAACATTTTGGGCCTACATTTGTTTTGCTGTGATGGCAATTTTCCTGTAAGATGTATTCTGGACATTCCCTCTCACTCGCTCCACAGTGTGCGGGGGTCAGCTGCCATGGTGCTCTACTGAGCGACACAAGAAATTATTTTGATATCCCCATCAAACTGCTCAACAATGTACTGCCAAATCCTCTATGTAAAGTCCTTTTGCAATGTTCAGTTCATTATTTCACTTGTCTACATGTACATGGACATGTCAATATATCATGAGGGTGGTGGTACTACATGTTCATAATGTAAGTCATAATGTAAGTTAATTTTAATTTCCCTCTAGGTTTAAGCAAGGCATGTCTATTTACAGAGCAGAAATGTATACACAAAGTAATTCATATTGGATATACATATCATACAGAAATGAGGTGGACTTTTTAAAGGCAGACTAACAGGTCTTTGAGAGCCATAATTCTTGCTAATTGGCTGGTGTTCGAATACGTTTTTGCAGCAATAACATACAAATACATATTTTTTTAGATTCTGTCTCTCACTGTGGAAATGCACCTACAATGAAAATTTCAGACCCCTCCATAATGGAAGAACTTGTGTGTGTTTTCCTCACTGTTTATGCCCCACTCCCTGGGGGTGAAAGCGAGCGTAGTCCCATTTTCCCTCGGGGAATGGAGAGTGTCATCGCAATGGGCTTGTCCCAAACTAACCGGACTAAACCAAGGCCAGATCCAGGACAAAAAAGACTGCATGAGTTGTCTGCCGAACAGCACCACATTGTTGGACACTTATGTGATCGGTGGAATGCTGCGTGGTTCTGAGCTACACACTGTGGTCAGTACGGAGAGATCAGTTTCACTCCTCGGGAATGGAGCACGTGTCCGAGGGCTTTTTCCCAGTCGCTCAGACTAAGACTGAACCAGGTTTAGAACCAGGACAGAATGCACTGCGCTCTACACAGAGATGGACCACGAGGTGCCAGGCCTTTGAGGGTTGAGCTCCCAACGATGGCTGTGCAGGGAGTCCGGTCATTTCGGTCAAGCCACTTTTGGAAGTTGCATTTTTGTTTTTCAATTTTGGGATCAAATTGAAAATGGGAAAATAAAACTCTCCCTCCGCTCAGTGTGCTATGTAAGGCACAGTTTTTGGACATTATTCTATAATATATCATTTCTGTTATTTATGCCCATGAAACTTGCTTTATTATGATTATCTCGTCCATATGGAAATGTGTGTTGTTGTGTTTTAAGTTCACAGAATGCACCGTACCACACCACACCACGCCCTTAAGACCTCATAGAGTGCAGTGGATCCATGGTGGCTAGCGACCTTGGAACCATGAAGCACAGCAGAGCGGGCAGATGGAGCCGCATGCAGAAGACCCCAAGGGCAGTCAGCAGGGGTCAGAAGGTTTTTTTGAGCCTCTTGTACAATTCTCTCCACCTCCCAGTTGGCAGCACCAACCACACAGGAAGAGGGCAGGGTAGTGTCCTCAGTAGGCTCAGTGGAGGTAACAGGTGACAACTGGCAGGACAAGGCGTCCGGCTTCACATTCCTGGACCCAGGGCTGTAGGTGAGCGAGAAGTTGAAGCAGCTCAGGAAGAGGGGTACACACAGCTTGCCGCGAGTTGAGCCTGCGGGCAGAGTGAGGTAGGAAAAGTTCTTATGGTTGGACCATGCCAAGAATGTTTGAGAAGTGCCCGCCAGCCAATACCTCCACTCCTTGAAGGCTAGGATGACTGCTCGACTGCTTGGTTACTTACTTCGGCGGTTGTCGACCGAAAAGTGTATTTACCTCCACTTACTGTAGTTGTACGTCTTCAAAGTATGTGTTTTACGCAATACCGTAAAAAAAGAAAAAATAGAGAGAGTAAGAAAGAGAAAGAGCAGTCTGATAAGTGGAGACAACTTTGCTGTAGTTAGAGATGAACCTATGACCTGCTTTGATCTTAGCAGGGTCTGCCTTGATCTGCACTTTCTTCCCTACAAAACCAAGAAAACTCATTGAGGGCGCATGAAAATCACCTCAGCTTTAACATAAATTCTCCAATAATTGTTGTAACGCAACATGTATGTCATGTTGTGGGAGAAAAATCAAAACATCATCCAAATTAACTAACACAAATATATTCAGTATGCCACATACATCATTATTTAGGGCATGAAAAACAGCAGCAGCATTGGTTACTTCAAATGTCACAACCAAACATTAAAAATTACCTATAGGGGTTTTAAATGCTGTTTTCCATTAATCCCCTTCCTTGATCCTCACGTGATAGGCATTTCGGAAGTCTAACTTTGTGAACACCGGTGCCTGATGAAGTGAGCTGAAAGCCAAGTGAATGAGCAGAAGGGGGTATTTGTTCTTAACAGCTATATCGTTCAGGTCCCTGAAATCAATATGGGGTGAAGGGACTTGTCTTTTTCATCCACAAAAAATAATCCGGCTCCCTTTATGGTTTGGAAAGACTGGGCACCAGGGATCAAGTCAATAGAACAGCCATAAGGCCTCTGAGGAGGGAACGATGAAGAAAAACTTAGAAAAACCTCTTCAATATCATGCAATTCTGGTGGGACTATTGGGATATCTACTAGCCTGTTTTCCAAAAAGTGTCAGGAACAGCTGCATGTAGACAGTGAAAATGACAAATGAGCTCCAATTAACAATTTATTGGGTTTCCCACTCTATGTGAGGATTTTATTATTTATTTGATGAGCAATTCGAGCTAACAATTTACCATCCAGGGCAAAAACCTTTTTGGTTCAGGACATGACTCAGAATGTTGGCCTGGGATGCAGACACAGATTCAGTTAAAATTGTCATTGAAACAAGAGTCAACTAAAGCGTGAACAGTAAATTACGAGGTATTGAAGGAAACAGTACCTTTGAGTTGAATGCGCTTTGAGGGGGGAGTTGATTGGAGAATGGCTCACCAGCGCTACTCTTGAGGCTGGCGAGCCTGGTCTCTTGGCCAAGTAGGACAGTTGAGCAGAATTTGGCTTATCTGACCACAGGAGATGCAGAGACCCTGGCAAAGGTGGCACTGACGTTCCTCTGGAGGGAGCCGCATTCTCCTGAGCAGCATAGGTTTCTCTGTGGTGGAAGGTAGAGGTGCTACTGATGGATGCAAGTGGAGTTGGCAAACTCTTGCAGAGGATGGGTTAGGAGCTTGGGACAGAGTAACTGAATCCAACTCTAACCCTGAGTCTTTCACACAGGCGGTTATCCAGCCTATGGAGAAATTATCTCCTCTAAAGAAGCAGTCTCATCACAGACTGCCAACAGATCCTTGGAATCCTCACTATGACCCCGGGAAAAGATGGGGCTGTGCAGACCATGCCATGTGATTGGCCCGTTATTCCACTGGTGCGAACTGCAAATGAATCAGCTTAACAAGATGGATTCTCAAGAGTTTGTGAACTCACAAATATTACGAGAATTAACCTTGCTGGCAAGGTTAGTGCAGACTGGGAAGGGACAAAAACAGAATCCTGTAGAGCTGGTCCTGATGTCCGGGCAAAGACTGGTGCTTTATCCAAGTTTGCAGATGTCTACATCATACATATTAATGCCCACATCTATTTATTCTACTGGTTGGCTGCATTTCTGTAATGTAAGGATTGCGACCCGTGCGGCCCACTTAAAAACGGGGATAAATGTGGAAAATATAATAATAATAACTAGAAACGGCAATGGCGGGAAGCCATTGCGAGTGACTGCCTAATGCAAAAACAAAATGGACTTTTTCACACATCTATATAAAAACACAAAATCAAGTATAAATATGTCTCACAATCAGTGCTCACTGATTTGTAGGTGCCGTCTTCTTTTGCCATTTCTGCACATGTTCTGTACATGCCGATGCCATGCCGATGATATCACAAAGCCCTAGTTGCCAATGACGGTCTGCGTAATGCATGGCCGTTTTCTGTACAGTTGCTATGACGATGATGTCACAACACTCCAACATCACCAACATTCCGCCATTCTAAGAGATAGGGAAAATTTGAAGACGAATCCTGAAAAAATGACAAGACCGAGGAATACCAAAAGAAAGTCCAGGAATCACACGAGAATTATCTACAAACTGAACTTTGAATGACGGAAATCGGACAAGAAATGCGACCTGTGAAAGCCAAGAGAGATGGAAACATCCAATGTTCCAAGACGAATCCTGAGAAAATGACAAGGCTGAGGATTACACGAAAGCAAGTCCAGGAATCAGAAGAGAATTATCTACAACCTGAACTTTGAATTACGTAAATCGGACAAGGAATGCAACCTGTGCGGCCCACCAAAAAACAGTAATATAATAATAATAATACCCTGGAACTACTAGTGACCACAATCTATAGAGTGACCGCATTACTTAATAATAATAATAAAATACCCTGGAACTACTAGTGACCGCATTCTATGGAATGCAGTCACTCCATGATTGAAAGGATTTAAGGGATGATTCAAAATAATTCCAATTCTGAAATTTCTCATTCTCTCACTCTCTCGCAACATGTATTTACATGTATAATTTTACCTGGCTACAGTAACTTGTGGAGCCATGAGGCTGTCGTGGCTCGTTCCTGCTTTCTGCCCTTTACTGCATCCGTGTTTTACTGCTAGACTTTATGACTACACATCTTTAATGAACTCATCAGGCGGAGTTACAGTCAGACTCTGCTCTTCTCTGTCCTGCCTTGGGTTACAGAACAGCAGAGCGGTGCTACTTGGGTGATTAACTACAAGGACACTGCTGTATTCTGGAGGTAAATGGATATAAGAAGTGGTGCTATGGAACAGTAATGACACAAGCTATAACATAGAGGAGATATTTGAGATCTGCCTCAACATGGGAAGATTTGAAGTGAAGTTTTGCCAGGACAGAGATGGTTTATAAAATCCTCGTATTTGGGCTTCGCCATGTATACTGAGCAAGCTTTATAAAAGAAGCCACGTACCTGTAACTTGGCTTGGTGGTGTCACCTGCTTGTCTCCATGCAGATGGATATGTTTAATATATGTTTCCTATACTGTGGAACATTCCAAGCATCCAACATGGGCAGCAGACCCCCACCAGCAAAGTTATAGTGCACCTTTAATTCAAACTGTTTGAACTAATTTATGATTGTCTTTGCAATGTATACATTTATATTACTGCAGACATTTAACATTTAAATGGGCTGTATTTTTTTGCCCCAGTATATTGTAAAAGCAGCTCTAATAGAGACCGCTGTGTGCTGTGTGCATCTAATTATAGTGTTTTATTCTCTGTGAAGCAGGAAGTGTGCTGTTAGCATGCTTGTTGTTAGCTTTACTCTGTTCTGAAAGTTGTGAAAAGCACTTATAAACTCATAACAGTGAGTAATTAGAATGCTCAGAATGTATTAGATTAATGTGGACTGCTGCAAACAATTCAAGTAGTTGTTTTTCATGTTTTAAGGTTCAGGTACAGCACCTTTAAGACTTCCTGCCCTCTCATGCTCCCTGTGTGTGTGTGGCAGCTACTTCCGGCCCTCTAGTCCTCTAGTCCTCACACAAACTGCAGTCTGCTCCGTGTGATTGATGGGCCACTCCACTCCTTCACCTGATGAAAATCGATTCTCGCTGTTTGGATTCACGCTGCACTGATTCCTCAACGCAATGTTTCTTGTATTTTTTGTGTCCCAGAAGTAAAACATAAAATATAATGCCAACGGGCGGCTCGAAGTCTGGACCAAGGTCGATACAGACGTTATTGAAAGTGCATATTGATATTCCACGCTGCCTGGACACCACTTAGTCTGAGCGGGTTCCAAGGGAGCTGCCGGAGTCCACTGTCACTCTTGCTTTTCATGGCTCTTAGTCTGCTCAGGATTGGTCCACTGCATATCTGTCAAAGTGACATCTTAATGCAAACTCAGCAGTCAGAAGCTTTTCCTCTTTCTAAAGACTTTTTCTGGAAATGTGGAAGTTGGTTTTGTATGTGGTGTTGGCTCAGTTTTGTGTGGTTTGTTTGTAGCAAAAAGTGCATTCTGTACAGAAGCTAAAAGACTGTCTCGATTCCACTATTGTTGATTTGACAGTTTCCTTTCATGGGTAGATACAAAGAAATATATTTGTACATTTTTGCTGCTTTAAAACAGCAGATTACAATTAGTTTAGACTGGTTTTAGTCATAATGTAGACCAGTGGTTTCCAAAGTGGGGAACTGTAAGTTTCTGGGGGTTTTATTCTATGAAAAAGTATATGTAGGACATATACGTGCCAAAAGACCGTCAAAATAATTCAGAATTCAAAAACAACATAGATACGGACCGTTGTAGAACAAAGCAAAAGGAGTTTGCAATTTGAACCATCAAATTACATAACAGCCCTTGGTTTTATGACCTCCCCATCCCCCTTTGGGTCAACACCTCTGATAAAGAACATACAGGACACCAAATGCCAAGGCCCTGACCCCTGTAGAGAAGTGGAATCGTCCACCGTAACAAAATGCTCTTTGTTCTGCTGGATGGAAAGTTTCTCAGGAAGAAGTCTTTCATGAATATATTTCACATCTAAACGGACTTAATGCTTACTGTGTGCTCTAAACTTGTAACTATATTATCATATTTTAGTTTAGTTTGGTCATGTCACAGCAGGTCGTGGACCCCAGGGGTGCAACATCTAACCTCATGTTTCAGGCCTCTATGCTTCCGGACAAACGAAACAAACAATATCAAAAATGGCTTCTGAAACTCCTCAGGACTAACGCATTGTTGGACGCGGTCTCTTGTTCTAAATCTTCGAACGCTAAACCCTGCTCAAAGATCAGCCCTACGGACAGCTCTAAGGACCCAAAGAGCTTGGAGGAGGCCTTGATCCACATCTGAGCCTTCCCTCAGACACATAAGACCTGAGAGTGCCTGAAACTCGAGTGGCATTAAAGTGAGGTTCCATTCTGAATATTATCTAATTAATCAAATGTACTCTTCAATACCGGTGTTTCTCGTAAGTTGAGCCCAGGCATAGCCTTTGTAACCAAATGTGTAAATAATTGCTTTTATATTTTTTGTTTATTAAACCACATCATATCATTCTGGTTTATAAACGTTTTATTGCTCTTTTTAGATTTATAATTGATAGTCAATGAATCGAGTACTCCCCTGACATAAAATAAGACTGAGTAGATATTGAATGTTTTGATGAACAAGCTTCAGATGGTGCCCCTTTGTAAATATAAATATGAACAATAAGTTTCTAAATCCTACACTAGTCCCAGAGAATATACATTACATATTGGTGCACCTGTGTGAGACATATACCCTACATAATGGTGCTGACCGTGTGAGGATCTGACTACATATACTCAAGTACTGGATTACCGCCGTCAAATCATTTTTAAATGTTTTTGTCAAAATTGACTTTATATATTATATTCTTGTTATTCCTTCTGTACACTGTATACTTTTTTTTCTAAAGTTGGTGAAATGTTATACAGCTTGGAGCTGTTATAGCAATTATTTATATACAGTCTGAATTTACAGGAATAAAGATCCTTTTCTTCATTGTAAACACAAAAGATGCCAGAGAAACAGTGCAGCGTTGACTTGTTGGCGCACATGAACATTGAACATTTTACACAAATAATTTGGCGAGACTTTTCTCTAGTTCTCTATTGAAATGATCGTCAATCTTGCTCAACCAGAAATCTCAAATAACAGAGGTGCTGATCAGTAGCAGTCAGAAGCAAAACTGTATGTGGCGGAATAAGGTGAATAAATACAGGTCCAATGACTTCTAGGGCTGTAACAGTAACTGAAATATTCTCATAAATAATATATAAAAAATATACTCTTCTTTGTATCCTAACAGCCCTGTAATGGGCTAGCTCAAGAAAAACTGTAAACGCCCATCATCAGAAGGTTCTTCCCTGGATCTTTGTGAGGTCTTTATTTGTTGCATACAGTGAAACAGGCAAAACAGAGCTTGTTGCATTGTCTTGATCCTGAGTCCATCTTCTTAAAGTTTAACTGTTGTTTAAATAGCTGTTATTTGCATCAGATGTGATGCATTATTTGTGTCAGCCTTAAGATTGTACCAGTTTACAGATAATAAAAAAAGTACACAGTAACCGGTTATTTTGTCCCAATATGTGATAAATATGAAACATGATATAAACAATTTACATGACAATATCTTAGCCAAAGTTCACAGGGGTGCTGGTAATCCAATTTGAAAGATATGTAAAATTTACATGTCAATATGTCCACCTAATCAAAATACACAAACTTCTCTTTGAGTCTATCTAAACCTGATGTTTGCCAAATTTACAAGGATTTTTGTGTTTTCAAAATTGATAACAATTTGATATGCAAATTCTTCCTCATTGGGTCTGTCGAGATACAAGTATATTTGCAAAAGTTATATGAACTTTCCTGATTTTAAATTTGCTGCTTCGTTAAGCGCTTGTTATCACTACAGCCTGAGATTTATGCAAATTCTTTAAACAACTTTTGACCCCACATTTGTCCGGATTATGCTGCCTCAGTTTGGTGACCACCGGATAAAAAAGTTTGTTAAACTACAAGGATAGGATTTTGAATGTGACAAGTTTGAACCAAAATGGCCAACGGTGTTTGGTTTAGGGCGGAGCCATAATATAATTGTTTGCTTATCTCAATACTTTCTGTGCATCTTCCAAATTTAATTTGTCTACAGTGAAAAAATAAGCTCTGCCTCCTCCATTGGCGTAATGTATTTTGATTTTCAACAGAGCTCAACTGAGCCGTTTTGTAATGTAGATTCTTGGCCACTTTATGTTAAGTAAATTTGAGCCCATGTTAAGGCTTTCAAAATTCCAATTTATTTGGTGGAGGAAAAGGAAAAAAAAAAAACTGTATAACATTTAAACAATTTTTAATTTCCCCAGCTAACCCATTCCACAACGTAACCCCCCGTACTGAAATACACGTGGATTTTAAATTGGTTCTTACATGTGGTTGAAATAGTTAATGGGTACCTCTTAGAGTGAATCTTGGGAACTTTGTAGACAATTCCAATTGCTCTTTTTTGGAGAGTAATCAGAGGTAATAAATTTGTCTTATAACAGTTTCCCCAAATTTCTAAACAGTAATTTTAGTATGACATTATACATTACTGATATAATAACAGTTAGGCATTTTGACTGAGTACATGACTATATCTCTTCATGACACCAACACATTTAGCGACTTTTGAACATAAATAGCTTATCCGGGGTTTCCAGGGAATCTTTTCATCTAGAACATTACCCAAAAACACATTTTGTGGACTCTTCCCATGATTGAACTATCAATATCCAATCGCACTGGTATGTCAGTTTTATGGTTGAGTGATAATTTATTTACAAAAATGAAAAGAGAAATAATAGACATTACATTTTTACTAGAGACACACTTGAATGACACAGAACATCAAAAACTAACGAAATTCTGATAAAAAACCCTATTATTCATCATTCAGAGGCAAACATAAGAGGGGAGTTGCAATATTGATCTTAAACCGAATTGTTTTTGAGCAGAGTTTTTAAAATAAGGATGAAGAAGGCAGATATGTACTGGTTAAAGGGAATATTAATGGAAAGGTTTTCACTCTTTTAAATGTGTGTGCTCCACCAAGGAGTGATATCACTTTCTATGCTGATGTCATGGATCTGATTGTGAGCCACTCTGAGGGAACCCTAATTTGTTGTGGCGATTGGAATCTTCGCATTAAGCCCACACTGGACGAGTCGAACTCAAGAGACACTGCAGGAACAATTAACAAGAAGTTCCGTCTGTAATTGAAGACTATAGGATTGATTGACATTTGGAGGGAAATGAACCCTAGAGCACACTGGTATACTCATTTTTCAAATCCACATACACTCTATTCCAGGCACAATAGAGTGTGTAGAGTTCTACATTTCTGTGGAATTGGAGTAAAGACAAAAAAACACACTTTGCAGGTTCAATGCCAGCTTGCTTAATGACCCTTCGTTTAAGGAAAAAATGTCTAACAATATTAAGACTTATCTGGAGGAAAATTATACTGGGGAAATTTCTCCGGCCATACTTTAGGATGCTTCCAAAGCAGTCTTAAGAGGACAAATTATAGCCAGAGCCCCCGAAAAAAAGAAAAAGGGGTGTCCTAAACTGCTACAAGAAGGAGAATTTAATGATCTGACTTCACAGGAATTAGTTAAGAAAATGCTATTTACCAAACAAGGATATTGTGAGAGTGGATAAACATTTTCCAAATTACTAACTTGGAAACTTAAAAAACAACAAGCTGAAGGAACTATTTTTAAAATATGGGACAGGCAAAGTGATGTAATCTTAACCAAGCAAGACCAAATTCAATCATCATTTGAATCCTTTCATAAAAAAAAACTTTTTTAAAAAATGTGTTCTCCTCCTGAGTGGGTCTTGCTCCACCGTGTATCTGCAAACTAAGGCGCGTCCACCTGTCCGTCCGAGACAGTCGGATCTCTCCTTCACTGTGGAACTCCTACAGGTTTCTACTTTTTCCCAAAGAGGTTTGGTAGTTTTTCCTGGCCGATAGGAAGGAGAGCTTGGGACATCTGTCTAAGGACACAGGACGCTGGGACATTTCCAATTCCTATGAACATTGTTTATTTGTTTTCCACTGTAGCCCCTCGAGGCAACTACTGTTGTGATTTTGGGCGTTAAAAAAATAAATTTTATTGAATTGAATTGAATTGGACATGCTCGAAACACCTCCCTAGGGACGCCTCCCTAGGGAGGTGTTTTGGCATGTCCCACCGGGAGGAGGCCCCGGGGAAGACCCAGGACACGCTGGAGGGACTATGTTTCTCGGCTGGCCTGGGAACGCCTCGGGATCCCCCGAGGAGGAGTTGGAGGAAGTGTCTGGGGAAAAGGAAGTCTGGGAGTCCCTGCTTAGACTGCTGCCCCCGCGACCCGGCCCCGGATAAAGCGGAAGAAGATGGATGGATGGATGGATGAATTGAATTAAATTCCAGATGACAAAAATGATGATATAAATTCCTTTCTGGACATACTCAATTTGCCTGTTATGTCAGAAGAACATAATAAAAAATTAGGAGCTAAAATAACAGTTTTGGAAATTACACAGTCCAATCAAAAGATGAAAGAATAATACATCTCCGATGGGTTCAGTGGTATAAAGCTTTCAAAGACACACTTGCTCCTTTTCTTTTGTCAACTTTTAACTGGGCACTTAAAAAAACTCAGACCCTTCTGAGTTGGAAAGAGGCCATCATATCCTTGATATCTAAAGAGGCGAAGGACTGACTGGAATGCGCCTCATACAGACCCATTTCTATTCTGAATGTGGACTATCGTATTTACACCTCAATTATGTCCAAAAGAAGAACAAATACTCCCAGTCTTAATCCACAATGATCAGACAGGATTTATTACCAAATGTCAAACACAAGACTACATAAGACGATCTTTACACATAATGAGCTAAGTAAAAAAACAACAAAACAGAGCAAAAAAGCTTTTGATTCTGTTAGCTGGCCATATTTATTTAACGTGCTAAAGAAATTTCAAATCGATGATCTAATGATAAAAAATATTGGGGCTCTTTACGATCATCCAAGATCAAGAATTAAAATCAATGGTCATCTGACAGATTAAATTCAATTCAATTCAATTACATTTATTTTTGTAACGCCCAAAATCACAACAGTAGTTGCCTCGAGGGGCTACAGTGGAAAACAAAATAAACAGTGTTCATAAGGACTTGGTAATGTCCCAGCGTCCTGTGTCCTCAGACAGATGTCCCAAGCTCCCCTGTCCTTAGACCCTCCTTCTCGGCCAGGAAAAACTACCAAACCTACTGACCTATCTACTGACTCCGGAAAGGGGGGGTCAGGCAGGGCTGCGCCTGGTCTCCCCTTCTGTTTGCTTTGTATTTGGAACCATTCGTCCAATTTATTAGACAATCAAAAACAATTCACGGTGTTACACTTGATGGGACGGAACATCAAACTGCAGGATTCTATTGTATTTGACCAAACCAGAAATTTCCATACACAATGTGATGCATTTTCTTCAAGAAGTTGGTCAAATGTCTGGATACAAATTAAATGTACAAAAGACTGAAATTCTCTCTTACTGGCATCCCCCTCTGACCTTTAAAAAGACTTACTCATTCAAATGGCAAACAGAATCTCTTAGATATTTATGTGTGGTCCTCCATAGAGACGACAACAACAACAACAACAACAACAACAACAATTAAGGAGAAAAATTATACCCCTCTTTTTACTACTATGAAAAAAGATCTTGAAAAATTGACTCGTATTCCATACTTGTCTAAGTCAAAGTGTGACGCTTAATGGAAGAATATTGAGATTGCTGTCACTGGGGGGGTGGGGGAGATCTGAAATCTCTTCTTTCAACATGGAGTGAGCTGATTGATTACAAACTGAACAAAGATTTTAAAATCTTAAATTGGATGGCTTATGATCAAAATTTCTCACCTAACAGCACAGACAAAAGGTATAAAGGTCTTTTACCAGATGGTAGTGGCGAGTCATCTGAAGAGCTTTGATGATTTCAGAGAATCCTTTGGCTTTGTCAATACATTTATACAATTTAGATATTAATCCCTTTGAAAGTTCTGATTTATATGCTTTAATTAATATTTTAGTCAAAAGGCTATGATGGTCATCATGCCCCTTGATTTCTTGGTTATAATAACTCCTTATTTGTAAATGAAAAATTCCTGTTTCACCAAGTCAAAGGATTCTTTCAACATATCAAATATTGTCATGTTATTTTCTTTTACAATCTGGTAGAAAACCTTTATACCTTTTGTTATCCAGACTTTAAAAGTCTGGTGCAAAACTGTGATCATAAGCCAACCAGTTTAAGATTTAACATCTTTATATGTTTTCTAGATCGTTGTGCATTTGTGGATGAGAAAGAGGACTGTGCATTTTTTAACACTGAATTTAACACAATTTAGATTTTTCTGCTTCTTCCACTGTTGTGACGCTTAGACCAGGGGTGTCAAACATGCTGCCAGTTGGCAGCCCAGACGTTTTAATCCGGTCTGCAAAACATTTCTAATTTATATTAATTAATTTCCGATAGCTATATAGCGTTTTTATTGCTAGAACTACAAGTCCCACAGTCCTTGTAGCCCCGCTGTGTATGCTGCTGGAGCACCATACAGAGGGCAGTGACGTGCCGAGTCCAACGCACACTAAACTAGACCTGAGCAGAGAGGTCTGAGCGGGGAAAGAGATGTGTGGCTTTGGGAAACATGTGGAAGAAAGAATGTAGGTGGTTTTGTGGACGTTGGAGCTGCGCAAAAAGTGGCGCTAATGTGGAGCTAACAACAAGAAAACAAACTTCTGTGATGATGCTCTGTGAGGAAAACATCCAAACCAGTGCAAACCACGACAGATCAGGAGCAACAGGTAAAAAAAAACAAGTCAATGTGTAATAAAGTATTAACAGCGTGAAGCTGCTATGAACTCTGACTGTGTCCACACTAATGTGACTGTGAATACAAACACAATGCACTCATTTGATTCACTACATGAATATTTTTTTATTAAGATAAGCTTAAACTATAAAAATAGTGAGTTTGTGCAGCAACAACCACTCAGTCTGTGATAAACATTTCATATCAGAAATCATAGCACACGTCTATATTCCTGTTCCTGCTGCTGAAGCATGAATATGGACTTTCACCTGCTGCAGATTTGTGCAACAGTGTCGTTGTTTACCTTCAAAAGTTACCATAAGAGTTGCTGGATATGAGAAGCCATGCCTTAGTTGTCTTCTGAATTCCTCACAGACGTGGCAAAACTTTGCTCGTTGTTGGCGAATTTCATACGGAAAGGTCTTGTGCAATAAAGACCTTTTTGCCTATGTACTGGAGTTCTCCTTTAACTTGTGCAGCCTGACGCGCTCCTTCTCACATTGGTTCAGAAACGTCATTATTAGGCCTCGTGCTTTATCAGCTTCTTGTCTTTGTTGGCCATGGCGATGTGCTCTCTCTTTAGTAGGGGTCTCCAGTTATAATTTCCAGAGGGCTAAGGTCCGTGGGCCTGACTACAAAATCACACCCCATTTAGTTTTATCTCTATAAGATCCACAAACAACTCATGGTGGCGCAATTCAACAACAGAAATCAATGTAGGACTTTACTTTCAGAGAAGTAAAAATATGCCAATATTACATTACTAAAAACAGGACAAAAGCACTAAAACCCAGGCAATACAAACCCAGTGTTTACCAGAAACCTGACCTGACTATTGCGAAGCATACCTAGGACAGGGAGCAGGTTTAAACCAAGACTAAACAAAACAGGACAAAAGCAGTACTAAAACAGGACTAAAATAGGACTACAATAGGACTACAATAGGACTATTTTAAAAAATAAATGTCATTAGAAAATGTGGTTCAAATTATATCAAAAACATAATAGCTGCCAAAAAAAGCTCACTTTGCTATTAAGTGCATAAGAACAAATGCAGCTGTCACTAGGCCATATGCACAGTATCATACATGTTTTTGGAGTCCTCTGACCATAGCCCCAGACCACGACCTACATTTTTTCAACCGGCTTCACTTCTATTAAAAATAGCCTACACTGAGCATTGAAATATATGCAACGTAATGAAATGGACAACAGGAAAAAGTTTTTAAAAGCACTAAACTGGTGACAAAAGATCTGCACCTGAGAAATAATGCATTTTGATCTTTATTTTGCCATAGTCATATTAATCTGTAAAATGATGTGTATTTTATTACAATCTGACACATATTCACAGAGAAATTAGCTTATGAATTCAGACACGCCTAAAGCAGAAGTGCACCTGTCATGTTTTTCAGCATCACTTTTAAACAAGATTTTTCAGATTTTAGCTATATTGCGGAGATTGAAATTACGCTGTTTTACAGGCTTGATTTATATGCGCTTTGAATGAGAGCATCTGAAATACTGCTCTGTCAAAGCACAAACGTGTTATAACAGTAAATAACAGCTTCATTGATGATTTGGTGTAAATGTAACATGCATAAGGACTGTGTGTGGCGAGTTTTTGGAAGCCTGCTCGATAACGAAGAACATTATGCACAGTGGCAGCCATGACCAGCGGCAGGGGCTGTTGCAAAGCAGTGCGCTGCGGTTAACAATATATTTTAATCATGGGAAACTGGGCCGCAGGCCAGACCAAATTGCTTCGGACCTGGCCCGCGGGTAAACTATAGGAGACCCCTGCTCTATTGTAATGGAAGGGATCGCAACTCCAGCACCGGATATACGCTCCAGGAATAATCTTCTGGAGGAAGCCCTCCATTTCATCTCCTTCCTCGCCCTCCGAGACCCCAAATAGTCTGAGATTGTTCCTGCATGACTTGGACGCGAGTTCAAGACCCCAGAGCGCTGTGCATCTTCATCTCAAAGCCACAAACCACTCTATTGAAGACAGTGAGGTCGAGATCCTAAGCAGGCAGAAAAGATGGTTTAAAAGAGGAGTTAAGGAGGCAATCTTTGTTAAAAAAGAGAATCCTTCCTTAAATCGTAATGGAGGTTTAAGATTCAACATTCCGGTTGTTTATAATGGTTTGCTGAAACCCTGGAGACGCCCGAGGCCTTCTGATGCTAATAAAGGGACTCAGGGAGGAGGGAGCCAAAGTCAGTGAACAATAGGCCCATCCCAGTTGGTTTCGATGGTCCATTATCAGGGGTCCCGCCCTGTGGGCAGGGCTTTCACAGAGTAGGATATAAACCTGAGACTGAGACTCAGACTTGTTTCACAGATTGAGAATGACTCTTGGATGAGAGTCGAAACGAGTCCAGATGACTACAGCTGAATCTTTTTCTACAACATATTTCATGATAGAGAGGAGTTTAAATTCAAGAGTTTTGGATTAATCTCGTAAGAGTTCTTACTTACCTGAGACAGCTGATGGCCGAATATCTGAATATGTTAAGTCAATTTTAAATGTGTCCAATGTCCAATTAAACCAGTTTCAAATCTGATGCCATTCTTAAAATTGAAAATGAATCCACAATGAAAGAACAAAAAATTTGGTCGTGGGAAAGACGTTGTAAAACCCCCAAAAATATGTGGACCTCCATAAAGGGTATGGTGAGATATCTAGCAACAAAAATTCTGTCCGTCATTCCAGTCACCATGGCTAAGCTCGAAAGTCATCCGCAAGTCACTTACAGTCCCCCCTGTTGTGGCACCCTCCGCCCATAAAGAGAGGTTGGCATGATTTGGCACCAATGATCACTAACAGATGAAGATGTCCATGGTCCTTTGTCACAGAGTTGGCTTCTGTTCTACATTAACTATGTGGCAATATTTGGCGAAATGTGCCTAGAATATAAGCTAAGGTGTGTACAGACTAATATTGATTAAAGTCTTGGGGCCATTTTTTGCCCCTGGAGGTAGCCTTAACGGGAGCATTTTCAAGGGGGCGGTGCCAGGGCCCTATTTTGTTATCTTGCCGACCTTTGCTATCTTGCCGACCTTGAAGAGGCTGTACTTGGCCGCTGGGGGCTGGAGTGGGATGGTGCCGGTCCATATATGGTGATAGTGTTTGAACCAATGACTGAGAACTGTGGCATTCAAAAGCACCACCTGTGTGGGAGATGTTTGCCATGGCCTCATTTACAGGTAATGAAAGAAGTAAGCAATAACATTGTTTTATTTCCCGTTTTTTTTATGTGTTCTGTAGGAAATAATTTCGCTTTGTTATTTCCAGGCGGGTTCACGCATCGGAGAAGAGACAACCGGAGACGTCAATATTTAGTTCAGAAGGTTTATTTGCCCTAATACAAAGTTTTCTAAGAAATGTGCTTACAGATCTGGGTCTTGATTCCGTTAATTCTGCAGAACACACAGTTTGTGTGCTTTACGTGCAGCGGAGCAAGAAAACAAGACAAGAAGTGTGACTATGACAGGTTCATTTATAGTGCAGAAGGCGCGGTTTCCCCTTTCGGTAGCTGAACTCTGTGTCCCTTTCAGCTTAGTCAGGTTACGATCCTCGTCTCGGTCTTCGCCCACATAAGGGTCGTTGCTGTTCGTATCAGATGCGCCAGCTGCACGTCTGCAAAGAGAGACAGGAAACCACACAGAGCCTACGCCTAGTAAAGTTCAACCTATGTATGATTGTTTGTTAAAGATTACTTGTCTGTGAACTTTATGATTCAAACATTGAGCAATAATATCAAGCAATAGAGAAAAATGCATCAAACACTGTACTTCCTTCATTCCCTCTCTTGATCTCTCTCAAAAGAGATCACACCAATAAGCATAGCAGACGTGAAACCCCTGGCAAAGCAGACCCCAAAAAATATAAAATTCAAAATTCAAAAGTTAAAAATAAAACCCACCACAGGCACGGCGTTACATTCGATATCCCCAGCGGGATACTAGCTCCAATAGCAGGGCACCCGTGGGAGTACTAAACCAACACACCTATCAACATGCCTGAACATTAACAAATATACACATGAATAAAAAGATAAAATTTGCATAATAAAGATGACATAATAAAATGTAATGATAAGAGTTACACAGCAACGAGGGGCACTGCATCGTGAGGCATCTCGGGAGCAGATGGCTCCGTGGTGGGGACCACTGAATATTAACCCTGGGCCTGATCCTTTCCTCCCACCGCCCTCTCTATGACCCGTTGCATCAGAGCTCGGAGACAAGGGATGCAACAGCAGCCACACAACACGAGAATTGAGGCGAACACAGCGATGGATACCAAAATGGAAGATACAAGAGCACGATATTTGCCAAACACATTCATCCAGTTATCCCAAAATGAAGTATCGACCCCAGAGTGCTCTTTCATCTTTTTGTTCAGAGTCCGCAGTCCTTCTATTGCCACAATCAGTTTACAACCTGCTTGGAACTAAACCAGTTAGTCCATCTAAAGTCTTGTTAGTTTGTTCACATCTAAGGTGTTCTCCGTTGGCCAATGTCATTGGTTGCTGATCGAGACATGTGTACACTACTGTTCCGTTACATACATATTTTACCGTGCGTTGTGTTTGCCTCAATGGTTGGGATACTGGTGGAGTCTCCAAATCTGATTCTGCAGATTGATTTATACATTTTGGAGGTGCCTCACTCAGCTTGTGTTTCCACAGAAGAAGTGCTGTAACGAAAATTGCAGAACATACAGCAATAATGAACCAAATAGCCCTCCCTCTCTTGCTCTGAGGAAACCTCAGAGCATAGACAGGATGTGGTATGACGAAGTAATAGAAACAGGCAAATTGTCCAAAACAGCGGCAGAGACAGCATAAGCAGAGTCAGAGTAAACAGTAACCTGTTTGTGCATTGCGAACTCCAAAGCTAAGCAGAGAGCGAGCACTGCCGCTGCTTGTGCAGAAGGGCGATCAGTCAATCGCTTTGCGCAGCGTGTGGGGAATCCCCGGACGTCGTACTCCACCACAGCAGCTGCAGCCACAAGCTCCCCCCGAGGCAGAACGAAAGCAGCACCCATCCGTGAAAAGGATCATGCCCGACATTAAAGGGGAAGTGTGCATGTCTTTGCGTGGACGCATCTCAGCAGCTGTGTGTGCTGCAGAGTTGTGTGGGTCCAGTTCAATGCCATCCGCCATGTTAATACCAGAGTGTATGTACTGAATGTTGGGTGCAGTGAGAGTACGCATCAGGCGTGTCTGTCTGAGTGAGGAGAGTGTAAACGCAGTGGAAGCCACAAAAGCTGCTACAGAATGTTCAGTGAGAATAATCAGGGTGTGTGCCATGACCAAGTGAGATGTCTTCTGAATGACCTTAGCCAAACCCCCAGCGTAGCGAACACACGGTGGCGCCCGTGCTTCCACCTGCTCCAGAGGAATGCTGCAATACATGAGTGTACGTCTGTGGCCCTGGATTTACTGAAAAAGCACAGCCTTCACAACAGTGGGTGTACAAGAGACGTTAAGGCGAAAGGGTTCTGTGTAATCGGGAGTGGCCAGCGCAGCCGCGCAGGCCAATTCCCTCACCAGACCCACGACTAGAGAGTCCGTCTCCTGAGTCCAGTCTAAGCTTGCCTTTAGGTTGGAAACACATTTGTCTTTAGCTAAAGCACGGAGTGGAGCAGTGTGTTCAACATAACAAGGAATGTAATGGCGACTGTAGCCACACAACCCGAGAAAAGCCAACATCTCCTGCACAGTCTGAGGACGCTTGTGGTTGAGGATGGACAGGCGATGTTCAGATGACATAGCCAGACCACTCCCCGCCACGATGCGGCCCAGAAAGGTGACCTCTCTTCGACAGCACTGGAGCTTTTTCCGCGAAACCCTAAAGCCTAAAGAGTGGAGATGGAGCAGCAAGCACTTAGTAGCCTCAAGGCAAACAAAAGCAGAAGGGGCCGTCAAAAGCAAGTCATCAACGTACATGAGCAAGACACAGCCGTCTGGGAGAATCAGGTCCTGTAGGAGAGACTTCAGATGTTGATTAAACAGACCAGGGGACAATTTGAAGCCTTGTGGCAAACGAGTGTATTGCAGCTTAACACGTTTGTACTGGAACGCGAAGAACTTTCCTGCTGTCTGGGTGTAGTGGGATACAGAAAAAAGCATTTGCCAAATCAATGACTGTGTTACCAAGTGCACCCGGGCGGAATGCTAGAAAGCATTCTGTGTGAATCAGGTACTGGAAGACAGGGTGTGACAGTCACGTAATTTACAGCTCTAAGGTCATGCGCCATGCGGTAAGTCAAAGCCGTCCGCCTTAGGTACAGGTCTAAGTGGGGTACACCAGTCAGAGTCAGAGAATTCAAGTACCCCAGCCTCCCACAGTCCAATCAAGGTGTCCTCCATGCCCCCTGTCGGCTTCCTTCACCCATCGATATTGTGGCCGATAAACATGTGCCCCAGGGGCAACCTGAATTTGTACCGGAGCGACTGTTGAGCAGAGTCCCACGTCAAATGGTCCAGTGGACCACAGTCCATCTGGCAGGTCCGTCAGCATGTCTTTAGCATGTTCGTGGTCTGAGCATTCTCTACCGTGGTGGCGAGAAACAATTACATGCTCTAGAACAGCTGAGTTGAAGGTGGGCGACAAGGAGATCCTATGCATGTTTGTTGTGTGTGAGTGCTGTACCCCTGGCAGGGGTGTTTGGACCCAATCGGTCGTTTCGCATCCTCTCTTGACCATTGGTACCAACGTACGGGCCTCGTGCCCAGGGGCCAGTAGTAAAGAGATGTGGGGCACCGCCGTCGGAGCCATGCAATACCATAAAAGCTGAGCCTCTGTAAGTGTGCAAGAGGCCGCGACTCCCTCCTGTGCTACAAAAATCGCGTCTGATTGAATTTGCCACGTGTCCCCCGCTAAAGTACTGATAAATTTGTCCCGATAATTGTCATCTTGTTCTTGATCATAGAATAGGGTACAGTGAGTCGGGTCGGGGGGCGGGAAGTACACTCTGAGAGACAGGATCCAAGGTTTCAGTGCCAGAAACTCGGTAAACACACCTGGGTTTTCGGGATGCTCCGGATGTAGAAGGGCCCAGTAGATATCGGCTGCAGGCATGGGCGCGCGGTCCTCTGCCAACATCCATTGTCCAGGCACGCTGTTATTAGTGCCTGTCATGGAAAAGCCATTTGGAAAAGTTATTTTCAGTCCTTCAGGGGAGCAGAGGATACTGGCGCCTGTGAGTTTCAATATGTCCCGGCCCAACAGATTAACTGGAGTCTGTGGCGCATGAATGAACGAGCAAGTGCTGTGGCTGTTGTGCGCTCTGGTGCTGCCAGTCCTCCTCCTGTTGCCATTGGTCGGAGTTGTATCCGCCTCTTCCTCCCCTTCTGGCTCCGCCCCTGGGAGGTCCTTGTCTCCTTGGTGGCTGGGGGTAGTCTCTGCGCCAGTGATCTTGAGAGCCACAGTTGAAGCACCCCTCGTCTCCCTGTCCCTCAGGCGGCCCACGAAGTCCTGCACCCCCGCCTCTTCCCCTGCCTCTCCCCCGAGCCGACTGCATCTGCCATATCATAGCCATAGCGTCCTGTACAGGAAACATACTAGTCGATTTCTTTTCTGCCTTTTTCTCTTATTTATCAGCGGTGGCCGCTTTTTGCGCTTCTGCCAATTGCAATTTAAGCAGCTGTTATTTTAATTTCTCAATTTCATTGTCACTCTGTTTCTTTTTGTCCTCGTGTGCCTTCAAGTGATGAACTGTATGTCTCCTAAAGCGGGCCTCGTCCCCCGCCATCAAGTGAGGGTCTGAGCGCAGTTGCGCCTGTACGTCAGCTGGGAGACCGGCGAGCACCGCAGTGCGAAACAGCGCCCCGGGTCCCGTCCCGTCTCATCTGTCCAGGTCTGAGTGCAGGTCGAGTAGTAGCTGTGTGAGTCACCCCCTGGATAAAGGAAAGAAGTAGGAGCAGTGGTTACAGGGTCGGGAAACAGTGTACAGATAGCTGTAAATAGATTGTCTTGATGTTCATGTATTGTGGTGTGGTCGGGCACCGCGGCGGTCTGAGCCTCTTGCTCCACCGCTGCGGCTTCAGTGGGGGTGGCAGTAATGGCCAAAACCTGACGTAAGTCTCCCATACAGGCCGTTTGTCCCGTCATGCATGTAATAAAACCCCGCAGAAACTTTCTCCCCCCGCACGAGAGCTTAGGCATTCTTTCAGAAAGCAACGTCAAGTCTTTTAAAGGGATGGGGCGATAAACTACGTGTCCCGTCCCACTAACCAACAACGGGTATTGTCCTGCGGTCGCGGTTATAGGTGGTATTTTTAATAAGTCTTCCTAAGTTAATTTTAAAGCCTCACTTACCTGGGCCCTGCCGGGCCATTTGTCCTCTTCTTCCTGGTCTTGGTCCGGCTCATCGGATGTTACTGCTAGCCGTGGATACGTTTTACCTGATCGAAGCCGGTGGGGTGGCTCCTCGGGTTCTTTTCTCATGTCGTTAAGCCTTTTTTCCAATCTTCCAGTGTTTTGCGAGGTCGTCCACTTGTCGCCATCATTAAGTTCCTCCTGCACTCGGTCCTGTGCGCCAGAGGTTGTGAGTCTAGGTCATACTCACCTGCCGAATGCCGCGCTCACCGGTGTGGAGTTTAGGGTGCCGAAGAGGTCTGTCATGCGGGCTTTCGTCTCCTCCGCGGCTAGACGCCGCTTTCGCGTCCTGGCTGACTTGGTGTGTGACCGCTTTAATGCGGAGTTTACTTTAGTCGCTCATGTCCCTCTGCAACACCTGGAATATTACAGGCCAATTCGCCACATATTTGTACCATCGGCATTTGTGGTGTGGGTGCGTTAATGTCTGTGTATTTAGGTGGCGGTCCCTGTGAACCGGGTTCTGTGGGTAATGGTGGATACAGGGACGAAAAAGGGTCCGTGGGTAGAAGTGGTGCAGAAGGTTGTTTGTGTGTTTGTGTGTGTGTGTGGTGCGTCACCCTTTGTGTCTGGTCCGCCCGTCTCTGTGCCTCCACTGCCGCTATAGATGTCGCTGCCAGAGTCATTAGGTGCACGACGGTCGCCGACTTGTTTACTTTCTTCAGTTCACTGTCCAGTTTCCTTCCTTCTGTCCAACTTGCCGTTTTCTTTTCATTCTCCATTTTAGTTATTTTATCGCAAAAAAGCGTATCACGATTTTGCATTTGTCGACAAATGTTCTCCCAATTATCGGTTTTCACCATCCCCATCTGATCCCATTGTTCCTTTATTCTCCTACTGACTTTCTCTCGATCCTTCGCTTCTACATCCTGAGAGCGCCTGTCGTGTCAGTTCGCGGTACATGTCATCCCATGGTTGGTCAGGTCTTCGTCGTGTGTCCGAGTCCTGGTCAATGTCAGAGTTTTTTGCACTTTTAGTAAGACCGAATGGGCCAAATTCTTCTTCTCGCGATCAAATTCATGCTCCATTATGAGTTCAATTTAGGATTATTAAGATTAAATCTAATTAACACTTTGTGTAATTGGTGTTGAGGTTGTCTCTTGTTATTAGTCCCTATTCTGAGAGGTACGCCGACCCCTCGAGCACGCCGGCTCTAAGTCCCTGTCTACGCAGCTGAACTAAAAACTATAAATTTCGCGGAGTACGCCGACTCCAGGAGTACGCCGACTCCTTGTTAATGCCCTAAACACTATAAATTTTGCGGAGTACGCCGACTCCAGGAGCACGCCGACTCCTTGTTAATGCCCTAGAGGACGCCGCCTCGTGTCCTAAACTATCGCGCCAGAGATTAGTCGTAACGCGCCGCAGGAGAGACGCTGCTCTCCGTATTATCTCGTTTATTGACCGCTCGCAGACGGCAGAGGCTTCAACGATCGTAAACCCCGGGCTGTTTTTCAGGGGAGACGACTTCCCCTTGGCACTGCAGTAAAACCGGGTAATGTATTTATACGTCTATAAACACGCCAACCACAGCAGTCTATGTTCCTTTATTTCCGTAAAAATGGAGTGACGCAAGTTCCACAATAATGATTTCTCCCTTTTTGACACTGTTCAATTTACAGAATTAGAAAATATTAACAGGCTTCTGCTCACCTTTTTATGTAGGGGCCCCAGAGAAATCAATTCCGTGGAAAAAGGTCCCCCGACAATGCGCTGATTCTCTTTTCAAATTGTCCCCTGGTCTGTTTAATCAACATCTGAAGTCTCTCCTACAGGACCTGATTCTCCCAGACGGCTGTGTCTTGCTCATGTACGTTGATGACTTGCTTTTGGCGGCCCCTTCTGCTTTTGTTTGCCTTGAGGCTACTAAGTGCTTGCTGCTCCATCTCCACTCTTTATGCTTTAGGGTTTTCGCTCTTTTTGCTCTCCCTGTTGTATGTCCGCGCTCCGTGCATTTTGCAGGTCTAAATTCAGTTCCAGGGGTCTAAAGCGGGAGGTGGTGTTGTTCAGCTGAGTGCGTAACAGTGCTGCGCTCTTTACGTGAGTGAGGAATTAAAATAACCACATAACTAACATGACTCCAGTGCACTAGTTTTGAAGCTTATTAGTTACGATTCTGGCGATTCACAGAATGCACTACACCATGCCCTCAGTTTTGCTTTACTCCACCTCATATTTTGGCATAATCACGCCTCTTGTTTAGAATTCCACGCCCTGCGCTGTCATCGATTGCAACGCCGTAAGGTGTGACGCAATTAGCTCTGCTGCACTCACGTTAACGATACCTCTGGGGGCAAAAAATATGGCCCTTTAAGTGTATGTGAATAAATTCCATCCATCCATCCATCCATCTTCTTCCGCTTTATCCGGGGCCGGGTCGCGGGGGCAGCAGTCTAAGCAGGGACTCCCAGACTTCCTTTTCCCCAGACACTTCCTCCAACTCCTCCGGGGGATCCCGAGGCGTTCCCAGGCCAGCCGAGAGACATAGTCCCTCCAGCGTGTCCTGGGTCTTCCCCGGGGCCTCCTCCCGGTGGGACATGCCCGAAACACCTCCCTAGGGAGGCGTCCAGGAGGCATCCGGAACAGATGCCCGAGCCACCTCAGCTGGCTCCTCTCAACGTGGAGGAGCAGCGGCTCTACTCCGAGCTCCTCCCGTGTGACTGAGCTCCTCACCCTATCTCTAAGGGAGCGCCCAGCCACCCTGCGGAGGAAACTCATTTCGACCGCTTGTATCCGCGATCTTGTCCTTTCGGTCACTACCCAAAGCTCATGACCATAGGTGAGGGTAGGAACGTAGATTGACCGGTAAATCGAGAGCTTTGTCTTTCGACTCAGCTCCTTCTTCACCACAACGGTCCGATGCAGCGACCGCATCACTGCAGACGCTGCACCGATCCGCCTGTCAATCTCACGCTCCATCCTTCCCTCACTCGTGAACAAGATCCCGAGATACTTAAACTCCTCCACTTGGGGCAAGGACTCCCCACCCACCTGGAGAGGGCAAGCCACCTTTTTCCGGTCGAGAACCATGGCCTCAGATTTGGAGGTGCTGATTCTCATCCCAGCTGCTTCACACTCGGCTGCAAACCGTCCCAGTGCATGTTGCAGGTCCAGGTTTGATGGAGCCATCAGGACAACATCATCTGCAAACAGCAGAGATGATGAGATCCTGTGCTCTCCAAACCGGACCCCCTCCGCCCCCTGACTGCGCCTAGAAATTCTGTCCATAAAAACAATGAACAGAACCGGTGACAAAGGGCAGCCCTGGCGGAGTCCAACACGCACTGGGAACAGGTCTGACTTACTGCCGGCAATGCGAACACAGCTCCTGCTCCGGTCATACAGGGACCGGACAGCCCTGAGCAAAGGGCCCCGGACCCCGTACTCCCGCAGCACCCCCCAAAGGGCAACCGTGGGACACGGTCGAAAGCCTTCTCCAGATCCACAAAGCACATGTGGACTGGCTTGGGCAAACTCCCATGAACCCTCGAGCACCCGATGGAGAGTATAGAGCTGGTCCAGTGTTCCACGACCAGGACGAAAACCACTCTGCTCCTCCTGAATCCGAGGTTCGACTATCGGTCGGATCTCTCCTTTCCAGTACCCTGGAATAGACCTTACCAGGGAGGCTGAGGAGTGTGATCCCTCTATAGTTGGAGCACACCCTCCGGTCCCCCTTCTTGAACAGAGGGACCACCACCCCGGTCTGCCAGTCCAGAGGCACCGACCCCGACCGCCACGCGATGTTGCAGAGGCGTGTCAACCAAGACAGTCCTGCAACATCCAGAGACTTTAGGTACTCGGGGCGTATCTCATCCACCCCCGGAGCTCTGCCACTGGGAGGAGTTTGCCAACAACCTCAGTGACTTCGGCTTGGGTGATAGATGAGTCAGCCTCCGAGTCCTCCGTCTCTACTTCCTCTTCGGAAGACGTGGCAGTGGGATTTAGGAGGTCCTCAAAGTACTCCTTCCACCGCCCGACGACGTCCCCAGTCGAGGTCAGCAGGTCCCCACCCGCACCGTAAACGGTGTTGGTGGGACACTGCTTCCCCCCTCCTGAGGCGCCGGACGGTTTGCCAGAATTTCTTTGGGGCCGACCGATAGTCCTCCTCCAGGGCCTCCCCGAACTCCTCCCAGACCCAGGTTTTTGCCTCTGCGACAGCACGAGCTGCGGCACGCCTGGCCCGCCGATACCCCTCAACGGCCTCAGGAGTCCCACAAGCCAAAGAGGCCTGATAGGCCTCCTTCTTCCGCCTGACGGCATCCCTTACTTCCGGTGTCCACCACCGGGTTCGGGGGTTGCCGCCGCGACAGGCACCTGAGACCTTGCGACCACAGCTCCGAGCAGCCGCATTGACAATGGAGGTCGAGAACATGGATCCACTCGGACTCAATGTCCCCAGCCCTCCCCGGGATTTGGGAGAAGCTCTCCCGGAGGTGTGAATTGAAGACCCTGCTGACAGCGGGCTCCGCAAGACGTTCCCAACAGACCCTCACTATACGCTTGGGCCTGCCAAGTCTGTCCGGCTTCCTCCACCGCCAGCGGATCCAACTCACCACCAGGTGGTGATCGGTTGACAGCTCCGCCCCTCTCTTTACCCGAGTGTCCAAGACACGCGGCCGGAGGTCAGATGACACGACAACAAAGTCGATCATTGACCTCCGGCCTAGGGTGTCCTGGTGCCACGTGCACTGGTGGACCCCCTTGTGCTTGAACATGGTGTTTCGTTATGGACAGTCCGTGACTAGCACAGAAGTCCAATAACTGAACACCGCTCGGGTTTCAGATCGGGGGGGCCGTTCTTTCCCAATCACCCCTCTCCAGGTGTCACTGTCGTTTGCCCACGTGGGCGTTGAAGTCCCCCAGTAGAACAACGGAGTCCCCGGTCGGTGCACTGTCCAGTACCCCTCCCAGGGACTCCAAGAAGGCCGGGTACTCAGCACCGCTGTTCGGCCCGTAGGCCGACACCACAGTGAGAGACCTGTCCCCAACCCGAAGGCGTAGGGACGCGACCCTCTCGTTCACTGGGGTAAACTCCAACACATGGCGGCTGAAGCTGTGGGGCAATAAGCAAGGCCCACGCCAGCCCGCCGCCTCTCCCCGCAGGCAACACCAGAGAAGTGGAGCGTCCAGCCCCTCTCGAGAGGATGGGTTCCAGTGCCCAAACTGTGCGTGGAGGTGAGGCCGACTATATCTAGTCGGAACCGTTCAACCTCCCGCACAAGCTCAGGCTCTTTCCCCCCCAGTGAGGTGACGTTCCATGTCCCCAGAGTTAGTCTCTGCGTCCGGGGATCCCGGTCGTCGAGGCCCCTGCCCGTCGACTGCCGCCCAGATCCCTCTGCACCACGCGCCCCTTACGGATCCTCCTGCAGGTGGTGGGTCCACGGGAGGACGGCCCCACGTCACTCGTTGGGTTGCACCCGGCCGGCCGGGCCCCGTGGGGAAAGACCCGGCCACCAGGCGCTCGCCGTCGAGCACCCACCCCAGGCCTGGCTCCAGGGTGGGCCCCGGTAACGCCAATCCGGGCACGACGTAACTGGCCTTGGTTTTTTTTTTCGTCATAGGGGGCTTGTGAACCGATCTTTGTCTGACCCGTCACCCATGGACCTGTTTGCCTTGGGAGACCCTACCAGGGGCTTGAAGCCCCGGACAACATAGCTCCTGAGATCATTCGGGCGCTCAAACCCCTCCACCACGTTAAGGTGTCGGTTCAGGGAGGGGATGTGAATAAATTAATTTACAAAATGAAAATGTTAAGGTTGTGTTCTTAGCTGGAAGCTAAGTTAACTGCCATTAGTGATGGGAGGTAATTGTGTAAACAGTTGTGACAGTTCATCAAAGGCAAACATCTCTGAAGTGGAAAACAAGGGTTATAAAAGTATATAATTATAATCATTATTATTAGTAGTAGTAATAGTAGTAGTAGTATTGCTGTTATTATTATTATTATTATTATTATTATTATTTCTTTTTTTTTAAAGATATTAAAAGGAATTGGTGTAAAACCGGAGCTCTGAGTTTGGTCGCAGTAATATTGAAAACAGCTAAAAGGAAAAGTGTGCATTGAACTTAGGCCAATCTTTATTTCCATGTAAGTCTCCTAGTATACAAAACCATGTGACATAGTGTTTGTTCCCTCCATGCAGGATGGGAGGTGGATCGCAGCCTGTGCTCATCATCCCCGGCCCCTGCCCTGGAGCCCTGTGAGGTGCCTTGCTCCAGAGACTGTGTGCTGAGTGACTGGACGGCCTGGTCCTCCTGCTCACAAACCTGCTCTAGCAAGACCATCGAGGGCAAGCAGATGAGAACACGCTCCATCCTGGCCTACAGTGCCGGAGAAGGTGGGTAGTAAGCCAAGACTGTGGGCCTCTTGAGACCTATTAGATTCACCACATTTACATTTCTCAGGCTTGGCGTGAGCTTTTTCTAAATTTAGAACAGATCCACAGGGGCGACAGAGAGCCGAAAGGACCCCCAGGCCCACCACATTGATGACCCCTGGTATAGACAGTATAATTGCATACAAAAACATTTCACATTACCAAATGTAAAAAAAATCCTAGGCAAATAATGAAAGACTGGTTTTCTGTCCAGAGACAGACACATCAAATGCTCCGAAAATACATATTTAACCATCACAGGGACTTTAAGACATTTAATAAGGTGAAAATAAATTAGTTCTGCTTTGATGTAAATAATTAGGAGACATCTTGTGGTGTTGTGTTTTATTCACATGTGATGTGAATGCCAATTTCTCTAAAACCTAATTTACCTTTTTTATGAATTAAAACAATAAGAAAACAAAAAAACAAAAAATGTATGAAAAGAGTTATTTTATTCACATTTGACAGTAGACCCTATTACAAAAAGGATCTCAATTTACCCCAGTCTCCCCTATGCACAGAGAAAAACACAATAAATCTGAGCGAGCAAGTCTTGACTAGGTTAACGCAACCAAGAAGGCTATGAAACTCGCAACATTGCCTAGATCCGGAGATTATGTCCTTTAGTCATGGCTGCCCAGGCGTCCTCTGCTGTCACTGTGTGGATGTGCAGATTTCACACTCGTTTGCCTTATCTCTGGTATTCCGCTTATCGCCCGCAGATGACTGCAGTGTCTTTGGAGAGCTTTTGACTTGGTATCAGTCCATCATATCGCTTTCTTGCCTTCCTCTGCTCCTGCCATGTGTAGTTGTCTGATGTTTTCTTCTATGATTATCTCTTCACGCCTCCCTCAGTCACAGCCATGGTGGTGGCCTGGATCGCCGTCAAAGAGGGTAAAAACTTTGGAATTGTGGTATTAGCTGTCGGCAACGGCTAGCTCTTTGTGGGTAGTAAGCTTGTAAAGTTAGTTTCCCCATTAGTTAACCTTAGTCCTGGATGTGTTTCTGCCAACAAGCTAGACCTGAGTATAAGTTTTTACATTTAAAAGGACACATATTATGCTAATATATATTTTTTTAAAAGAGCTTTTAAGCATGTTCTAACATTGTTCTCCCAAAAACATGTTTGTTTGATGAATCATGTTTACAAACTTCCCAGATTTTTTTTTACATTAAGGCATTTATGCCTCAAATCAAGTTAATTAAAAATGCATGCCATGGCAAGCTTTGGTTTATTTCCCCATGGTTTTTCCCTCTGCTGACAGTAAATGGAGTACTAAAACAAAGCCTGATGAGGCTGTTAACACGTAATGTGCGCTAATATTAACACATTATTAAGTTCTAAAAAATGAGATGCAAAACTAAAAGGTACTCAAGAGCATATTTAAAGGCCAATATCAATACAAATAATGCAAAATATGTGCTCTTTAAGTGATGTTAATTTGCTAATTAGCATCAAATGTAAAGAAGTGTGCCTCTTCCTATTCATGGGGTTCAATCACATGACTTTGTTGTTGTCGGCATTTCGAGGAAGTCACTGTACGTTGTAGCATATATCCGCTGTTGGTCATGAAAAATAAGGTCCTGTGCTGCCTGCCCGGTGGTCGAATGGTTATGGCACACCTCTAAGTACAGCCGGCCGCTGTGTCTTGAGTTTGATTCCTGACTTCAACAATTTACTGTCCAATGTCCTCCCTTCTCGCTCAGCCCCCATTTCACACTACTTTCCAGTCAATAAAGCCTACGGGCACAAAATCTTAAAAGAAAAATAAGGTCCTGTCCCAATACTTGCACTTATGCACTTCAGATGCGCATTCACAACGAGCTGCTAAAGTGCCTATGGTTTCTCAATTCTTCTAATTCTTTAGAATGTTTTGATCGGCTCTTGAGCACACAATTCTCTCCGCACTTCCATCAACTGTGGAGCGATACAGTCTTACAGCAAGTACACAATGCATTTCATTGTCGTTTTCAATCTGTGCAGCGCTTGTGCCATAGCAATTTAGCGGCAAGCGCTAACTGGAAACAATGGAATAGAAGGACTGTTAAACTGATATTTCAAATGCATTTCCGACTGCCCCAGTGTCCAGCTAAAAACACTGTGCACCTTTCAACAAATTATCAGATCTTAACTGGACTGTGGCTTTGTGATTAATTCAACAGCAGTTTAACAACACCACTAACAGCTTTTTTACACGGCTGTTTTACATTTACAATGCTCTGAAGTGCGGACTGTCACAGTTCTCATGTTTACCACCCCTGTGCCTTTGTGCACTTACAGACATCATGCAAGAAAATGTGCAGAATATGCACTCTTCATTGAGGTGTGCATAGTGCAGTGTGAGTTTTGGGACAGGGCCTGAATAAATCATCATAAAAATCCGTAGATGTTCACTTGCTTTCTGAGGACACAGATAGTTATAATGTTTAAGAGCATTTGAACTGTATTTAACAAGGTAAAAACCCATTGAGATCGATCTCAAGGGTAAATAATGTGCATACTATGTACTTATATAGTTAACTATGCTTTAGCAACCTGCAGTTTACGCCACAACCAAAAATGTTAATCCCCAAACGTCAAGTCTTATCCTGGGCCAGACGAGGTCTTTCTATGTGGAGTTGGCATGTTTCTTCCTGTGTCTGGGTGGGTTTCCTCCGGGCAGTTCAGTTTCCCCCATCAACCCAAAACATGCAAAATAGGTAAAAACCTCCAGCGGAGGTAGTCTTGACCAAGCCACGCTCGGTATCTGGAGATGGGTCCCCGAGTGTTTCACTGTAGCTACCACTGCTCCTGAGGAGATGCCCCAGTGACACTGAAGGATGGGTCAAATGCAGGACATGTTTCCCTACGAGAACAATAAAGGGTAACGTAACCTTATTTGTCTTCAGCTTAGGCCTTTTTATGTACTTGGGAGAGTGTGAAATGTGGAGCTGTGAGTCTACAGCTATAGACCCAAGCCCACCATGTTTATTATGCATAAAGTAGGAGCGATAGGGGCTCAGGTGGTTAGAACGCATCATCTATTTTGGCTGTGTCTTCCGTTTGTGTGCAATTAACCCAAACCCTATAGCTACAGTAGTGTGAGCTCAAATTAAACTGGAATTAAATTTAGTTTCTGTGTTTTCAAAGGACTTTCACGTGGGCGAAAATTTCCGGAGATTTTTGGTAAATTTTAATAATTTAGTTTTGTAGTTGTTGAGTTGTGTAGAAACTAGTGTGGAACTGTTGTATTTAACAGTAATAGTAGTAATCATCTTTGTTAACTTTTCCGGTGAAGGTCTGCCACCTGCTTTTTCCCCTTAAACTTATCTTGCGTTCACAGCTGTTTTATCTTTGGTGGAAAAGACCAGGGGTTTTTTAACTTTTTGGCCGAAGGTCCGAATCCAGTGCTCGTCGCACTCTCGAGTTTGTAAGTCAGGACCCCGAGAAAGAACATGTGCATGCGTATCATCTCAGCTAACGCAGAAGATTATCTGAAGCATCTGATCTGAAGTGTGGTTAATGTGAATAACTTTATTTACGCTACATAAGTTAAAATCTAAAAAATCTGATTTTGTGAGAAGGGTCAGCTGTAATCTGACCTGCTCGTCCCAGAGCCCTGGAGACGTACAGGTCCTGCAGAGATGGAAGTCTGCAGCCGATCACCTTCTCAGCAGAACGCACAATGCGCTGTAGTCTTTGTTTGTCCCTGGCTGTGGCTCCAGGCGTACCACACGGTGATGGAGGAAGTGAGAATGGACTCAATGATGGCCGTGTAAAACTGCACCATCATCTGCACTGGCAGCTTGGCTTTCCTCAGCTGCCGCAGGAAGTACATCCTCCGCTGGGCCTTCTTGATGAGGGAGCTGATGGAGGGCTCCCACTTGAGGTCCTGGGTGATGGTGGTGCCCAGGAAGCGGAAGGAGTCCACGGTGGTGATGGCGGAGTCTGTCATGATTAGGGGGGGCTGGGGGGCTGTGACTTTCCTGAAGTCCACGATCATCTACACTGTCTTCTGGGCGTTGAACTCCAGGTTGTTACCGCTGCACCAGGACACCCAGCCTGCTGTAGACAGACTCATCCCCGTCCGAGATGAGCCCGATGAGGGTGGTGTCAGTCCGCAAACTTGATCAGTTTTACGGAGTCGTGGCTGGAGGTGCAGCAGTTTGTGTACAGGGAGAAGAGCAGAGGAGAAAGTACACAGCCCTGTCGAGCTCCTGTGCTGATAGTCCGAGTGTTGAGACATTCTTCCCTGCCGCACGTACTGCCTCCGATCCGTCAGGAAGTCAGTGATCCACCTGCAGGTGGAGTCGGGCACGTTGAGCTGGGAGAGCTTGTCCTGGAGCAGCGCAGGGAGGATGGTGTTGAATGCAGAGCTGAAGTCCACAAACAGGATCCTAGCGTAGGTTCCTGGGGAGTTGCCAATGTTGCCATTGCCAGGTTGCCATGTCCCAGCAGGCATGGCATGACCCCAGGGAGGTGTTTAAGATGTCTGTGAAGACGGGGGTTAACTCTCCTGCGCAGTGTCTTAATGTGGCGGGCGAGACGCCGTCTGGTCCAGCCGCGTTTCGGGCGTTGGATTCCGAAATAGCCTGTGAACATCCTGTTCCTGAACTGAGAGAGTGGTGGGGGAGGTGGGGGGACCAGGCTTGGGTTGGCGGAGGTGGCCACCGCGTGGGAGGGGGTGGTCACATCAAACCTGGAGTAGAAGGTGTTAAATTGCTCAGCCAGTTTTCGATTGTCTGCAGCAGGGGGGGCTAGGGGCTTATGGTTGGTGAGAAGCCGGAGCCCCCTCCACACGGAGGCGGGGTTGTTGTCAGAGAACTGCTGCTTCAGACGAGTATTGTACTGTGATCTCGCTCGAGAAACCTCTTTGCTAAATCCATACTTCGCATCTTTGTAGCGCCCCCTGTCTCCAGCCCTGTGCGCTGCCTCCTTCTGCTGCCTTATCCAAATGGATCTCAAACGCGCACGGAGCATCACAGCAGCAAAGCGTTTCTCTTTAGTTGCTCTTTAGTCAAAATCGGTGTGGCTCTGAAACTGGTGCCTGCTGGACCTATACATGGAGCGTGTCGGATCTGGCCCTTTCAAACCCCTGTCTAAGAGCTCACAAGACATTGTCAGGTGCGCACCACTTCTCCTGTCACCTCAGGCTTACACCAGTCATGTGGGTGCCAATGCCACTATAATGACTCCATAAAACAAATGCACGCATTAAATAAACTGTAATGTCTAAGTCCGGGGGCCAGACTACAAAATCACAACCACCATTTTATGTTTTATCTTTTACGCAAACAACTTTACTGTCTCACAATTCAAAACAGAAATCAACTTACTTTCAGAGAAGTAAAAATATCACAATATTACATTACATTTACCCTGCGACGAGCTGGCTGTTGACCAGGGTGTACCCCGCCTTAGGCCCAAGTCACTGGGATAGACTCCAATCACCTGCGACCCCTAACAGGAACAAACAGTAAAAAAAGGAAGAATTAATATTACATTACTAAAAACAGGACAAAAGCACTAAAACCCAGGCAATGCAAACCCAGTGTTTACCAGAAACTTGACTACTGCAAAGCAGACAAGACCATATGAGCATATCAGAGTAAACAAACCATATCATCCAGAAAAAACATATATAAACTGCTGATGTCATTAGCACATTTAGTTGAAATTATATTAAAAACATAGTAGCCTACAGTAGGCTGCCAAAAAAAGCTCACTTTGCAATTTTAGAACAAATGCAGCTTGGTCACTAGACCACATGCACAGTATCATGCATGTTTTTGGAGTTCTCTGACCTGCAGTAGCCGCCCCGCGCCACAGCATCTATTTTTACAACCCGTTTCACATACTGAGGATTTAAATATATGCAACGTAATGAAATGGACATTGGTAAAAAGTTCCTGAAAGCACTAAAATGGTGACAACGGATCTGCACACCAGAAATAATATGTTTTTATATTTCGTTGCCTCCAGAGTCACGTTTTCTGTATGTTAAAATGTAAAATAAAATGTGTTTTATTACAGTCTGACACATATTCACAGAGAAATTGGCATGAATTTGGGTGTGAATTTAGACGCACTTAAAGCAAAGATGCACATGTCACGGGACGAGACTGAGGTCCAGCTTTCATAACCTGACCCGTGGGACAATATGTATCATGCAGCTTTCTTTCCTACCGTGCACATAAAATAATATATTTTTAATCATGGGAAACTGGGCCACGGGTAAGACCAACATGCTTGGGGCTCCGGACTTGGCCCAAGGGCCGCCTTTTGGAGACCCCAGGATGTAAGGCAAGGCAAGGCAAGGCAAGTTTTTATTTGTAGAGCACAATTCATACACAAGGCAATTCAAAGTGCTTCACACAACAGGAAAAAATGCATTAAAATCACAAAGACATGGCAGAAATCACAAAATAATAGTTCAAGACATAAAAGAGATTATTAATATAAGGTACACTCTGTTTCTCCTTCTGTTAAATTTATTCAAAGCCAAAAGCAGCGACTGTCCAGATAATGGTTCTCATCCTCCTCCTTTTGCTGCTTGTTGTGTCGCGCAGATACGTCCCAGGGTGACGCATACTGAAAGATCGAGTGCATAAGTCGAGTAGTCTAAATAAAAGGATTCACATTAACCACACTTAAGATCAGACGCTCTAGATGCTCTGCTATAGTCACATTGATTATGCGCATGCACGTGCACTTTCTTGGGATCTTGACTAACAATCTCAGGAGCACAATTTACAATCTCAGGAGTGCAACTTACGTCGGGAGCAGAAATTTGCTAACGGCACTTTGTGTCCGCTGTATAAACATTTAATTATTTATTAACATTTATTGGTCTGAAAGCGTTTTTAGATATATTAATTATTGTATTGATTATTTGTTCCTATTTGAGCTTCCTTTGTATTTTTTTGTGTTATATTTTTATGTTATCATAATAATAGACCTATTGCTGTTCTGATGAGATAAAATGCCACACTCCATTGTCATCTCCAATGAATTTGCTTTAAACACACAAGCTATCAGAGCCACACAGGACCAGACCCACTCCTCTCGGACCACTTCACTGAGGTTCATCACCTGAGCGGTTAGGGAGGAGGCCACACTGTAGGCAGACTTTTCTTCAGTTAAAACTCATTCAGCACTTCAGACTCAGGATCAGCCAGCCATTTAGTTCAGGCTGCGTGGAAACAAAGTGAATGAAAAAATGTGAACTGGATTTGTGACAATAAAGGGTTTGGGGGCTGAAGGGCTGAAGAAGTCAAAATACAAAATGTTCTTGCATACCCTCTCTGCATTCTAAAGACTGCTACTATTACATATGCTGACTCAAAAGCATTTTCAATGGAAGGGTTTGCATTAGCCTTCAAACAAATTCCACAAGACTGATTTGACATGCGAGTAACATCAGAGCCTTGATAGAAAACATTAGCACGTAGTGTGTGTAGTGCAGTTTATTGACGTAGTAATCATTTCCTAAATCTAACGTTCTTCTGGATAGTAATGCAACATAAATGCCACAGCTGTTTGACAATTAAACTTTTGTTTTATTCCATCATCCACTTAACCTGGCTAATCCCAGATTTATATGTGCAGCATTATGAATTAAGTTCTACCAAATATCATTCTGGCACTCACTGAAAGTGATTGGAAAGTTCAAAGAAATACTTCGCGCTGATTGGTCAAAGCATCACAGCAGCGGAAGAGGAATCATTTGAGAGAAAACCACAGACAACTTTCCCTCCACAAATGCACAAAGCACCTCCCTCTGCTCGTTTTTTAAAAACAAAATAGTCTGTATTTTTTTGCTAAAATAAGATGAAGTACGTCTATCGTGTCGCCATGTTGGTTTTGGTTTGTTTAGGTTTTTCACCTTTGACTTCTGTCAAAACCACACTGCTGCTCTGTGATTGGTCCTGTCTCTGCATCACTGGTGGTTTGGGCTAAATCACAATCAAACACAACAGTGGGAACCTGGCAATGATAGATTCTCAAGAATTGTAAAACTCACAAAAATCACGAGAATTCCTCTCGCTGGCCAGGTTAACAAACAACGCAAATCCAATTAGTGAACTTTAGAAAGTGGCGCTAGAAGTTGGATATTGACTTTTAACACTTAACAGACACATTAACATCTCAACCATTTTTCTGCGCTGTCTACAACTGACAAAATTCATGTTTTTTATTTTTATTTTGCTGCCTCATTAAAATTTATTTGATGGAATGTTACAGTACCAAGCTGTGTGCGTAACTGTTCTAAACAGTTGTAAGGCACTTTTCTACCTTCAAGGCACTTTACATCAAGGAACCAGTCACCCATTCACACACCAGTTGTACGCAGACACTGGGGACGGGGTGGGTTAAGTGTCTTCCCTAAGGACACAACAGCAGTATTCATCTGAGGCAGCTGCGATCGTACTACCAACCTGTGGGTTGGTAGGGCGACATTAAGGTCAACGTTTCGAATTAACTCTTTACATTGAGATCAGAAGATGAGAACTCTGCCACTGAACTACTGCTGCACTATCTGTGTGATCTGTCGTCCTTCTTACAAAACACATCTCTTTAACCTCTTTGTAACAGTGTTTCTGACAACCTGACAGACACTTCACAGTGTCTTAGCAACATAATGTGGTTCGTGGGCCTACAGAGGTGTGGAGTAGAAACTTGTTTTTGTAACTCGATGCTGCTTGACTAATTCAGTATATTTGACAGTACTCTCTCATTTAATGTTTTTTCTTTCCAATAAACAGTCCACCATCAAATGATAAATCTGATGTTACGTCCAGACATTTACTCTTACAATTACTCTCACTTATGTAGTATTTCTACTAGTACAAGTGCTGTAGTGTTATGCATGTCCTCCCACTTATGAAAGCGGGTGACCTTCAAAGTTAATATCGATGAAAGAATTGGATCAAGATTTCACAATGTATGAGTATGAGTGTGTGTGTGTTTGTGTGTGTGTGTGTGTGTCTGTGTGTGTGCGTATATTTATCATATTTAAGAGTTATATACCATTACCAGCCTTTATAGGCAATAAACAATTCTCAAATCAAATATCTAAAATTAATTTATTAAAAATAATAGTTAATCTGAAGGTTATGAGAACGTAACCGTGACAGTGACCCATTTTCTGGGAATGAATGAACACTTTACAAATATATGAGTATGAAATATGCAAATGAGTCATTAACAGATGGAGACATTAGATACAATTGTTCTAGATCTATCTAGTTGTGTGTTAAAGTTAGGCCACATGTTGTATTGCATATATTTTACGAGAAAAGGCTTGCTCTCATTTGATAGATTAGGTGTAACTTTTGGTATACACCGTCAACTATTTGTCTGGCTTGTTTACGACTACACTCGAGAGCGCAATTATACGAGTTTGTGTGGACACGTATGGACATATATTTAAAACAATTGTGTGTATGCAATACTGTTTATAAAACGAAAGAATACCCGCCAACTTGTGTACATGGTCTTAAAGTTGATTCTAAGGTTAGTTTATCAGCCAGACTGAAATATGTGCGTTTATACAACCAGAAGCAAAAGCTGTGTGATCCAACCGAGATGGGCCTGTAGGTCTGCATTTATGGAGCTGACGCCTCCAGAGGTTCAGCTCTCCAGGGTTCACGGTGAGACGGACAATGGGGCACTTGGTCTGAAGCTCTGGCTCTTAACACGTCAGGCTGAAGAAGAGTTGGACAAAGTTAGTAATCAAATGATTGTTTAATAAAAACATCAGTCTTTTAGCTGAGTTTTTGGAGCAAGAAATGGCTCTTTAGAGTTTTAATCCAGTTTCCAATTGAAAGCAGGCATTTTAGGAAACAATTATTCCAGTATTCAAAGCATGAAGCCTCTCCTTGTGCCTCCAAAACGGCGATGCCACGAAAAACCTAATGTCTGACATTTCTGTCATAATGGTAACGTTCTCTAAACCCAGACACACACAAAAAAAAAACTAAATTTTTTTGTGTGTGTGATTTATGCTTCAGTTTAGAAATGTGAATTGTCAAAACCCAACAAGGTCTATAGTCTGTCGGTCCATTCTTCTTTGAGCAGCATTACTCACAATTATATTTACAAAAGAAAATCTTTGTGGAATTTGAAATCTGCCATTCCTTTCTGCAAAGCTTGAATCATTTATTGTATGATAGTACAATAGCAATAGGTAAAAAACTACAGAGTGTCAGCTTTAAAGAGGCCAGACATTTGTTTGTACTCCAAATGTTCAGGAACAGTTTCAGTTATAATCAGCACTATGCTTTTAGATTAATAAATAGTTAGATTTGAATCACTAAAATTTGACTCAAACCTTTTTGACTTCCACTTCAGAGATATTGGTTTGACATAACACTTTTACGTGTTACATACACTTCCAACTTCTGTATGTCAGATGATTTCTTCTTACTGAAAACCTCTGCACCTCATCGTCACAGTTTCCTCATGAGTTAATAACCTGATTGGCTATGGAGTCTACATCGCCTGTCGCATTTGCTGAAGCTGAGGTACTGGATTTCAAACTGTGAAAGGAGAAAGTATCTATTTAATTTATCCAATGCACAAACCCTTTGGCAAATCATAAGTATTCACATGCATAAATATTTTGGAAGCGTGCACAGATTTAGAACAGCTTTTTCAGACGGAGAAGTGAAGCAAGGTGGGCTACCAAAGCATAGGCAACACACGCCCTCATACTGAAACGTCTAGATGCACACGGCTCTTTCTTCCACACTTGCGATTGACAATATGCTTTACAATTAGGTACAGACAACGCACAGTGATCTGATATTCTGATGTTTACTAATGTATTTTAAGGGCTATGTAAACTTCTGATGGAAGGTCTGCCCTCTGCTTGTCACCATGGAGATATTGTTGTTGTAAACCCTAAAGCAGACACACAGATGAGTGAGGTACTAGTTTTTTGAATGGATAAACGTTGGAGCTTGGACCCTGGCATGTAGAAAGGTCGGTGATGTACTTGTTGCACCCAGAAATTAACGACCAGACTCACGTTCATCTTAATATAAGGCCAACAGTCCTGGGTTCAGTAATAATAATTTTCTTTTTCTCTGCCATTTCACTGTACAAATCAATGCGTGCCCCTTTTTCCCGTAAGTCCACTCGTTTGTCTCAATGTTATTACATAGGTGAAGGGAAATAGCAAAATAAAAAACATTAATCATAAAATAAGTAACTATATGAAAAGTTTCTTGCTATTTAAAGAAAATATGAATTTAACATTTTAGCTTTCAGGGTACTACACCCACCCCCACTAAAATAATAACAGGTCAGCAAAACATTTTACATCCAGAGCAAAAACGTGCTTTGTCACCATTGACTTCTAACATTGAACATACTATTCAGGTATATATATTTCCAAGCAAAAATATAATCACACATCAGGTGACTACAAATGCATGAGTAAAGGAGAGAATTCATGCTTTGGCGTTAGGCCTCCCAAGACCATTCGGTCACATATGTCTATAACTACTGTTCCACTTTACTCAATGTTTTAACTTTATATCATGCTTAAAATGTAGTACTCCCATTCACAGACTGCTCTTGTGTTACCTAGGACCACACATGTCGGTGTAATCCCTCATTTGTGCAGGAGCGTTCCATTGTAAAAAAGCTTCAGTTATAGTCATCTGGACTCTGTTTTAGAAAAACAAAACGTTTCGACTCATCCAAGAGTAATTCTCAGTCTGTGAATCGGTTTTATATCCTCCTCTTTGTAAGCCCTGCCCACAGGGCGGGACCTCCAGATAAAGGGGGAGTTTTTGGTTTCCCTTGAGACAATCCCTTTGATCAACTAACAGCCCTGAGATGGGCCATCGACATCCTATTGTACACTGACTTTCGCTCCCTCCTCACTGAGTACCATCATCTGATCATCATCTGATTAGCATCAGAATGCCCAGGGTTTCAACAAACCACTATAAAACAACCGGAAGGTTGAATCTTAAACCTCCATTACCATTTTAGGAAGGATTCTCTTTTTTACAAAGATCGCCTCCTAACTCCTCTTTCAAACCGTCTTTTCTCCCTGCTCAGAATCTCCACCTCCATGTCTTCAATAGAGTGCTTTGTGGCTTTAAGATGAAGATGCACGCCGCTCTGGGGTCCTGAAATCGAGTGTCTTCTGTGCTGATAAAGCCTCTTGTGCAGTGGCTGTTTAGTCTCACCTATGTACCGCTCTTTACAACTTTCTTCACTGCATTGGATAGAATGCAGGGCCACCCAATTCTTTCTGTAAATACATCAGTAACCCATATTACGTCAGGTCACAAGAAATTAATTTCTGATCATTGACTTAATAATGTCACTGTGCTGTTTTTTGGGGGCCAACAAATAAAGATGTTTATCTCACTTAACGTTTAGCTGTAACAAACTTAAACTTGAACCTATGAAGTTCCAAATATATGTCTACTTCTTTAAAATATGTATAACTAGGTTTTCTTAATGCATCATCAATGTACCTTGGCTGATGTGTTCTTGTAAGACGTCTCTTGTTCTGCTTCACATTTGAGTTGCTGATAAGGAGGCTGATGGTTCTGCTGCTGTGGTTTAAATGAAGAAAAAAGACAATAACTATCTCCTTTTGAGCATCATGAACTCCATAGTTTATGATGTAATGTACATTTTAATCATTTTCTGCCATCACAAAATGAATGCTTCATTAATGTTTTTAATTTTACTGATACTCAAATTATAAAAATAAATAAAATAAAAGCCTTGTGATAAGTGGGAAATATAAAATTCAGTTATTCAATTATTGAGTATATCGTTTATATGCATGTATCCAATGCATGATGGATTTATGAATAATGAGCTGATTAAAACTAAAAAGAACAGAACATTTTCTGTACTTCGTTAAAGATTAAAGGATCCAAGAAATATTTGGGAGGATCCGGGAAACAATCTGATTGTAATGGAGTGTAATATGAAGGAAAGTGTTTCAGTAACTGATGATTTACTGCTCAAATTAAGCACTGGTCTTTGCATGTTTTTTGCGATACTTGAACCTTAGCCAAGACATTTACAGATATGTTTAGCACATTTCTAATGAATTGCTGAAATATGTTATTATGTTCATCAAGGAAATCTAAATTTTTCGTCAATATTACCAACTTACTCTCAAGTACAGTCAAGGAAATTCTTTGTGGTATTAAAGGTATTAAATTCATTTCCAAAGCTCTTGAAATGCTTAGGATGCTGAATGATGCTTATAACACAATAGCGCTGTTGAGTAATGGATAAATTAATAGGTTTTTTAATGAGAAGTGCACTTAACAATGTAAAAGAGCAATAAATCAAGCCTTGTGCCTCTTCATGTTACAGTGAGAGACAGAACCAGGCAGCTGCTCAGTCACAAGACCATCATGGAGATGTGTGATGACAAGCTCTTCTGTTTTTGAATGCATACTGTATGTCTTTCTATTGCACTGTTTGAAAGCAGCATTCAAATATAAGGCTTAGTTCAGTGATCGGCAGAATGTTCTGACTCTATTTATAAGAGATATAAATTATCAGAGAAGGCTAAAGTAGACATGTAAAGTACAGATACTTTATTAAAGTAAATGTAAGCAAAAGTATATGACATATATTTAAAGGTAAACTTGGTGTAGCTTTTCTCCATTGAGATGTTATTACTTTTCCTTGTTCAAGTATTTAAGTATTCAACAGCAGTGGTGGAAAATAGAAAAGTGCAAAAGGAAAATTACTGTATTTAGTCATATTTTTAGGCAGCTGTACTTTAACAGAGAATACTTTTAAAAAAATGTTCACTACATTTGAGAGCAGGTATCTGTACTTTCTACTCAACAGCATTTTTTTTTCTACTCAATTGCATTTTTTTCTGCTGAAAGGTCCCCAGCTTTGAGCAAATGAAAATACATAACTACTTGTACTGTATACATACATACATAAGTACCATAAGGAATAGTCACGGAATTCTGTAGAATTTCCCTGGGAATAATGTGCACTTTGACATAGTGTTATGAAAAAACCATGTGTGATGCCCTTCACATGCAACACATGGGATTTTGTGGTTCTCCATTGAGATGTACATATATTTTCCCATTCTTCATCAATCAAAAGAAAATTAAAATCCTTTGACTCAGACTTAAGTATGGATAAGAGTTTTTCAAGGTGTTTGTTTATGGTGGAAAAAAATGGGAATTTTTTTTTTTTTGGAGGACTACACTACACTGCTACATTTAAATGGATAGGTATTTCTAAAGGTCAAAGTGGGTTGCCAGAAAGAGACAATGTCAGTTTTTTGTACATTTAATTTGTATCCAGACTTTGGACCAATATTCTTAAAGAAGGAAATATAGTTGATGATGTTAAACATTGACTGAGGTTCGGGAGCGGGACCACGCCTCAACCTCTTACTCCTCCACTCTTTAATCACACCTCTAATTACCCAGAAACCCTATTTATACCGGCCTATCCCAGCATCTCTTGTAGTCTCTTCTCTCAACAGAGACACAATCATCGTTCGTTTGAACAAGAATCACAAGCCATTTTCAGATTCTGACCTGTTCCCTGTATGAACTTTCAGTCGGTTGTATCTCCAGGAGTCACGTTCCCCAGAGGTCTCGCCAACACACATGGTAGGCGTGATTCCATAGCTTCAGAACACCATAATCTCCTCTGCATGCGCCTCTTCCCCTACCACCGGGGCGTTTACACACACACACACACACACACACACACACACATGCGCGCTCTCCTTCTCGCTCTTTTCTGCCTCATTCAACTAGCCTCAGCCCCCGTGCGCCGCTCCCCCGCGTCGCTCCCGTGTGCGTCTCCACGCAGGTAGACACAGTTCTGTTAGCTGGCCATATTTATTTAAAGTACTAAACACATTCCGAATAGACCATTTAATTGTAAAAATATTGGGGCTCTTTACGATGGTCCAATATCGAGAATTAAAATCAACGGTCATGACAGATCCACTGAATCCGGAAAGAGGGGTGAGGCAGAGCTGTGCCTGGTCTCCCCTCCTGTTTGCTCCTGTTTGTTGGAAAACGGAATATCTTAGATATTTAGGTGTGATACTGCATAGAGACCTATCAACAATTTTGGGGAAAATTATACCCCTCTCTTTACGACTAGTAAAAAAGATCTTGAAAAAGAATCGCATCCCATACTCAAGTCTAAGTCAAAGAGTTGAAACTATAAAAATGAATGTTTTACCCAGACTTCTCTATCTAGTCCAGACTCTTCCGATTTCCATCCCCATTGATGAGTGGAATAAAATTTAAGATGTGTGTCGCATGGCAGGAAACCCCAAATCCGATTTAAAACTCTACAATTATCAAAAGAAAAAGAGGTTGGGGTTTGCCTTGTCTTAGAAATTAATTTGTTTCATCTTAAATCAGAGCGTTGCTGTACTGGTGTGACCCTGAAAATGAAGCTCAATGGGAAAATATTGAGATTAATGTTGGGTTGGGGGTTTCCTGTACAGGCCTTTCTGGCAGATGACAGACGGTTGAGTCATTTGGAGGAGGTTGAGAATCCTTGGGTGAGGTCTGCGCTTGAAACATGGAGGGAGTTGATAGTTTATGACCAAGGTTTGGTACCAAATAGAATTCTAATCTATTTTTTTGGTGTTTTTTTACCAGATTGCAAAGGATAATCACTTGAAGAGCTTTGATATGTTTAAAGAATCCTTGTAGAAACAGGCCTTTTTATGTGTATTTGCAAATAAGGAGTTATTATAACCATGAAATTAAACAAAGTAACGACCATTATAACTCTTTGACTGAAATTTTAATCAACGTTTGTTAATCAGAACATTCAAGGGGATTAATATTTCAGAATCAGAATCAGAAAGAGTTTATTGCCATTGTCAATGAACAAAATTCACAAACATAGGAACTTGTCTCGGCCTTAAGGTGCAACATAGAACACTGAGCAATAATAAAACAACATATATTCAATCAAAAAGGGCATGCATTAAGAAACAATTTTAAAATTACTATACAATAAAAATAAAAATAGGCATTTCTATGTACACAAGGTTACAGTTAGATTTACAGTTTTGAGTGCAGAAAGTGACAGTGCAGTGAGTGGTTGAATATTTGCAGTTAAAGTGACAGGTTTTTTGAAGTGTTCATGAATCCAACGGCAGAGGGAAAGAAACTATTCTTGTGGCGGGAGGTTCTGGTCCGGATGGACCGTAGCCTCCTGCCTGAGGGGAGTGGTTCAGATAGACCATGTCCAGGGTGAGAGGGGTCAGCTGTGATCCGACCTGCTCGTCCCAGAGCCCTGGAGACGTACAGGTCCTGCAGAGATGGAAGTCTGCAGCCGATCACCTTCTCAGCAGAGCGCACAATGCGCTGTAGTCTCTGTTTGTCCCTGGCTGTGGCTCCAGCGTACCACACGGTGATGAGGAGGAGGTGAGGATGGACTCAATGATGGCCGTGTAAAACTGCACCATCATCTGCACTGGCAGCTTGACTTTCCTCAGCTGCCGCAGAAAGTACATCCTCTGCTGGGCCTTCTTGATGAGGGAGCTGATGGAGGGCTCCCACTTGAGGTCCTGGGTGATGGTGGTGCCCAGGAAGCGGAAGGAGTCCACGGTGGTGATGGGGGAGTCTGTCATAATGAGGGGGGGCTGGGGGGCTGTGGCTTTCCTGAAGTCCACGATCATCTCCACTGTCTTCGCGCGTTGAACGCCAGATTGTTACTGCTGCACCAGGACACCAGCCGGTCCACCTCCTCCTGTAGACAGACTCATCCCCAGTCATGGCTGGAGGTGCTGCAGTTTTGTGTACAGGGAGAAGAGCAGAGGGGAAAGTACACAGCCCTGTGGAGCTCCGGTGCTGTTAGTCCGAGTGTCTGAGACATTCTTCCCCAGCCGCTCGCACTGCCTCCGATCCGTCAGGAAGTCAGTGATCCACCTGCAGGTGGAGTCAGGCACGTTGAGCTGGGAGAGCTTGTCCTGGAGCAGAGCAGGGAGGATGGTGTTGAAAGCAGAGCTGAAGTCCACAAACAGGATCCTGGCGTAGGTTGCCGGGGAGTCCAGATGCTGCAGGATGAAGTGGAGTGTCAGGTTGATTGTGTTGTCTACAGACCTTTTGGCTCTGTAAGCGAACTGCAGGGGGTCCAGCAGGGAGGAGGTGAAGGACTTGAGGTGGGGCAAGACCAGGCATACAAATTACTTCATGACTACGGACGTCAGTGCCACTGGCCTGTAGTCATTAAGACCAGTGATCCGGGGCTTCTTGGGGACAGGGACAAGGATGGCAGACTTGAAGCAGGCTGGGGACATGGCATGACCCCAGGGAGTGTTAAAAATGAGAGGTTAACTCTCCTGCGCAATGTCTTTAATGTAGCGGCAGAGGCGCCGTCTGGTCCAGCAGCTTTTCGGGGGTTCGGGATTTCCGAAATAGCCTGTGAACATCCTGTTCCTGAACTGAGAGGGTGGTGGGGGAGGTGGGGGGGGGGCAGGTTTGGGTTGGCGGAGGTGGCCACCGTGGGGAGGGGGTGGTCACATCAAACCTGGAGTAGAAGGTGTTGAGTTGCTCAGCCAGTTTTCGATTGTCTGCAGCAGGGGTGGCTCGGGGCTTGTGGTTGGTGAGGAGCCGGAGCCCCCTCCACACGGAGGCGGGGTTGTTGTCAGAGAACTGCTGCTTCAGACGCGTATTGTACTGTGATCTCGCCCGAGAAACCTCTTTGCTAAATCCATACTTTGCGTCTTTGTAGCGCCCCCTGTCACCAGCCCTGTGCGCTGCCTCCTTCTGCTGCCTTAACTGCCTCAGTTTTGGAGTGAACCAGGGTTTGTCATTGTTGAAAGTGACTTTGGTTTGTGTTGATATGATGCTGTCCTCACAGAATCGAATGTATGACGTCACAGTGTCCGTGTACTCATCCAAACTCTCTGTGGCAGCTCTGAAAACCTCCCAGTCTGTAATGTCCAAACACGCACGTAGCTCCTCCGGCTGCCTCATTGGTCCACTTCTTAGATTTCCTCACTGCAGGTTTGGAGAGCTTCAGCCTCTGCCTGTGTACGTGGGGATCAGGTGAACCATGGCGTGATCTGAAAAGCCGAGAGCAGCGCGAGCCACGGCGCGGAAGGCGTTACTGACCGTTGTGTAACAGAGATCCAGCGTGTTCTGCTTCTGGTCGGAACTTTAATAAACTGTCTGTACTTTGGTAGTTCGTGGCTGAGATTCCCCTTGTTAAAATCACCCAGGATAATACACAAGGAGTCCGGGAAGGTCCGCTCCACACTCAGAATCTGGTCCGTGAGCCATGTGCACGTTTGCGCTCGGTGGGATGTAAACAACAGCAAGAATGAATGAGGCGAACTCACGTGGCGAGTAGAATGGTTTGCAGTTAATGAAGAGATATTCCAGATCAGGAGAGCAGTGCTTGGAGATCACAGTCACATCTGAAGACCAGGCGTTGTTGATGTAAAAACAGACTCCTCCGCCGCGTGTTTTACCCGCGGAGAGACCTTTATGACGATCCGCACGAAAGAGGCAAAACCCCTCGATCTGTACGGCGCCGTCCGGGATCGGTTCGCTGAGCCACGTCTCCGTGAAGCACAAAACAGGAGATGAAGAAAAGTCTCTGTTTCGTCTCATCAGCAGCGCCAGTTCGTCCATTTTGTTGGAGAGTGAGAGAACGTTGGAGAGGAAAATCCCAGGTAAGGGCGTCCGTGTACCGCGTCTCCTGAGCTGTACGAGGACCCCGGCACGTTTTCCTCGTCTGCGGCGTCTCACTCTTTTAGCCAAAAGAAGGGCTAATTAAAAAAAAAACTGGAACTAGGTCCGTAGGAGTTGTTGTTCGGAAGGACAAGAGCTCTTCGCGGGTGTAAGAGCAGACAGACACACAATTTACGAACATAAACAGACACACAAAAGAGCACCGGAAAGCCAGGGCATCCGTCTGCGGCGCCATCTTGGATCTTGGATGATATTTAAATGATATGCGGCCAATGGGAGCGTGACACCAAAAAAAAGTCGAGGTAAAAATATGACACTCCAAAAAATAGGTCATGTAAAAAATACGGGAAGTCGGCCATATTGGATCAAACACAGCACTGACAAAAGCGCACCTCGTCAAACTTTTAGCATCTCCTCCTACAGTTTATGGAAAACACTTCAAATTCATCCACAAGACCCAATGAAGTGTTATAAATTTGAAGCTGATACGCCTGCGGGTGTGGTCATCAGAAAATTAATAAGGGATTCATTTGTCACGGGGCACAATGTGACAAAGTCACATGACTCTAGCTTGAATCCTTATAGGTGGAAAAAATTGTCAATAAGAATTTCCGTTATTAGGTCCGAGCTGAACGACGAGAATAATAAGGGACTTATTAAATACAAGTCCCAATCTCAAAAATCGAGTATTAAACAAGAACAAATATGCTCGTAAGTGGTATAGAAAATTAGAACTCTGTGATCTCTAATTTTGAGTGAAGACCCGCAAAAAAATATTAAAAAGACAGCTCATTAGCACAACCTCAGATATTGATTAACATGGGGTCTTCGGCAGCCTGATGCCAAAAAAAGTTACAGTAAAAATGTGATGCTCACTCCAAAAAATAGGTATTGTGAGAACATGTAAAAAATTATGTTTTGACCCGCTCTAAATCATACAGGAAGTCGGCCATATTGGATCAAACACTGTGCTGACAAAAGTCGGCATCTAGTCGGACAGTTTATCCAAAACACTTCAAATTTGGCCACAAGACCCAAACCCCATACGCAATGAAATGTTATCAGTTTGAAGCTGATACGCCTTCAGGTGTGGTCATAGTGAATTTCAAAAGAAATTGCAGTTTTTGGAATGAAAATAATAAATAAAAAATCAAGCGTCAAACGTGTATTTGAAAATGTTACTGGAGCGTTTGTGTAGACGTCTATGATATGCAAATATGGTGGCTAGCTAATAAAATGGCTCTCTCGCGCCCTCTCCAAATTTGATATCTAAAAATTCTAATCTAATTTTAATAGACAACTGAAAAAAATTACACTTGGTTCATTTGTAATGGGGTACAATGAGACTCTAGCGGGAGTCTCATAGGTGGAAAATAATGGGGGGTTTTTTCTTCATTTTTCTCTTTCTCCCACAAACAACTCCAATTTTGACCCCCTGAACGAGATTTATTTCGACCCAAATTTCTCGATTGGTGAATAATGTCGAAAAATGACTCGCGAGCGCCATATCAAATTTCAAAATATATTACGGCAATGGGCCTTTTTCATCGTAGACTTATGAAACATACCTAACTAAAAAACTAATTCCAAGATGCAGAAGGATGCTCTGGCTTTTCTGTGCTCTTTGCTTTGTCTGTTTTTGTTCGTAAATTGTGTGTCAACATGCTCTTACTCCCATGAGAAGAAGAGCTCTGATCCATCCAAACCACAACTCCTACAGACCTTGTTCCATTTTTTTTAGCTTCTGCTGCAGAATTAGACGCTCTTGCCTGGGATTTTCCTCTCTAACGTTTGCTCACTCTCCAACAAATTGTACGAACTGGCGCTGCTGATGAGATGAAACAGAGACTTTTCTTCATCTCCTGTTTTGTGCTTCACGGAGACGTGGCTCAGCGAGTTTGGTTTGCGGACTGTGCCGTTCAGATAACTGGTTTTCAGCTGCTTCGGGGAAAAACACTAGGCGGAGGAGTCTGTTTCTACATCAACAATGCCTGGTCTTCAGACGTGACTGTGATCTCCAAACACTGCTCTCCTGATCTGGAATATCTTTCCATTAACTGCCAACCATTCTGCTTTCCTCGTGAGTTTGCCTCATTTGTTCTGACCGCTGTTTACAGTCCGGGAAGGTCCGCTCCACACTCAAAATCTGGTCCGCGAGCGCGCGCTCTGCATCGTGCATGTTTCCGCTCGCCGACCAGATTTTGAGTGTGGAGCGGACCTTTCCTGGACTCCTTGTGTATTATCCTGGGTGATTTTAGCAAGGGGAATCTCAGCCACAAACTATCAAAGTACTGACAGTTTATTAAAGTTCCGACCAGAGAGCAGAGCATGTCATTGTTACACAACAGTTAGCAACGCCTTCCGCGCCGTGGCCTAAGCTGCTCTCTCAGGTCACGCCATGGTTCACTTGATCCCCATGTACAGACAGAGGCTGAAGCTCTCAAAACCTGCTGTGAGGACCTCTAAGAAGTGGACCGATGAGGCAGCGGAGGAGCTACATGCGTGTTTGGTCACTACAGACTGGGTTTTTTTTCGAGCTGCCACAGATAGTTTGGATGAGTACAGGGACACTATGACGTCATACGATTCTGTGAGGACAGCATTATACCAACATACACTAAAGTTAATTTCAATAATGACAAACCCTGGTTCACACCAGAACTGAGGCAGCTAAGGCAGCAAAAGGAGGCAGCGCACAGGGCTGGTCACAGAGAGTGCGACAAAGATGCAAAGTATGGATTTAGCAGGGAGGTGTGCAGCGCTAGATCACTCTACAATACGCGTCTGAAGCAGCAGACAACCCTGCCTCTGTGTGGAAGGGGCTCCAGCTTCTCACCAATTATAAGCCCCTAGCCCCCCATGCGGAAAAAGACCAAAAACTGGCTGAACAACTTAACGTTGTTTACTCCAGGTTTGATGTGACCATCTCCTCCCCCACGGTGGCCATCTCTGCCAACCCAACCCCGGTCCGCCCACCTCCCCCACCACTCTCTCAGTTCAGGAACAGGATGTAACAGACTATTTCGGAAATCCAACCCCCGAAAAGCTGCTGGACCAAACAGTGTTTCTCCCGCCACCTTAAGACACCTTAAGACACAGCGCAGGAGTGCTGTTCCCCGTTTTCACACACACATTTTTAACACCTCCCTGGTCACTGGACTTTATGACTACAGGCCTGTGGCGCTGACGTTTGTAGTCATGAAGTCATTTGAACGTCTGGTCTTGCCCCACCTCAAGTCCTTCACCTCCTCCCTGCTGGGCCCCCTGCAGTTCGCCTACAGAGCCAACAGGTCTGTAGATGACGCCATCAACCTGGCACTCCACTTTATCTTGCAGCATCTGGACTCCCTGGGAACCTACTTCAGCTCTGCATTCAACACCATCCTCCCTGCTCTGCTCCAGGACAAGCTCTCCCAGCTCATAGTGTCTGACCCCAACTGCAGGTTGATCACTGACTTCCTAACGAATCGGAGGCAGTGCGAGAATGTCTCAGACACTCGCACTCCACAGAGCTGTGTACTTTCTCCTCTGCTCCTCTGCCTGTACACAAACTGCTGCATATCCAGCCACGACTCCGTAAAACTGATCAAGTTTGTAGACGAGATCACCCTCATCAGGTTCATCTCAGATGAGGACGAGTCTGTATACAGGAGGGAGGTGAACCGGCTGGTGTCGTGGTGCAGCAGTAACAACCTGGAGTTCAACGCCCAGAAGACAGTGGAGATGATCGTAGACTTCAGGAAAGTCACAGCCCCCGAGCCCCCCCTCACCATGACAGACTCCCCCCATCTCCACCGTGGACTCCTACCCCTTCCTTGGCACCAACATCACCCAGGACCTCAAGTGGGAGCCCTCCATCAGCTCCCTCATCAAGAAGGCCGAGCAGAGGATGTACTTCCAGCGGCAGCTGAGGAAAGCCAAGCTGCCAGCGCAGATGACGGTGCAGTTTTACACGGCCATCATTGAGTCCATCCTCACTTCCTCCATCACCGTGTGGTACGCTGGAGCCACAGCCAGGGACAAACAGAGACTACAGCGCATTGTGCCTTCTGCTGAGAAGATGATTGGCTACAGACTTCCATCCTGCAGGACCTTTACGTCTTCAGGGCTCTGGGACGAGCAGGTCGGATCACAGTCGATCCTTCTCACCCTGGACACGGACTATTTGAACCACTTCCCTCGAGCAGGAGGCAACGGTCCATCCGGACCAGAACCTCCCGCCATAAGAATAGCTTCTTTCCCTCTGCCGTTGGACTCATGAACACTTCTTAAACACCTGTCACTTTAACTGCAATTCAATCAATCACTCACTGCACTGTCACTTTCTGCACTACATCTATACATTAAACTGTAATTTCTTGTGCACATAGTAAGTCTATTTTTTTTAATCTATTGTAATGCCCTTTTGATTTCTTATATGTTGTTTTTATTATTGCACCTTAATATTATCTTGCACCTTAATGCGGAAACAAGTTCCTATGTTTGTGAATGCTGTTCAATGACAATGACAATAAACCTTTTTATGATTTTGTATTATGACCCCACCCTAAACCCCCAGGGATAGGTTTGGGTCAGCTATTATGGGCGGAACCCTATTTTAAAGAATTTACACCTCATACTTCATTTTTTTTCCACCTTGGATTTTCAGTCAAAAGGCTTGAAAATTTGCCAAAATGAACTACACCCATGTGCAATAAGAGGTAATTCTTTAGATGTTTTATACAAATCCTAATGTTGGCGTGGCAAGCTCGATAACAAAATTGCAATTTTTTAATTGTTAAAACTTGTGTATATCCGGCAAGCAATGTCCTATTTTCCGGCACAAATATAAAAGTTCCGTGCAAAATCATGAGCTGAACGCAATGATATACAATATATATAGCTATATTTTACAAAGGCTCTACAGTGCCTTGAATTTGAATTAAGTAAACAAATTTGGCACAGGCATTGTCCTTGCCATTCTCAACAAAAAAAGCTAATGATGGCATACCTCTATCGTCAAGCATGTTACCATGGCAACCTGACAAATGTTGCCGTGTTACTTTTAATGGCGGTGTGCAGCTGAAAGGTGCATTTACCGCCACTTACTGTAGTTGTACATCTTCAAAGTATGTGTTTTACGCTATACCAAACAAAAAAGCAAATGACGTCATACCTCTATCAGCAATTATGTTACCGTGGCAACTTGTCGAATATTGCATTGACTTGCATACATTTTGTTTTCCAGGCATTTTGAAGGGAACAAAACATTTTACTTTGTCATTAACAGTAGAAATTTGGCACACTTATTATCCACATCACACTGAGCATAAAAGCCAATGGAGACATATCACGAACCGTGCGGTCGTGAAAATGTTTGCAGGGGGAGGGGGGGTGTAGGCGGCAGGATTAGAGGTATGCTCTTCGTGGTGTTTCGTACCCTGTGAATGCAAGCTGGGCGAGGGCCTTTATCGCCACGCTCGGCTTACATTTTTTGGTTTTCTCATACAAATCGCCCCAATTTTGACTCCCTGAATGTTTACAAAAATGCGTTTTTAATCAACCCAGAATTAATGTCCGTGAAAATATTTGTTTCCTGTCCAAAAAAATGTACGTCTTAAAATGATTGGCTAGCGCTACCTCAAATTTCAAAATACATTACAGCAATAACGGGCTTAGTACAAACATACTTCATGTCAGGACATAAGTAAGAAATTATATTATGACCCCACCCTAAATCCATAGGGAGTTGGCCATTGTGGGCGGAACCCGATTTTTTCAACATTTTACACCTGTATACGTATCAAAATTAACTACACCCATGAGCAATTAGATGTAATTCTTTTGCTTTTTTATACAATCCCAAATGCGGGCGTGGCAAGCCCGTTAACAAAAATTTGCGTATCTCTAGCATGCAATGTCCTATTTTTCTGGCACGAATATGTTTTGTGCAAAATCATGAGCTGAACGCGACGATATACAATATATATAGCTTTATTTAACAAAGGCTCCCTTGAACATTTGAAATAATTCCAAAAAAAATCTCTGACGTGGACAAAAAATTTGCCACAGACACCCTTCTTGCCATTCTGAAGAAAAAGCCAATGAAGACATACCTCTTTCTACAAGCATGTTTGCGTGGCCACATGACAAATATTGCCATTGACTTACCTACGTTTTGGTTTACAAGCATTTTGAATGGGATGAAAGATTTTACTTTGTCATAAACAGTTTGGGACACTTATTCTCTATATCACACTGAACATAAAGCCAATTGGGACATGTCTATCTCAAACCATGCGATCATAAAAAATTTACAAAAATCTCCAATTGCAACGAATGAAGTAGCATAAAGTTGGTACTGTGTGTGGGGGAAGTGGTGCTGTAGGCAGCAGGATGAGGGGTGGGCTCTTCACGGTGGCAGAATTTAAAAGTCACATCTCCTCCAATAGTTTCATTTTACTGGCTTTATTAGACAGGAATGACTGCGTGAGATGGGGGATGAGAGAGAACCTATCGAAAACCTTTCGGACTTGGTCAAAACCCATGTGCAACAAAAAAAGATGAATTCCATTTTAAATAGAATATTGGTCATTTTGAAAGCCTTAACGCAAGTGAAAAGTTATGAAAATTGGCACACAATTGGAGCTCCACTCAAATCTACATTACATAAAGTGGCCAAGAATCTAAGTTATAAAATGGCTCAGTGGTGCCCTCTTGAAAATCAAAATACATTACGCCAATGGAGGCGGCAGAGATTATTTTCATCGTAGACAAATTAAACTTGCCAGATACATAGAGCATCTCAACATAACAAAAACATATTTTGGTCCTGCCCTAAAAAACACAGGGCGTCGGCCATTTTGGTTCGAATTTAACCAAAATCCTAAATCCTGTCTCTGGGTTTTAACAAACTTGTCCTAGGGTTTTTATCGGTCACCAAATTGAGGCTCAGGACGAATGTGGGGTCAAAAGTTGTTCGGAAAATCTGCATAAGTCTTTGGGTGTGGTCATAACAAGCTCTTAACAAAGCTGCAATCACAAAAAAAAAAAATCTAATATTATTTAAAAAGGACAGAGTAGCGTTTATGTATTTTGATGGACATAATTATGTGGGAACTACAATTCTATATTTGAAAATGGCTCTCTAGCGTTATAATGGGATGTAAACAATTATATCCAACATCACACCTGCCATTTTTTAAAAGCATGTAAATAGGCTAGCTTTTCTATTGTGACATTCCATTCCAGTATCATGGGAAATAAAATCTCTTAACATATTTTGAAAATGTAGCACACCACCCTGCTTACATGAAGTTTCCACAATCAGAATCAGAATCAGAATCAGAAAGGGGTTTATTGCCATTGTCAATGAACAAACTTCACAGACATAGGAACTTGTCTCGGCATGACAAGCAGAAATCCTGCATTTATTTTTTCATTTCGACTCTGAATATTGAACTAGCTTTTCTGCTGCGTTATGACACACGTATGAGTGTGAAGTGTCACTGACCCAGTTCCGACCAAACAGCGATCATGATAACTACTTGATGTCAGTGAGTCGGTCTCTGTGTTAACAAAGATGGCGGCACCCGTTCGAAAGCAGCGGTGTGCATTTCCAAATCCAAAGGAAAATCCTGTTTGTTGTATGCGTATCTTAGACCATTGTGACGAAAATACCTGTGTTATAACTCAAACAAGATGGGACACATTCAGAGAGATTAAAAAAGAGTGGATACCGCTGAAAGGGAGCGAGAATAACGCCGTGTTGCCAATCGTGCACATGTTGGACAGCGAGTATGGTGAACTGGAAGCCACCCCCTGCTATCATCCCTCCTACTACAAACGTGTTACTGACAAAAGACAGCTGTTCTATACCAAGCAGAGACTAAAGAAACAGAAGTCAGGTTGTACTGGTGAGTAGGCCTCAATATAGATGTATATCGATATATATAGATATATAGCTAACAGGCGTAACCTCGGTCATAATAATATATGCCTAAATTAAAAAGCATTTCTATTTATGACTTTATGGCCCCTCTGCCATATTATATAGGAAAATTGAATTCAAAATATTGGAACATGCCATCATGTTCATTGTCAATAATGATGATAAGTGAGCAATATCAATTTTAGTTCCAGACAGTGCAGGTCCTTCCCCCAAGAGATTGCGTTTGAAAACAGAATTTCTGGGATCTTCAGCAATTCTTCCTGAAGTCTGTTTGATCTGCAAGAAAAAGTAAGGCTTTACAACGGTTAAAGGAGAGTGAAAATAAATTGGCCAAAGCAGAAACAGAAAACTGCAGTAAGTTTTGTTTAATAAATTCTTGTTTTATTCATAAATACATGTTTTATTCATACTTGAGGCAGCAGTGCTTAAGCATGATGTGACTATTCTGATGCAGATAGGTGGGAGATTGTGTAGCAGTTGAGGCCATGTATCACTATAGCTGCTACAGAGCGTATACTAGATTCCTTTCCAAGACTCAACCTGAAACCGGAAGGTATGTATTAATGAGAAATGTTATCTCCAAAACATTTTTTACAAAAAATTTGAACTTATACCTGATTGAATTCAACTTTAGTGAGGGAATTGTTATGAAATATTTCAATTTCAATTAAGGCACTGAATCTTAACATAGATATTGCTCCTTAGATATTGTTTTAATTATTGACTTTGGACACTAATCTTCATTCTTTAATGCATTTTGCAGTTTGAGAAGGACATTATTTGATGCCACATACAAGGTATTCTGTGATGCTGTCATTGTCAAGAGGATTTTGGACAACCAAGAAGTTCTTCGGATGACCAGTTTTCTAAAGACCTACAAGAAAATTGGATGCCTCCAATTACGTAATATCAGAATCAGAATCAGAATCAGAAAGAGTTTATTGCCATTGTCAATGAACAAAATTCACAAACATAGGAACTTGTCTCGGCCTTAAGGTGCAACATGAAACATGAAACACTGAGTAATAATAAAACAACATATATTCAATCAAAAAAGGGCATGCATTAGGAAACAAATTAAAATTACTATACAATAAAAATAGGCATTTCTATGTACACAAGTTTACAGTTATGTTTAAAGTTGTAGTGCAGAAAGTGACAGTGCAGTGAGTGGTTGAATATTGCAGTTAAAGTGACAGGTGTTTTGAAGTGTTCATGAGTCCAACGGCAGAGGGAAAGAAACTATTCTTGTGGCGGGAGGTTCTGGTCCGGATGGACCGTAGCCTCCTGCCTGAGGGGAGTGGTTCAAACAGACCATGTCCAGGGTGAGAAGTGTCAGCTGTGATCCGACCTGCTCGTCCCAGAGCCCTGGAGACGTACAGGTCCTGCAGAGATGGAAGTCTGCAGCCGATCACCTTCTCAGCAGAACGCACAATGCGCTGTAGTCTCTGTTTGTCCCTGGCTGTGGCTCCAGCGTACCACACGGTGATGGAGGAGGTGAGGATGGACTCAATGATGGCCGTGTAGAACTGCACCATCATCTGCGCTGGCAGCTTGGCTTTCCTCAGCTGCCGCAGAAAGTACATCCTCTGCTGGGCCTTCTTGATGAGGGAGCTGATGGAGGGCTCCCACTTGAGGTCCTGGTGTGATGGTGGTGCCCAGGAAGCGGAAGGAGTCCACGGTGGAGATGGGGAGTCTGTCATGATGAGGGGGGGCTGGGGGGCTGTGGCTTTCCTGAAGTCCACGATCATCTCCACTGTCTTCTGGGCGTTGAACTCCAGATTGTTACCGCTGCACCAGGACACCAGCCGGTCCTGGTGCACTGAATAGTAAAGAAATATGTTTGCTATTGAAATCGATTTAGATTTTTGGCATGGGGAAAAAAGTTCCTAATCCAAAACACAATGGAGGGTCATTAATGCAATTCTGTAGGAATGAGCCTTGATCTGAAAGTTTGAAAAAGTCTTTGTTTTTGTCTTTGAAAACTCATTCACCAGCATTCCACGAAATTGTTGTCAATCATACTTACTGGTACTTTTTAATTTCAGGAATGACCAGCTAAAGCCAAGGATTCAAGAAGACTATCCTCAGATCACCTTTCATTGGCCAACTCTGAGAAATAAAAGTGAACTTGTGTATGTTGAAACGTGTTGTAGCAAGGTATTTCTTGAAACACTTTCAACTGGGTCTGTTTTTGAGGAATTACACTCAGAAAGTGAAACAGACAATAGCTCTTTCAGCACAAAGCATGTGACTTCCAGACTAGACAAAGAGCCAAAAGACCTCCTACACACATAGTACTCAATTGCAATCAAGAATGCTGTTAAACAACAGCCAGGTGTTCCTGGCCTGGATAGTGGTTGCATCAGTTGATAATACATGTATGATAGTTAAGCACACTGAAACAATTTTCTGTGAGTAGCCTGTTCTGGAGCTTGTGATATTGAGTTTTTTATGATCGAATTTGTGGCACATTGTGGTACAATATATGTTTTATTGGATGCCATTGAAGGTATATTAAAGAATTTGGTACTTATTTGAATATTTTGTTATTAATATCTTATATAATCTAATCTGAAATGTACTATGTAAACATTTCGGCCTCACTGTGAGCTTGTTTCAATGAGAGAATTTTGAGATTTTGACTTTATGATAAAACTAACTCAAGATTACAACTCCCATCTATCTGATATTTCATATATTGAATATTCATAGGATTGTTTATTTATGTTCCAAGAATGAAGAGTGTGACCCTATTACTTTCTGAGATAATTTGAGTAAAAGATGCTATGAGAGGCTAACATGTCCGAATTTTCATAAATTTCCCAACTTCAAAAGACGATTACTCACTAACTGCAAAGTTCCCGCTTGTGGAACTTTTTGTGGAAGAAGTTTGATTATTTTACTTGATAAAAACCATAATAAAAAAGTATTTCCCAAGATACTGGAATGGAAGTCAATTTCTAGGCCCTTTCTGAGAGCTAGCCTATGGCCTAAAAGCCAGGGTTGGTGGCCTCCCACTGCCCTTCTGCGTTCGCAAGGATTGCGAGGGCCCTTCATCACTGCTTGCAGTTTTAATATATTTACTCTCATGAGTGGCATAACTTGGCTGGTACAATATGTGAAACTGTGCTACACCGTGATGTTAATTCTTTTATCATTCAGAAGTCTATAATATTTGGAGCCCTGTCCATCTGGTCCCAGTGTGAGCTTGACTTCATCCACAAACACCCACACAAAGGCCTCTTCAGGTCAGCTGTGCAGGACGAGTTTCACGTGTTGTAGGAAGGTATTTCTGGCCCTTACTCTAACCCAAGATTTGGAGATGATTCCCACCTGCAGCAGTTAGCAACCCGTGGGAATCCTCTCCAATATTTGGAGACTGTGGTAACCCGTGGTTTCACTGAAAGATATGTTTTCCTATAGCATTAGCTGAGGAGCTTTAAGAAAAAAGGTCTTCAACCAAATGCCTCCAGAGACATGACAGAAGGAGCCCTGAGTTCAGTGAGCAAGAGTATGTTTATGTTTTGTCTGTATGTACAATTATAGTAAGAATGACATATAATTTTATTTTTTATTTTTATTTTTTTAAACGAGACCCCGTTCTTTAACTAGGAATGTTTTTTCTTTTGTTTTTTGACTCTACAGTGTCCTGCTTCATTTGGGGACAATTTCTAAACGTTTGTGTGCTTGCTCTGCAGGTGGAGCGCTGTGCCCAAACAGCAGTGCTCTGCAGGAGGTGAGAAACTGTAACGAACACGCTTGCACCGTGTACCACTGGCAAACCGGAGCATGGGGGGCCTGCACCGAGGACCCCACCACCTCCTCATCCTCCTCCTCCAACACCAGCAGCACCCAAGGACCTCGCTATATGGGGGTCCAGACCAGGAAAGTCATCTGCATCCGGGTCAATGTGGGACAGGTTCCACCCAAAAAGTAAGATTTCTTGTTGTGGACTTGTGCCAAGGCCAAACCAGGGATGGGCGATATATCGGTTACAGTATCAGTATATCTGCTCCAGTATCTGTATCTGCAGATTAAAAAAAAAAAAAGCAGAAAATAATCCAAATAGAGCAATTATGCTAAAAAATATGGCCATATGTTTACACAATCATGCAACAAATTATTTCATATCACAGAAAAATACTTTTTTTTTTTTTTTACTTTAGATTATTTATTATTAAGTGAAAAGTTAATTTATGAACTGAACTTCAATTTAAAATTGATTTGTTGGCTTTGCTATAAATTTTAAAATAAAAATATCGGTCTTGGTAAATATTCAGCTATCGGCAACAGTAGCAAGCCAGATATTGGGCAATGGCGCAAAAAAAATATAAACCAATCAGAGGAACAAAAGAAAATGTCATGTGTTACCATATAATTTCCATCATGAGTGTTAGACGACTGTACTTTTGATACTCTTTCCACTTAGTCGCTGTGTTTTTTTAATTACTTTTTAAGACTAAAGATCTTTCCTAGCAGAAGTTAGCTCTCTGGCAAACAACTGTTCTGATTCATGTTGTATGCGCTGGAAACGTAAATGAAAATAAATTTAAACCAGCTGCTAGCATCCAATTCATTTTTAAAGGACATATTATGCATTAGTTGCAGTTTTTGCCTTTAAGCTTGTTCAACAGGTTGTTATTACTATTTTACTATTGAGTAATAGCAGAGACTAATATAGGCAAAACAGAAGATGTAAATTCAACTACTGGAGGGTGTTCGACAGTAAACACGCAAGAGCAAATATTTTGATTTGGCATTGGTACCATATATTGTGAATTGCAAACAAAATGATTCAAACAATTAACCCCGAAATTATTTACAGTTTGAATTCAGTTGTGCACAAAATGTTTGACCTGTCAGTTCCAAAGAGGTAAAGTTCTGCTCCAGATGTTCTACAGTTCAAGAACCTCACGAAAGGTTGTGGTTTATGTGTCACGATATTGTCCGATGATCCGTTATTTGCAGTATGAGTAGATGCATAACGCGTAAATGTCAGAAAGTGGTGGCAGTAACCAGCGAGAGGCGAGAGAACAGTCTGTACCAGCCTCCTACCTGACCAGTGGCATTCAGGTCTGGACTTTGAAGGACAGTCCTCAGATCCGGGATTTTATTACCCAAATGAGGGCACCCGGCCTGTATAGAATAAACAGGACCCAATAAAACAATGTAGACTAAATTGTTGTTAGCTCATCTTGACTCTGTGTACACAATGTTCAATAAACAAGTTTTAAATACCATGACAATCACTTCAATGTGCAATATTTGTAAATGTAACAAATAAATACCCTTCAAAACGTATTCCAGTGTTGGCTGGTTCTACAAGTAAGTAAGAGTGGTTGAGTATTTCGACAATAATTAGAATGCTGAAAATGTTTGGTTTGAGAGAACTAGTGATGGGTCATTTGAAGCCGAGGCTTCGAGGCGTGTACCGAGTAAAAGGGGGTGTGTCAAATGAAGCCCTGCTACGAGGCTTGTGTTAGTTTGCTAAAAAACACGTGACCTGTAAAAGCGAGGCCTCACATTTGTAACTGGTCACGTGACTGGTTCAGTATTGCGTCACTTTAAAATAAAAGCCCACAATGCATCTCAGTGCGTCGTGGGTGTCAGTCAGTGTCAAATAGAAGAGATAAAATAACAGTTCAGTTTAGGATTTCAGGTTTATTAATCAGCTTTGTAATATGCTTTAAAATAAAGCACCATCAGGAATGTATGAAGTCTGGATGAGGCGGCCAAGCATCGTTGAAGTAAACGATTTGCCTCATAATCCATGGCAGTGCCTGGGTCTGGGAAAGCTCAGAATGAATCATTTGTTTGGGTTGGAGAGGTTTTGACATTAAAAAGTTTCCCAATTAAAATCGAGTTGAATTTCCGTTGTCACAATGTTGTGGTCAATGAAATCTTGCAATAGTTAAGTACTAATATAAAATTCCTTCTATAAATGTCTGTGTGGCTGACTGGTGATGCATCTGTCTCGGGAGCAGGAGTATATGAGAATGAGGCCTGATCAGGGCTTGTTGTTGTTGTTGTACCATGTGACACCATCTGTTGTTATGGAATAAATATGCATAGGTGGGTAGATGATTTATATTTTGTGTATTGGTGGTATTTTTACAATAACATTGGTTATTATCTTACATGCATTACATTTTTTTGACCACAAGATGGCGTAGTGGAGGAAATGAAACATATTTTGACGCATCGACTCATGTATCGATACAATTGGCTAAAGCCTCAAATGGTTCATGGGGCTTCATTTGGCCATCACTAGAGAGAACTGACCTATGCAGGTGTTGTTCCAAGCTCCTGTCCCACACTACTGATTGGGAGAAAGTCTGGGCAACAGGTTTTGAACTGCTCTACAGAGTAATTGGCTGTGTGTGAACATGTGGTAGGGACATGTGACTTAGTGATTTAAGGACTGGTAACAGGGTGGGAATATTGAAAACTGGGCATAAAACTAGTTGATTTTACCCGGGTTATACTTGCACTTTGACCTTTACTTTGGCGTGTCATATTTTAGAACTTAAAATAATGTTCTGAAAACATACATTACTATATAATAAATAGAATAACCATCGGGAAGTAAACAGTGGTAGCTTGCCCCAACATCAGAATCAGAATCATAAAAACTTTATTGCCATTGTCAATGAAGAAAATTCACAAACATAGCAACTTGTTTCAGCATTAACATTGCAAGGTGCAGCAACATACAACAATGAACAATAATAAAAACAACATATATGAGATAAAAAAAAAATAGGCTTTGTAGTTAAAGAGGCAGGTGTTTAGAAGTGTTCATGAGTCCAACGGCAGAGGGAAAGAAACTGTTCTTGTGGCGAGAGGTTCTGGTCCAGATGGACCGTAGCCTCCTGCCTGAGGGAGTGGTTCAAATAGTCCGTGTCCAGGGTGAGAAGGCTCAGCTGTGATCCGACCTGCTCGTCCCAGAGTCTTGGAGACGTGGAGACGTATAGGTCCTGCAGAGATGGAAGTCCGCAGCGGATCACCTTCTCAGCAGAGCACACAATGTGCTGTAGTCTCTGTTTGTCCCTGGCTGTGGCTCCAGCGTACCACACAGTGATGGAGGAGGTGAGAATGGACAAAATGATGGCCGTATAAAACTGCACCATCATCAATGTTCCCTCTAATTCTTCATGTGTATGCGCAAACACACAATCTCCCTTAGCGGTCCCTTGGACCACTTTGAGCAACATCAGACGTGTTTGCTGTGGTCACGTCAGTATCAAATCTGTCCAAGTTACATGGTTTAATAAAATAATCAAATTACAGCAGTCATTTCTGTAAGATTACTTTTAATCAAGTGATTTACGCCACTTACAATGAAAAAGACAAAACTCTTGTCTATGACCTGTGTAGCAGGGGCGGACTGGGGGAAAAAAGTGCCCCGGGAGTTCACTACATGAACAATTTGTCACTAAAATAAGCTTACTCTATAAAAATAGTGAGCCTATATTGAGTTGTGCAGCAACAACCAACAGGTCTGTGATATCTACATATCCATATTCCTGCTCCTGATGTTGATGCATGAATATTGACTCAGTCTTTCACCTGCTGCAGATTTATGCAACCGTTTCCACAAATACCTATTACTAGGCTTTATAAAGGTATTTATTTCTTATATTTTTTATTGTTTTGCATTTTACGCTATGTTCAGCCTGTGACCCAGCCCGAGCATCGAAATTTGGCCTGTGGCCCAAAATTAGTTTGACACCCCTGATTTAGAAACAGTTTGTGGACTTAAAGAACATATGACCACTCATCTCATTTAAAAAAAAGGTAAACATAATGACATTTAAGCTTGAACAAAACATCATACCCAGTTTCTTCATTTTGATTAAGTTTATAATTGGACATCTTTGTTCAACAAACATGGGCAGCAGATTTCACATATGTTGCGTTCATGTGGTCCTCTGTGGAAATATTTAATTTTTTATAGTTTTCATGATTAGCTGATTTGTTAATATATTGTAAACATTTGAGCTCTTTAACTAAACAGACAGACTGAGTAGGGGAGAGTGAAAGGCTAAAGAGAGAGTGAGAGACTAGAAAAGAGGGAAATAGAAAAAGAGAAAACAAGACACAGGAGAAAGAGAAAGACACGGGGGGACCTGAAACAACGGATAGAGGAAAGGGAGGTATAAGACAGGGAGGAAAAATACTTTGACTTGCGCACACAATGACACAGATCAGCTCTGCTCTAGCCGCTGTATCAGAACACATCTCATTAGGCTGAGGGCCAATTAGCCAAATGTGTCAGGAATAAAAAGGCTCTGACAAAGAGAGAGAGAGAGTGGGAGAGGAGCAGACATGTGAGATCATCTGAGGTTCAGCTCACCATGTCATTCACTAATACATGTGTTTAACTCTTGCGCTGTGATACGAGTGAGTGCTTTGACCTGTCATGTCTAAATCAGTTCATATCTACCTGTGCTTTTAACTCGCAGCCATTTGAAGTATGGCAACAGTATAAATATCTGGGCACTATCATTGATGACAAACTGACCTTTGAGGCCCAGGTGAATGCTCTTTGCCATAAGGCTCATAAGCACATGCATTTTTATCGTAAGTTGAAAAATGTTAATGTTGACAGTACTTTTATGAGAGTGTTTTATTGAGTCTGTGCTCACTGTCATTGAAAAATAAGAAGCATTTGAATATCATTGAGCGCTCAAAAAGGGCAGGGTCACATTTACCCACCTCCAGGACATCTAGAGGGCACAGATCCTTTAAAGAGCCCAACAGATCTCCTTAGACTCCAGTCACCTTCTATGGACCGAGTTCAAGCCACTACCGTCTGGCCGCCGATAGAGTGCTAGCACATCCAGAACTAATTGGCATTTTGAACTAATCGCTGTAATTCTATTGTATTTTGTTTTTATTCTGAGTGATCTGTATGTGTGGTGTTCTGCTGCTGCAAATCAAATTGCTCCTCTGGGATAATAAAGACAACCTTCAAAGGAAAGGAGAAACCAAAATAAGGATCCAATATGCAAAACTGAGTGTGTTCAGTTCAATGTTCAGTCGAATATGTCTCAGCAGCCGGACAAGAAAAATCAGCTTTTGTTAAATCTAGTTGGGAGAAAATCACAGATATCTTCCCATAAAGTCCTTCTGTCTCCTCTTTACTAAAGCAAAATAGTTTTTCAGCTAAAATGTGTCTCTTTGCATCCGTTTGTGCCACTCTGGGTGCATTCAATAAATATTCTATTCAAATTGTAGAAAAAGATTCAGCTGTAGTCATCTGGACTCGGTTTTAGAAAAAACAAAACGTTTCGACTCTCATCCAAGAGTCATTCTCAATCTGTGAAACAAGTCTGAGAACTCAGGTTTATATCCTACTCTGTGAAAGCCCCTGCCCACAGGGCGGGACCCCAATAATGGGCTAACGAAACCAACTAGGATGGGCCTATTGTTCATTGACTTTGGCTAGCTCCTCCCTGAGTCCCTTTATTAGCATCTGAAGGCCTCTGGCGTCTCCAGGGTTTCAGCAAACCATTATAAACAACCGGAAGGTTGAATCTTAAACCTCCATTACGATTTAAGGAAGGATTCTCTTTTTTAACAAAGATTGCCTCCTTAACTCCTCTTTCAAACCATTTTTTCTCCCTGCTCAGAATCTCCACCTCACTGTCTTCAATAGAGTGGTTTGTGGCTTTGAGATGAAGATGCACAGTGCTCTGGGGTCCTGAACTTGCGCTGCTTCTGAGCCTCTTGTGCAGTGGCTGTTTAGTCTCCCCCATGTAACGCTCTTTACAACTTTCTTCACTGCATTGGATAGAATACACTACATTGCTCTGTTTTTGTATAGGCAACTTGTCCTTAGGGTGAACCAGTTTTTGTCTTAACGTGTTGCCTGGTTTGAAATAAACAGGGACTCTGTGTTGTCTAAAAATTATTTGCATTTTTTCTGACAGTCCCGAGACATAAGGGATAGAGACACCCTTTCTTCTTGGTTCTGTTTCCCTTTTGTCCTGCTTTTTGGTCCTCTTCACTTTGTTAAGAGTCCAAGTCGGATATCCACAGGCTGAGAGAGCATTCCGGACGTGTTTTTCCTCTTTCCTCTTGCCTTCTGAGCTGGTGGGCACCTCTTTTGCTCTGTGTTGTAGTGTTCTGATCACTCTCAGCTTGTGCTGTAGTGGATGGCTAGAGCCAAAGAGCAGGTACTGATCCGTGTGTGTGGGTTTCCTAAATACTTCTGTCTGGAGCTTCCCTTGACAGTGGAACAATCAAGAAAGGCCAAGCGGTTCTCCTTAGCATCTTCTCTTGTAAACCTGATGTGCGGGTCCACTGCATTGAAGTGTCGTCCACGTAACGGTACCAAAGACTTGGAGCAATGCCTGAAAAGGAGGTCAGTGCCTTCTTCTCAAAATGCTCCATGTACAAGTTGGCCACTATGGGAGAGACGGGCGAGCCCATGGCACAGCCGTGAATCTGTCAGTAAAAATGTCCCCGGAATTGAAAGTATGTGGTGTTAAGGCAGATGTCTAGTAGTTTGCAGATGTGTTCAGTTGTCAGTTTGGTCCTTTCCTGTAAGGTGGTTTCTTCCTGCAGCCTCGTCCTAACCGCTGCTACTGCCTCAGAGGTCGGGATGCAGGTGAAAAGGGACACAACATCATATGAGACCATCAGGTTATCTGGGTCCAATTGGAGATGTTTCACTTTGTCCACAAAAGTATGTGTGTTTTCAACATGATGTTCCGAGTTCCCCACCAATGGTGCCAAGATGGTTGTTAAATGCTTGGCCACATTGTATGTGATGGTTTCGGTGCTGCACACAATGGGTATGAGTGGAACATTCTCTTTGTGAATTTTGGGAAGGCCATAAATGCATGGAATAGTTTCCCCAGGATACAGTCTGTAATACAGCAGCCTGTCTATCACTTCCTCTTTTTCAAGCTTTTGTAAACAGTCTATCACCTTCTTCTTGTAGCCACTGGTTGGGTCTCTTTTCAATTGTCCTGTCCTTGAGGAGGCTGTGGACTTTGGTTTCATAATCAGCTGTATTAAGAATCACAGTGCAGCGACCCTTGTCTGCTGGAAGAATGTTTATGCTGTGATCTTTTTGTAGTGCTAAGACTGCCTTCCTCTCCTCAGATGAAGGAGGAGGTTTGGCGCTCTTCAGAGTAGCTGTGACCTCAGGTCTGCAGCCTAAAGGCTGTTTCTGTGGCTGTGATGTAGTCTTCTGTAGGGATGTGCATTCTATAGAACGCGGCCAGTATATGTTCTTGTGTATTTTATTGAGTGCCCTATATGTTCTTGTGTATTTTATTGAGCGACTGCATTCCATAGAATGCGGTCACTAGTAGTTCCAAGGTATTTTATTATTGAGTGACTGCATTCTATAGAATGCGGTCACTATATGTTCTCGTGTATTTTATTATTATTATATTATTTTCCACATTTATCCCTGTTTTTCAGTGGGCCGCACAGCCTTGTCATTTAGTCAGGATTCGTCTTGGAACATTGGATTTTTCCATCTCTCTTGGCTTTCACAGGTCGCATTTCTTGTCCGATTTTCATCATTCAAAGTTCAGTTTGTAGATATTTCTCGTGTGATTCCTCCTATTGCTTTGGGTATTCCTCGGTCTTATACATTTTTCTTACAATTTTCCGTATCTCTTAAAGTGGCGGAATGTTTATGATGTTGCGGGATGTTGGAGGTTTCTTTCCCTCTGCCGTTGGACTCATGAACACTTCTTAAACACCTGCCACTTTAACCTCAACTATTCATCACTCACTGCACTGTCATGTCTGCACTACAACTTTAAAATCAACTGTAATCTTGTGTACATAGTAATGCTTATTTTTATTTTATACTATAGTAATTTTAAAATGTCTCTTAATGCATGCCCTTTTTATTGAATATATGTTGTTTTATTATTGCTCAGTGTTCCTATATTTGTGAATTTTGTTCATTGACAATGGCAATAAACCCTTTCTGATCTGATCTGATCATCAGAATCAGATGACTCGCAATGGCTTCCTGCCATTGCCGTTTCTAGTTTTCTATTGTTATAGCTGTATTTAACATTAAGAGCCAAAATTCCGAAGGCATAGGACATGGCTTTAACAGGGATAAAAAGCTTTCAAAACACTAAACTAAACAAAAGTAGTTTTCTGACGCTGCCCATCACCAATATGAAGGAGCCAGCTTTTATCATGTATCACTACCACAGGACTGACACTGTGTTCATGCTGCTTTGTGGGCCATCGAGTCTCCTTAAGTCCTGAAAAACCGCTGTCCAGCAAGTCACCTAAAGTCCTAAAAGACCACTGTCCATTGAGTCTCCTAAAGTGCTAACAGGCCGCTGTCCATCGAGTCTTCTAAATCCAGACAGGACGCTGTCCATTAAGTCTTCTAAATTCAGACTGGTCGCTGTCCATTGAGTCTCCGAAATTCATACAAGCTATAAGTTGGTTTATGACAGCCTTATGGCTGTTGAAGTTTAGTCTATAAATAGACTGCAAGAGGCAAGGATCGTTCTGAACGTCTATATTTGGTGCATACAGGGAAATAGGCAAAACAGAGCTTGTTGTATTGTCTTGATCCGGAGTCCGTCTTCCCACAGTTTAACTGGGGTTTAAATGGCTGTCGTTTGAGTCTGCATATTTTTATTCTCCGCATATTTTTTGAAAGATGTCCTTCCTCAAAGTAGTTTGTCTTTTTGCTTCTTTTGGGCTTTTGAGATTCTGTAAAAATGCATTCATTTTGAATGGCATACGGTAGATTTTTTATAGGACTCGTGAGCGCCAAAAAGCCAACTTGTAGACTCAACAATGAGTTTTTATTATTTCATTAATGCAATTTCCTTTTTTAAATTCACGGCAAGCTCGGTATCTAAAAGATATTTCCCCCAGATATTTCCCAGTAGAGAACTTTTAGCAGCGTTCTTAGTTACCTATACGTCTCATTTTTAGACCAAAATCCTTTTAAAATCAGTCTAACTGCTTGTCTAAACTAATAAGCTCACACTTACTACTTTCATAGTAAGTGAATGGCTTGTTTATGCCTGACAGTGGACAACATGGATCCTTAGAGAAGTGTGTTACTTTTGTTTGCACATGTGCTTTTTTCTTGCTCAATTTTGCAAACCTTTTGAAGACCTTTACAGTCTACTATATTGCACCAAATAACCCTTCCTCTACATCGAAGGCATGCCACTTGCAAAATCTGGCTGCACACTTCATGTTTTGTGGAAGTGATGATCAGAAAAGGCGTGTTCTCATTGGATAGATTGAGTCTAACTTTTAGGCAAACACTGCCAACTATTGGTCTGGCATGTTTAGGACCGCGCTCAAGAGCGCAATTTAATGGGTTTTATGCGTATGGACATATATCTAAAACAATTATGTGTGTATGCAATAATTTTTATAAAATTATGGGCAGAGGATATGCGTTTATAAATATACTTGCCTATGTGTGTACATGGCCTAAATCCGCAGTTTAAGAATGACTCTTGTTTTTCAAAACAACAGTGTCCACCTGACTACAACTGAATCTTTATCTACAATGGAACACACTGTTTAAAGCACTTTGTTCACCCTTGTGATGTCATTAGGTGGGTACAAACAATCTTGGTCGGCCCTAACAAAGTTCTTGTAAATAGTTGTGATTGGTTTAAGTACAAAGATTGCAGACTGTGATTGGGCGATGGTTCTATACTAGGCTTTTGCTTCAATGTTAGTACATAATTGCCACCGCTCAAGCAGTCTGTTCAGCGGACCAAGAATAACATTTCTATGGAGTCTCACACAGGTCTGGGAGGAGCAGATAGGAGATAATTAATTTCGGTATCACAATGGCTCTTGAAACCAACAGCAGCAGCAGCAGTTGATTGTCTAATTAGCAGAGAAAAAGCCCAGCTTTCCAAGGACCTCTCTAAGTGGCCTCTTTAGGAGGTTTTACATAACAGGACATCCCTGGTTTGTGGTTACACATGTGGTTTTGGAGAGCCTTGGCTGTGGGGCGGTTCCAGGTCGGGCTCTTGCTACCTTCATGACGTTAACTTGTAAAGAGGCTGTACTTGGCACCTGGAGGCTGGAGAGGGATGGTGCAAGTACATATACAGTATGGTGGATATGGTATGGTACAGGAGAGGCTTGTTGTCCAACAAGTGAAAGAGTGAGAAAGAACATTAATCCGTGTATGATTTGTTCAATGGATTTTGGATTTCAAACTAAAAACAAAAAAGGAAAAGATTTGTTTTAATTGAATTACAATACATTTGTTTGATTTTCGGTTTTTCAGCTTGTTCCCAAAATTGATAAACCTAATTTTGAAATACAGCCTCTGGGCGTGGTTTTGTTTCGTCACTTGTTATGTGCAACGCAGAGAGCTCGCTTACACTCCCTTGGAATGGAACGTATAGTAAGTCAGTGGCCTGTACGGACTAAACCAGGGGTGTCAAACTCATTTTGGGCCAGGGGCCGCTTCTCGACGCTCAGGCTGGGTCGCAGGCCGAACATAATGTAAAAAATAAAACAATAAAAAATATAACAAATGTTATATAGCCTAGTAATAGTTCTATGTGGACACTGTTGCACAAATGTGCAGCAGGTGAAAGACTGAGTCCATATTCATGCATCAGCAGCAGGAACAGGAACATGGACGTGTGATATGATTCTAATATTAAATGTTTGTATCACAGACATGTTAATATTGCTGCACTAACTCAATATGAGGTCACTATTTTTACAGTTTAAGCTTATTTTAGTGACAAATGATTCATGTGGTGAATCAAATGAGAGCTCAAAGCAGCTTCACTCTGTCATGTTCATACTTTATTACACTCTGACCTGTGTTTTTACCTGTGGCTCATGATCTGTCCAGGTTTTGCACTGGTTTGGATGTTTTCCTCACAGAGCTGTCATCAAAGAAGTTTGTTTTCTTGTTGTTAGCTTCACATTAGCGCCGCTTTTAGCACAGCTCTAACGTCCACAAAACCGCCTCTTTTCTTTATTCCTCGTGTTTCCCACGATCTGCCCTGGAGCAGAGCGCCACGTGTGAAGCTGTCGCTGGGCGCTACAGGTCATCGCTGCCGGTGTGTTCGATTTTAAACCTGCTGCGATGAGTGTCGCTGGTCGCTGTCCCTCGGCACTTGAGCTGGCGGCACACAGCGCCGAGCAGCGCGGGGGAGGGGCCGCGGCTGCAAAGGAATGTGGGAATTGTAGTTCTAGCGATAAAAACGCGATATATCTATTGGAAATTAATAATTATAAACTAGAAATGTTCGACGGGCCACATCTGGCCCGCGGGCCTTGAGTTTGACCCATGTGGACTAAACCAAGACTAAACCAGGTCCTAAAACCTGGAGGAGCTGAGGAGAAAAAACAGAAGTGCAGCACATCGATAAAAGATGGGAGGCAGTTGTGGGAGTGAATGATTATGAAGCGCACACCCCAGGTTGCTGCGACGACCCGCATTAGGCCCTGTTGCCAGGCCTCTGAGCACCCATTCCCGGAGGTGAAAGCAAGCTCTTCGTGGCTCCCCCGAGAATTGGACAATATGTCTTTGTGATGGGCTTGTCCCAAACTAAACCAAAGCCAGGTTCAGGGCAACAAGGACTGTGTGAGTCGCATTAATCGTTACGCACAGCTAGACACCTGAGTGCTCGGTGGAATGCTGCGTGGTCCGGAGGGCGCGAGAACAGGGCAACGTACTGTGGTCAGCTCCAGAGGCAAGTGACATCTGATCGTATGTGCAGATCAAGTCCTCTAAAGGTGTGCTGTCAGTCTGTGCCAGTTTTACACAGACTAGAACTAGGATTTTGAGTGAATGTCGATGGAGACAGTGAGGTTTTGTCCAGTTTCCCATAAAGACATTCCTCTCTAAGCTTACCACATGCAAGTCTGCAAAGCCGCGTTGGGCCCAGACCACACAGTACCATGTGTCCTACACTGGAGCACTTGGCCGAGTGTCCCGTACGGGAGGTGGATGTCTCAAGCAAAGAGCTGAGAGCGCAACCGTGCTGAGTGGGGGGAGAATTGAAAAACAGAAAATCAATCTGTTTTATTTTAATTTGTTTTGTGAATCAAAACGTTTTTAAATAGAAACTCAATTGGAACGTATCATACATGGATTAACCATATATGACAGGGGTGTAAAAGATGCAGACCCCCAGACGTTTTAATCCGGCCCACAAAACATTTCTCATTTATATTTATTAATGTCCTGTTGATATGTAGCGTTTTTAATTCCTCTCATGCCTAGGGCTGAGAAGTGCCGACTTGCACAAAACGTTACCGAGTGGACGTGAACAGAGACTTATGAGTGGGAAAAGAGACGCGAGACCTTGAGAAACATATAAAAGTGGCACTAATGTGGAGCTAACAACAAGAAAAAAAACTTTTGTGATGGCAGCTCTGTGAGGAAAACATCCAAGCCAGGCAAACCTGGACAGATCAGGACCTACAGGTAAAAACACAGGTCAGAATGTAATAATGAATATAACAATTAAGGCTTTTTCCACATAATGTATTATTATTACAGGCACTCAAAGCGCTTTATCATTTATCTGACCCTTATGGGGTTTGCACAAAGTACAACGCACAACCATGGAGCAGATAGACTGCAGCAAAGAGGCATTTGGGACATGTTGTAAAACCAAATCAATTATGGACAAATACATGATAACAACAGCCCCATCTAAATGTTAAAATGAATTAAAAGCTAAATATTGTGAATACAACTTCTATATTTTGTGGTTGGCAGTGTAGCAGTGGCTCAGAGAAAAGGTTGTATTAATCTGTAAGAGCTAAAGCAGAACAACTAAAGCTACAAAACTAACAGCAGCTCATTCTTTCTGAGGTATGTGTCTGCTAAAGGTGGGACTGCTTTTTACTTGTATTCACAATGAGTGAAAATGTAAGTGATAGGGGAAGGGACCATTGATAAAAACAAGCAGTGGACTTTCTTTCTAAATGTAGGCTGGTCCACAACCTACATTTCCTGGGCTGAAATATGGGTCCCAGGACGCCCCTGTCTAGGACTATTATAAAATAATGTCATTACATAACATTTGGTTCAGATCAGATTAAAAGTATAGTAACCTATAGTAGGCTACCATAAAAATGGCAATAACTTTGTAATTTAGTGCACTAAGCACAAACGCTGGTCACTGGGCCACATGCACAGTATCATGCATGTTTTTGGCAGTTTTTGCCACCCCACACCACGGCATCTATTTTTACAACCCGCTTCACATCCATTAAAAATAGCATCAACAACTGAGTCTTTCCTTTTTCCTTGTATGTATGTTAAGCTGTTAAATTAGGTGTGTTTTATTACAGGGATGTATCTCTTTGCAGACAGTCCCTCCTCTCTGTGTACTATTTAAGGCACATGGACTGTCTTAATTGGACTGATTTCATTATTCTATAATGTGTAATTTTTGTTATTTATGCCCATCTCATCCATATGGAGATAGTAATATGACTCCAGGAAATGTCTTGGGCATCAGAATCAGAATCAGAATCAGAATCAGAATCAGAATCAGAAAGAGTTTATTGCCATTGTCAATGAACAAAATTCAAAAACGTAGGAACTTGTCTCGGCCTTAAGGTGCAACATAAAACACTGAGCAATAATAAAACAAAATATATTCAATCAAAAAAGGGCATGCATTAAGAAACAATTTAAAATTACTATACAATAAAAATAGGCATTTCTATGTACACAAGAGTTACAGTTAGATTTACAGTTTTGAGTGCAGAAAGTGACAGTGCAGTGAGTGGTTGAATATTGCAGTTGAAGTGACAGGTGTTTTGAAGTGTTCATGAGTCCAACGGCAGAGGGAAAGAAACTATTCTTGTGGCGGGAGGTTCTGGTCCGGATGGACCGTAGACTCCTGGCTGAGGGAGTGGTTCAAATAGACCATGTCCAGGGTGAGAAGGGTCAGCTGTGATCCGACCTGCTCGTCCTAGAGCCCTGGAGACGTACAGGTCCTGCAGAGATGGAAGTCTGCAGCCGATCACCTTCTCAGCAGAATGCACAATGCGCTGTAGTCTCTGTTTGTCCCTGGCTGTGGCTCCGGCGTACCACACGGTGATGGAGGAGGTGAGGATGGACTCAATGATGGCCGTGTAAGAACTGCACCATCATCTGCACTGGCAGCTTGGCTTTCCTCAGCTGCCGCAGAAAGTACATCCTCTGCTGGGCCTTCTTGATGAGGGAGCTGATGGAGGGCTCCCACTTGAGGTCCTGGGTGATGGTGGTGCCCAAGAAGCGGAAGGAGTCCACGGTGGTGATGGGGGAGTGTGTCATGATGAGGGGGGGCTGGGGGGCTGTGGCTTTCCTGAAGTTCACGATCATCTCCACTGTCTTCTGGGCGTTGAACTCCAGATTGTTGCGCTGCACCAGGACACCAGCCGGTCCACCTCCCTCCTGTAGACAGACTCATCCCCGTCCGAGATGAGCCCGATGAGGGTGGTATCGTCCGCAAACTTGATGAGTTTTAACGGAGTCGTGGCTGGAGGTGCAGCAGTTTGTGTACAGGGGCGTGCATCTGATTTTGGGGTGATCATCACGGGTTGACAATCTAGAAATCGGCCTACATCAGTGGGACTCTTGGCCCAAAGATCATCTGGGACCTCTCTTAGTTCAGGAATTGCCTCTGCTCCTGCCTGAGACAAGAGGCAGCCTACTCCTGGAGCAGAGTGACCCTTGTCTGTGCCTGTGGGAATACACGCGAAAAGCAAGCAGAGGCAATTGTGAACATATTCTCCCTGAGCTGGTGGAGTGAGAGAATACCACATGCGAGTCTGGAACGTCTGTCCAGTCCTCAGCTGTAAGACAATGATTAACAAAATCTTGCACCTCCCCCCAGTTAGCGTCGGTCGGTTTTTGACAGTGGTATTTGTAGGTTTAGGTTTGACATAAAGAAACATTTTAGTGGTTCTGGGAGTGAGATGGAGATCGCAGAGAACTGGTTTTTTCCAGTAAAGGTGGTCTGTAGTCAATGAGTCCTCCCAACTTTCACACCATTGTGTTCCTAGATCTGTGGACAACCAAAGAGCACAATGTAAATCCCTTTCATTTTTAAAATCAGCTTTGTCAGTGTTTACTTTCTCTTGTGCTAGTTTGATTGGGGATTTTGGAGTCAATTTCCAGTGATGATCATCTGTAGATGTTGTTTGGTATGGCTACAAAATTGGAATCAGATCCCAATTCCCGCGTGGTTGTGACCTTCAGACCATTGGAGGTGGAAATTAAGCAGATTCCTAATATACACATCAGGTCACGGCCGAGGAGATTCACCGGGCATAAGGGGGAATAGAGGAAGGCGTGTTTGAATGAAGATCCGCAAGCATCAGAGCAGGATAGGGGAGACGTGAAATGCTCTTTGGTCGTATCGCCAGAAGCTGCTAATGAAAAAAGTAAAACGACCACTTTAGTTTTGGCTTCCGTGCAAGCGAAGATGTCCTTACCACTGAGTGTGTGACACCTGAGTCTACCAAAAAATTTACTTTTTCACCATCAATGATTAAGAGATACTCGGGAAATGCAGTGTTAGCTTGACTAAATTTAGCATAAGTACCATCTCCTGCTTTCACGCTAGCTTCAAAATAAGTGGTTGCTTGTATGTGTCGTGCGTGTGTGTTACCCTCCTGTTGCATGTGTTCTTGTGTTGTCCGAGCCATTGTTTCTATGGCGTGCTGGGACCCCTCTGTCCTCCGGCTCAGTCGATCCGGACCCCGCCTCGAACTGCACTCGGGGTGATTGAGAAGAAGGGAAAGATGGCGGCGGTGGTGAGGTGAGGTGCAGCTGCGGTGTCTGGGTGGAGTACTGCTGCTGCTGTGTCTGGGCAAAGTACTGCCGCTGTGTCTGGGCAAAGTCCTGCCGCTGTGGCTGGGGGGTACTGCTGCTGCTGTGTCTGGGCAAAGTACTGCCGCTGTGGCTGGGCAGGGTACTGCTGCTGCTGTGTCTGGGCAAAGTACTGCCGCTGTGGCTGGGCAGGGTACTGCTGCTGCTGTGTCTGGGCAAAGTACTGCCGCTGTGGCTGGGCGGGGGTACTGCTGCTGTAGTGTTTGGGGAGGGAGGTACTGCTGTAGCTGTTTGCAGTCTCGAGCGAAATGTCCAAATTGTCCACACTGGTAGCACACACCCTTCTGTAAGTCACGTGTGTCACGACTGCGTCCTTTGCTTTGTTGGTTTTGTCGCCGGTAGTGTTGTCCCGGAGGGAAGCCAGTATTGGCATACAGTGTTAGAGTGGCCTGGTGCATTTCCCTCGCCCATGTCTCTTCTTCCTCTATCTTTGCCTTCCTTATAAGATCCTGAGCGTGGCGTGCGTGTCTGCGCAATGTGTTGAGCTCTAGGTCGTCCGTTCCGCCCACGTATGTTTGGTTAATGTTCATTGCAATGTCCCGGTTCAAACCTTTGAGAATGCCATCACGTAGGTATGTCTCGTATGGCGTGTCCGATGACTCTTGTATGCCGCTCTGTTCTTTAAAAAGAACGGAGAATCGATGTATAAAATCATTTGTAGTCTCGTCAGGCCTTTGTTTGCACTGTTGAAGGGCTGTCCGGTCATATTTACGTGGGAACTCCTGAATAATTGGTGCCTTTAGTTTGGTCAGGGCTGCAATATATACAGTGTTTTGGTCAGGGCTGCAATATATACAGTGTTTTCGTCATACGTGGGCTTTTCTGCACGAAGGTTGTTCTCTGGAATACTGTCTTTTATCTTGGCAAAGTCACTCGTTTTCATCGACAGACCCATTATCTTTCTGCATTCCAGTCTTGAAGGTCTGTACTCGATGCAAAACTCTGTAAATTCTTTAACAAATGCGTGTCCATTAGTGGCTGGGTCGGGCAAAGATTTAGCTACAGTCAATATTTCGTCATGGCTCCAGGGTCTATACACATACAACTGTCCATTTGGTCCGGCTACTTCCACCATTGGAAGTGTGGATGTTGTGGGTATGTTACGCAGGTTATATTTCTTTCAGTCGAGTTTCTGCTCCTGTTGCTCGTTGCTCGCTGCGGCCTCCGCACTTCCTCCTTCGCTGCTCGCCACAGTCTCTGCGGACCGTCCTCCGCTCACCCCAGCCTCCGCATCCCCTCCGAGTGCTTGGCCGGAACGGGTGACTGAGCAGAAGTCCAGTTCTGGGTCCCGTCGTGCCGTGGAAAGAAACATTGGCTCTGTGGGCAAAAGAAGTTTGAGAGCAGTTATCTGTTCTTGTATGAGCGTGTGCAATGTTGTGAATGGCGGTGCGGATGCGCATGCACTGGATGTGTCTGGGTAAAGCGGCAGCTTTTCACTCTTTGTTTAACATTCACTCGTGGCAGGTGCCAACAGTTTACACTTTTTTTTTTGTTCTTAACACGTTTTCTTTCGCTTCTGTTAATTTCATCCCGAGTTGGGTGATTTGGTTCATGCTTAATGAACCACCTATCGGGAACCCATATTTTTTGACCATACATGCAAGCATTCTAGACATTCTTCCCCATATTTATTTGACATGGCACGTGAAGTTGGTGTCTCGGTGATTTGCCTTGTACCCCTGGACTGATTCTTTCCCATTTCGACCGTTCTCTTAACAGCTGCGTATCTTTAAGTATCTTTAGTGACGACTCTCTCGTCAGCACTTTTCTTAGTTTAGCGTATCGCTCAAACCACTTGCCCCAGGCAAAATTCCACCAAAGTTCAGTTATACTTGTTATTGGTTAGTGAAAAGATGCACCAGGCTCTTCCTGGTCTTACGATGACCCCAGGCCACCGACAGTCCAACCAGTAGAAAGCAACTCCTCAGACACCACTATTCTAGGACACGGCCCAAAATTGGTGCATTTGTCGGACAAGACTTGTTATGTTTTCAATTATAATCGGTATATTGAATTTAGGTTAAATAATTTGAGAATTAAACATTTCAATTTCTTCAAATTTAGGGGCAAATTAGCCAAAAGTCTTTTACGTGTAGAAAACAATGCCAAACTGGTCTCAAAATGTCAAGCTCCCCCCCCCCTTTTTTTAAGAGTTTCTTATCAATTCAAAATAGATCAGAAACTTATGCCTAGTCTTACACGATTGAGACAATACAACTCACCCACGACGTGGTCCATTTTCTCTCCTTGCGCTGCGGTCTCTTCCTGGTCCTTGAGAAACAGTCCTCACGTCTCGAAAAGGTTTTGAGGTACGGTATGAGGCTGGAAGCTATTTTGTGTTTCCAGGCGGCCAACACTGAATCACACGGTCCGTAGAAGTTGGATTGCCAGACGAAGGATCTTGCCAGCAACGCCAAAATTGTCGTGGAAAACTTCAGTAATAGTTATCAAGAAATGAAATAAACGATCGGACAGAGTTGTATTGTCTCAAAGTGAATAGTTTAATTCAGTGTAAATCCTGAATTCATCTGTCCCTGATACAAGTTGTGTGTCCCTTCCAGGACTTCGGCCCACACCAAGGGATCCCGTGTCTTTTTATACAATACAGGTTGAACAAATCACATGACAGTACATACTCGAATATCATTGGTTCGATGAGCCAGGTGCTAAGTACAGGAACAGGGTGGGTTTTTGTTGATTGCATTCAGACTTTGGCTGTCTGGTTTCTGTTAAAGACAATGCCCTAGCGGCAGGCGAGGCATATGCAAAGAGGCCCATCCTGGACCCCTGGGGTTAGATCATACCTGAGAGGAGCCAGTCTTTGAGCAGCACTACCAGGGCTCCTGGTGGATTTAGCATTTGTGTGGAGGGGACCGTTGGGGGTCGTTTTGCATGGTGACATCAGGTCTGGTGATTTTCTGCCACAACAGTGCTTATTGCATTCACCCCCCTATATCAAACTCAGAGTTTCCCCCATGATCTCTGTAATAATATTTTTTTTAAATCAAGTTTTAAAACCAACACTTTATGTAGATCCTTGTTTTTCCCCCCCTATTTACATAATTTACCAAATTGCACAAAGAAGTGGCAACTCTTCTTCACTATTGGGAGCTACATGAATATTCATTTGAAAGTACCGTCCTGCGCTGAGGGGATTGAACCATCTTGAGTGGGAATTATCCACTTGTATCCAAAATAACTTTCTGCCTTTGTCCCATTGGGTCTGCAGTGCGCTTCCTATCATATCTTCATCACACCACTGGAGACTCAGCCTGGTTTCTCTGTTCACAGCTCTGACCTAAATGATAGATCCTGCACATTGCGCAGGACTTTTATAGGTATTTACAATTAAGGAGTTGTTATAACCAAGAAATTAAACTAAGCATTGGTCATCATAACCCTCTGACTGAAATTTTCATTTAGGCATACAAATTGGAACTTTCAAGGGGAATAAGATGTATAATACATTAATAATCTGGACAGTCAATCATCTATATCAAAAATAAATGGGGAAAAAGAAGGTAACTTTGTTTTGACGGCTGAAGAGTGGGCAAGTGTATGTACATCTCAATTGAAACTACAAAAGTTTGGAGGGAATTTTGTTGGAAAAATGTAACATGTTTCTTCATAACACCATGTCAAACTGCTCACTATTCACAAGAGAATTCTGCTTAAAATGTGGTGGCCAGGAGGCCGATCAGATCAGTTGCTCAGAAATATTGGATTGAGCAATAAAGTGCTACAGACTGTCTTTGATAGCACCAGCCCACTTGATTTCAGAACAATTAAGGACTCGACCCAAATTATACCTGAAAAAAGAAATTTGAACTTTTTGGGTTTTTTTTAATGGATGTCTTGATTTTGTTTTTTGCTATAGTTTAAATTTGGGGGGAAAAAACTGATGCAAATATGGATGCAATAGGTTTAAATAAAATAATGAAACCTATTTAGGAGCAGATTGGACAATTTTGTTATTTCCACATGAAAACTTATGTTGAGAAAGCAAACACAAAAACAAAGCAAACAAGCAAAAACAAAAAACAATTGCCGGTGTAGTTCGGTGTCCCTACGTGTAGTGCAATTTATGTGGCTGTTTATATCACAATAACTTTACCTTTGAATTCAGAACGTTTTATTTCATAAAGCCTGGGGCTTAATAAGATTAGTGGGGAATTATTAAGAACATGCGCTGACTAATTGTGTGACATCGTTCAGTACATTTTTAATTTGTCCTTAGTACAACAGTGTTGTGCAAAAATGTGGAACAATTTTATATTTGTGTCTGTAGCCATGTCCAATGCCCCTAAATCCTCAAATGACTTTTGACATATTGCATTAACCTCACTAGTCATGAAAAGCCTTGAGAAGAAAATTAAAGAAGCTTGCTGCAGATGAGTGACAGGTCAAACCCACTGCAGTTTGCACACAGGGCAGGCCAAGGGGGCCGTGGACGCTGTGATCACAGCTTTATTTGTTGTAACCTGGATAAAGACTCATTTCAGACTTTATTTTGTAGATTTGACTTCTTTCTTTTAGTCGAGAGACTGATTCCGGTATTATAATCTTGATTTGAATTTGGTGGGCTGGTTATTGGATTTTTTAATAGCTAGATCCCAGCGTGTGAAGGCTAACAGTACTATATCTGAAGTTGCTGTTACATCCATTTTCACCCCTCAGGGTTGCTGTTTGTCTCCGCTCCTGTACATTCTTTATACTGATCACTGTCGCTGCTGGTGCCAGGATAGACATACACTTAAGGTCACTGTCTGGGCATGAGCAGGATCATGGACAAATCCTCAATGATTTTGTAAAGTGGTGTGAAGCCTCCTTTTTACAACAAGTAACCTACAAGTAAAGGTTATGAAAACCAAAGAAATGGTTCTTGACTTTTGCAAGGCACCTCCACTCCCCACCATCACCACCACCATCATCAAGGGTACGAACATTGAGCTGATGCAGCAGTAGTCATTGTGGACCGCAAGTTGTGTTTGACCCATGGGTTGATGCGTTCTACAAAAAAATCCAGCAGTTAATATACAGTATTTCCAGGCAAATTAACACATTTAATTATGAACCTTGTTTTACTGTGCTTTTATCCAATCAATTTTAACTTTTAGTATAGCATCATGGTTTGTTAGCATCTCTTTAACTAACAAAAATCGACTTGACAGTCTGGTCAAAGTGGCCAGCAAGCTCTCAGGGACTTTGCAGGCTCAGCCAAGAGATCTGTACAGAGAAAAAAGCTATTGCCATAGTTAGCATTCAGGACCGTCCTCTCAGGTCGCAGTTTTAATTTTTGCCCTCAGGGTGGCATTATAGAGCTCTTGGTTCCAGGAATAACATTTATTCCTATAGCTGTGAAGCACCTCAAAGCCACTTAGCACTTGAACATTGGCATTCATAGGGATTTGCACTGAATCCGTTTTTTTGGATCTGTTTGTGAAATAGTTTTATGTGTTGAGAGATGCTGCAAAACTATTTCCCCTTATTGGGACAATAAAGAGAACTTGAAAGCTGGTCAAACACTAGAAGAAGAGTATTAGAATGACAGAAAATTTCACTTTTGATATCAATCCTCATGAATAATCATTATATCATGTTTTTTCTTCTAATAATCTTAACACTAAAATTTGAAATGGTTTCTACATGCTACCACATTTGAAGCTATTGTGAAAATAATCATCGAACCCATCAGCCATGTTTAAGTGATGTCAAAGCCTCAAAGTCATATTTGAGTGAGTAAACTATTTACTGTTTTATTATACACTGCCTGTCCTACAAAAAAGTCGCCACCAAAAAAAAGGTCACACACTCTTAATACCAAAAAGTGGTCACAACTAACCAAATACAGTGGGTATGAGTCTCCGACTGGATATTTCCTGCATGGGTGATGATCTTTCAGCTGCAACACCGTATTTAAACTGATGCAGTGATTGGCTTCTCATTTTTGAAACAACCATGTGGAAAGACAAATCCTGTGGTCATGGAATAGATACGTCAGTACGTTTGAGAAGAGTCAAATCATTGGCATCAACCAGAGAAGACACCTAAGGAGAAAAATTAGGTAATCGACTACAGATCTGAACCCTAACCTATCTTTGGGATGAGCTGGAGAAGGCTTTGTGCCGTGGTCATCCTCACCCATTGTCAATACAAGATCAGTTGGTGAAAAATAATGCAAAACTGGATGAAATAATATTTTATTATTTCAGAAGCTTATTGAAACTAGGCCTCAGGGAATGTGTGCGGTAATCAAATTAGCGTAATGGATGATGACGGAATAGCCTGGTCATTCAGTATATTCAGACTTCATTCTTTGGGTTCAAATGTTGCTGAACCTATACCTGAACAACTACAGCAACCCCAGACCATAGCACTTGTACAATAGGCATTAGGCATGATGGGCGCATTACTTCACCCGCCTCTCTTCTTACCCTGATTCACCAATCACCCTGGAACAGATTAAATTTGGACTCATCAGACCACATGACCTTCTTCCATTCCTCCAGAGTCCAATCTTTATGCTCTCTAGCCAACGGAAGCGTTCTTTTCCAGTTAGCCTTACTGATGAGTAGTTTTCTTACGGCTACACAGCTGTTCAGTTGCAATGTCTTAATCCGTTAACACCAAACTATTTTGCCCTGTGCACGGTAGTCGGACATACCCAAATGGCATTGCTTATTAAAAGAACTTACAGCCCACATGCTAGTGTGATGCATCCTTAGAAAGCTTAGGCCTTCTAGTTACTTGAGATGTGCATATGAACACTGTCAGAGGTCTTGTTGATCTCAAGCAATAGGCACTACAAATTACACCTGCAAAAAAACCAATGTGTGTGAAAATGTGTAAACATGAGTGTAACCATGAATTACCCAATAAATATATTGGTCTTTTGTGTGGATTTTTTATTTGTATAATAATACACATATCTAACGAAATGCGCGTCCAAAAGGCTAACAAGATCAGAAAACGCAGTACGTAAAGTCTTGTCAGCTCACTCCAAAGAACTGGCTGTTTATGACCATTACACATCTGAATAGTTTGTTTCCCGTCTGGCTTATTCCTAAACCCACCCATTGTTCGAGAGCTTATCTGATTGGCTACAATAATAAGACAAACAAAACATACTACATCACTTCCTAAGTGTGCTAGACTCATCACATGTGCGGCAAAAGGAGACGCTTGGTTTATCTAAAGGGCTTGTCTCATTTTGTATCTGACAGTGTGAGGGAAACAAACATACCCAACACCATATTGGATCTTTAGTCTGTTTATATGGAGAGAAGTATCGGACAAGCTTTTGTTGTGAGTTTTTTCACAGAAGAAAATACTGTTTGCTGGACTATTTCTCCAAATGGCATAACTTCAGGAAAAATACAAGTGGATATGGTTTTTCTGTGGATTATCATGGACAGAATGAGTACAGCTATTGATGGATTGAACCCTGTTGTGTCCATCAGAACCGGAATACAGGTAAGAATTGTGTAAAGAAAAGTAGATTTTTATCACAAACTATTGGAAATTGCTTATTGGGGCATATTATTCAATGCAACTCAATGACACATTCATTTTGTTGAGAAAATAATCTATGAAATGATGTATATCTTGCTGGTATTGACAAAGAAAATAAGAGTGATGATAAAATAGAAGTCCAGTTTTATACCGTGCACGGGCTGGCGGATGTCAAAAGTTCCCTGGAAATGGAAATGCTCTTACTTTCACTATTAAACATACCCTCTGTTTTACAGTGTTTTTTCTTTGATTTGATTTGGCCAAACGTTTAAATTCAAGATTAGTGAATTTTTATTAATTCCCTGTTAAAAAAAATCCTAAAATGGCTGTATAATGCCCCCTCGTCAATACAAGTTTTGGGTGAAAATTGTAGTAGAAACTCAGCACATCCTCCTTAGTGTATTGAACAAAAAAGCCAATGAGACCATATTTACATGTCATACCCTTCTACCGTGGCAACAGTAAAAATTGGGAATAGAAATACATAGACATTTGGAAGCTGTATATTATTTCCCCAAAAAATGTTGTCATGTGTTACCATGATTTTTTGGGCAATCAGACTTTGGGTCTTCATCAATATTTAGTGGAGAACACAAAAGTGAAAAAAAAAAAAAAAAAAAAAAAACTTGCAAGGGTGAGCTTTAAAACCCGGTCTTCCACGTGAATGCTGAACGCCTATCCTACTGAGCTAAACTTCCATACCTGAACAAAGTGCTGAATGGATTAAATAAATAAGCTTACTTTCCCCGACCAATTCACTACACAAATTAGCTGACTGCTTGTATTTATAACTAATGTCTAATCATTAGAAATGTGAACAGTGACGAGTGTAGTTTTTTTCTCAGTTTGTTGAAACTTGGCGCTGCTATTGCTTTGCTTCTTCTCTGCACATGCGCAGTTTGGGCAACACCTGCAAACATCCAAGATTCCCACACAGATTTATTCAGCGTGGTTTGAGGCTGTGTGGTCTTCAAAGTGCATGTGCAAACCTCTAAAAGAAGCTGCTATCCACTCTGGTTCTAAAAGCTCATGTTAGAGAGCGGAACAGCAAAGGCCCTCTGAACACAGCCACAGACTGCGCAGCTGTGGGAAAAGCTTCCTGCACAGTATTGCCCAGTGGCTTGTAGAGGCCACTAAAAGACACAGTGACTTCAGCCAAGCTTCAGCTGCAGAAGTGAAGGGAAAACAGGCTTATTTGTATAAATTTCAATGTAATTTATTAATAGTTGTGACACACGGGAATTTTAGATTTTACAAGTCTATCACTGCTTGCCTTGATTGCCCTGGCCGTACACCACTGCTCTGCATTATCCTTGTTTTAAATAAGTAAATAAGAAATTAAGTTAAATTGTATGTGAGTGTCTAATATGTCTCTCTGTCTTACAGGTGTCCAGATGCCCCTCGCCCCAGCACCATGCGCACCTGTCAGTTGTCCTGTAAGAGAGACTGTATCGTCAGCCCATTCAGCGACTGGACGCCCTGCCCCAACTACTGCAAAACAGGTACTTTACACCATGTACACTCTACTGCCTTACCAAAACAGGCCTTTGCAACCCAACTGATGCAGTGAGTGGCTTCTCATTTCTGAAACAACCATGTGGAAAGACATCACATAGCCATGGAAAAGTATGTTTAAGAAGGGTCAAATCATTGATATGTACTAAACATCTAAGGAGATTGCAGAATCTTGTACAAGCATCACTTAGGGCCAGAATGTGACCATTGCACACTGTCAGCAGCTAATAATAAAGTATTTTATTTTTTGTTAACCAGGAGGTAAGCGCTCTTATTGGCTGTACTTGGGTGGTCCATCGCAGCTGCACTTCTCCGTCTGAAAAAAGCTGTTCTAAAGCCATGCACAAGCCCAAAAATAAATGCATGTGGATATTAACAATGTGCCAAAGGGTTTGGCAGATCTAAGTTGGATTTAGTTAGTTGGATTAAAAAACCCAATTCCTCCTTTTGCTATGAGGAACTCAATGAAGCTACAGGATCTGTACCAGGAACTGGATCAGGGCTGCTCATGCGTGAACCTCAAGTCTCAGCAAAAGACGTTTTTACATTGAGATTTATTCATAATCACAGTTTATTATTATTTGGCCCGAGTCAAAGGACAAAAATCGTCCCAGCGAGGGACTTATTAAAATTGTATCCGGGGGCCGGAAAAATGCAAAAATTGAGTAGTGAACAAGGACGAATATGCCTGTGAGTGGTATGAAAAATGAGAATTTATTAAGCTCTAATTTTGAGTGAGTTTTACCCTGTGACATTTTTTTTAAAGATGGCTCAGTAGTGCCACCTCAAAAATCAAATAACATGGAGCCAATGGGAGCCCGACGTCAAAAAAGTTGCAGTAAAAATATTACGCTCTCTATAAAAAATAGTTCATGTGAGGACAAGTAAAAAATTATATTATGACCCCACCCTAAAGCATACAGGAAGTCGGCCATATTGGATCAAACACTGACAAAAGTGCACTGTACTGTCGGCCTCTTCTCATAAAGTTTTCATCAAAAACACTTCAAATTTGGCCACAAAACCCATGAGCAGTGACATGTTATCAATTTGAAGCTGATATTCCTTTGGGTATGGACATAGTACATTTTAAACAAATTAAAACATTTTGAAAAATTTCCAAAACATTTTCTTGAAAAAAAAGAAATTTTGGAAAATGTTAGCAGAGCATTTGTGAAGATTTCTGAACGCAATGATATGCAAATTAGGTGGCCATCTAATAAAATGGCTGTCTAGCGCCCTCTGCAAATTAGTTTTAAAAAAATTCTTCAAAGAATCTGCATTTGTGACGGGGCACAAGGTGACAAAGTCACGTGACTCTAACTTGATTCCTTATAGGGGAGAAATAATAGTCGAAAAAAAAGTCAACATTTTTAGGCCCGAGCCCAGTGAGGGACTCATTAAAATTGTATCCGGGGGCTGTGAAATCACAAAAATCGAGTAGTAAACAAGGACAGAAGAACTGAAGTAGAGTCAAGTATGTTTTACACGCAAGGAGACATCAAGGAGGTCATACATGAATGTACAAAGATGTCTGAAAATGATTACACCGAGACCTGTATTCAACCATTTTTCCCCACCCTTGCTTCCTTGAGCCGTCAGTTGCTACCTTCCATCACACATGATAAGAAAAGCACAAAAATGTGGCCTTTTGACCTAGGTGTAAACTCACAGTGCCACCGCTCCCATTACGCACATAACGCGCAGTGCGTAGGGCATCAAGAGGGGCACCTCCAGCCTGACCAGACAGTTTGGACTGAATGGCAGAATAGGCTAATTGTGCAGCAGCTGCAGTGTTCCTTTTACAATTAATCGGGCAGCATATATAGTAGGATTACTTTGTCTTTAGTTGTTTATCATTTAAACTAACTGTAGGACTCTAGTGACGCCGCCTCTCAAAGCCAGTTGGAGATGCGCACGGGCAGCTCCACCGTACAAACCACATTTTAAACAGACTTAGGTTACGTTCACACTGCAGATCAATTCCGATTTTTTTGCCCATATGTGATATCCGATTTTTTCAGGGCAGTGTGAACAGTACACATCCGATTTTTTCAAATCCGACCCAGGCCACTTTCGCATGTGGAAATAAATCCGATATGTATCCGCACTTTTAGAATGCGACTTCAATCTAAATGCTCACGTCCCCAGACGTGCCCATATAAATACATCATTTTTTAAAAATCCCTTCTCACCCTCCTTGGGTGGTCTCTTTTTCTAAGCCTGGGTCCTCTACCAGAGGCCTGGGAGCTTGAAGGTTCTGCGCAGTATCTTTGCTGTTCCTAGCAATGCACTTTTCTGGCCTGAGATGTCTGATGTTTTTCCAGGGATCTGTTGTAGCCACTTCTCCAGTTTGGGGGTCACTGCCCCGAGTGCTCCGATGACCACGGGCACCACTTTCGTCTTCACCTTCCATGCCTTCTCCAGCTCTTCTCTGAGCCCTTGGTATTTCTCCAGTTTCTTATGTTCCTTTTTCCTGATGTTGCACTTGGTATTGCCATGTCAACCACAATGACTTTCCTCTGCTGTTTATCTACCACCACAAAGTCTGGTTGGTTTGCCATTACCATTCTGTCAGTCTGTATCTGGAAGTCCCACATGATCTTGGCTCGGTCATTCTCTACCACCTTTTGGGATGTTTCCCACTTTGACCTTGGGGTTTCCAGTTCATACTCTGCAAAGATGTTACTGTACACCAGGGCTATTCAACATAAGGCCCGGGGGCCAAATCAGGCCCTCCAGACAATTTAATCCGGCCCACGACCCATCTTCCAAATATAAAAGAATATATATAATAATGGAGTTTACTGCTTTAATTCTGGGTTAACACTAGTTTAGACCTGGTTTGGTCTTGGTTCAGTCCTGAATGCTGCTTTAAACCCGTTTTGAGTTAGTCCTAGTTTATGTCTGGTTCAGTTCTGGATGAGCAATGTTGGAAAAGCATTTTCTCTGTTATTTCTCACAAAAATCTAATCCATCAGTTAATAATCAGTTATTTTATTGTGTTAAATCAATTTATCTAAACTGTGTTGGGGATATTCTGTTCAACCCAAACATTTGTTACAGTGGCATGTTGTGCACCTCCGCCCCAGAGGCCTTGGCCTGCCGAAAAATCTAGCCCTTGGGAAAATTAAGTTGAATAGCCCTGCTCTACACTATGCCAGCCACTTGGTTATGGCGCTCCATGTATGCTTTCTCTGCCAGAATCTTACACCCTGAAGTTATGTACTGGAGTGTCTCAGGGGCCTCTTTGAACAGCCTACACCTTGGGTCTTGTCTGGTGTGGTAGATCTGTATTGCTCTGGTGCTCAGGGCCTTTTCCTGTGCAGCCATGAGGAATGCCTTTGTGCTATTCTTCAGTCCGGCCCGCTCTAGCCATTTGTAGGATTTCTTGATATCAGCCACTTGTCCTCCCATGATGGTCTCTCCTCCAGCATCTCATCCTCTGTTCCCCATTGCCTAAGACATTCACTGAGCACGTCATCTGTTGGGCCCTTGTCTTTGATGTACTTGTGGATCTTGGATTTTTCATCCTGGATTGTGGCTCTCATACTCACTTGCCCACGGCCTCCTTTCTTACGGCTAGTGTACAGTCTCATAGTGCTGGATTTTGGTTGGAACCCTCAGTGGTTTTGTGTCTTAAAATCTGTGGTCTGTATCTCTTTCTTTGGCCACCTTATAATATATATCATTGTTTATAGCATTTTAATTTTATATATTGCTTGTATATATAATATATATATATACAAATTTGAAGCATGTATTTTCACAAGTTCGAAAGAGGGTATGGGGGCACCACTGAGCATTTTTGCTTAGGGTACCGAAATGGCTAGCAGTGGCCCTATAAACCAAACATGGTCACAGAGTACAATCTATTTTCAATGTATAACCAAACAAGGATCATTTTTCTTACAAATAAATTTACATGGGGCCAATGGGAGCCGAATGTGAAAAAAGTCACTGTAAAACTATGACACTGAAATTGCTCATGTGAGAACATGTAAAAAATTATGACCCCGCCTTAAACCTTACAGGAAGTAGGCCATATTGCTTCAAACCCGGGACAGACAAAAGCGCCCATCATACGTTTGACATTCGTCAAAAAAACTTCAAATTTAATCAAAAGACACAAAAGCCCTGTACAGTGAAACATTATTAATTTTAAATTTTTATAAGACTTTAGGTCTGGTCATGGGGAATTTTCAATAAAATTGCATTTCTGTTTTTCAAACCTTTTGTTATTAAAAAACCTTAATAGAGCGTTATCTCTCTATTTGTTAAATATAATTTGTTTTTAAATCACAAAAGACAGTATGTCATAGCCAACTGAAAACATTTATTGAGTGTTCATTTGTGATGGGGTACAATGTGACAAAGTTACGATTCTAGTTATTCACACAACTTCTACGGACCTAGTTCCAGTTTTTTTAGCTTCTGCTGCTGAATTAGCCCTTCTTTTGGCTAAAAGAGTGAGACGCCGCGGACGATGAAAACGCTCGGGGGTCCTTGTGTGCCTCAGGAGACGGGGAACTCGGATGCCCTTACCTGAAATTTTTCTCTCCAACGTTTGCTCACTCGCCAACAAACTGGACAAACTGGCGCTGCTGATGAGACGAAACAGAGACTTTTCTTCATCTCCTGTTTTGTGCTTCACGGAGACGTGGCTCAGTGAGCTGATCCCGGACGACGCCGTGCAGATTGAGGGTTTTCATCTTCTTCGTGCTGAAGAAATATGCCCAGTTCTATTTAACTCGGACATCTGCGTGTTCAGAAACTGGAAGAGGAGTGAAAGTCAACAAGATCTACTCTATCAGTTACTAATACATACCAGCCATAGATGACCAAGATTCATGAGTTTCAATTTACGCATTCTTTTATTCTCCTAACAAAGTCATCTATGCAGACGTCTGGACTTTTCGGTGTCTAACAATCGCTACTCCCGTCTTCATATTCCGGAAAAGTAACGGGACAGCCACAGTTTGCCCAGTATTATAGACACAAGAAAATGAATATGCATGAGCCTAAAGGAAGTCCGTGTTGTAAAGCCGGGATTGGCCCCGTGCCCATCTGACCCCCTTCATGGTCTCCACCTTTTTTCTCTTTGTCTGCTCGTGAAACCTGTGACTGGTCAAACCTTGGGGGTCAGAGTGGAAAAACACAGCACCGCAGCACAAGAGCAGCATAACATTGTATAATAGTGAATATATGATCAATTCATTGTACAATGGCGAATATTATGATCGATGCATAATATGTAGTTCTCTTCAGTGCGGACGCCAGAAGGATCTCTCCGGGTGAAAAACACGCGCCGGAGGAGTCTGGTTTTTTACAACAACGCCTGGTCATCGGATATGACTGGGATCTCCAAGCACTGCTCTCCTGATCTGGAATATCTCTTCATTAACTGCAAACCATTTCTACTCTCCACGTGAGGTCGCCTAATTCATTCTGGCTGTTGTTTACATCCCACCAAGCGCAAACGTGCACGTGGCACGGACTACCAAAGTACAGACAGTTTATTAAAGTGCCGACCAGAGAGCAGAATACGTTGGATCACTTGTTACACAACAGTCAGTAACGCCTTCCGCGCCGTGGCTCGCGCTGCTCTCGGCTTTTCAGATCACCACCATGGTTCACCTGATCCCCACGTCCCAGACAGAGGCTGAAGCTCTCAAACCTGCAGTGAGGAAATCTAAGAAGTGGACCAATGAGGCCAGTGGCGGAGCTACGTGCGTATTTGGACATTACGGACTGGGAGGTTTTCAGAGCTGCCACAGATAGTTTGGATGAGTACACAGACACTGTTGACGTCATACATTCGATCCTGTGAGGACAGCATCATACCAACACAAACCAAAGTCACTTTCAACAATGACAAACCTTGGTTCACTCCAAACTGAGGCAGTTAAGGCAGCAGAAGGAGGCAGCACACAGGGCTGGAGACAGTGAGCACTACAAAGATGCAAAGTATGGATTTAGCAAAGAGGTTTCTTCGCGAGATCACAGTAGACAATACGCATCTTCTGAAGCAGCAGTTCTCTGACAACAACCCCGCCTCCGTGTGGCGGGAGCTCCGGCTTCTCACCAATCATAAGCCCCGAGCCCTGACCCCTGCTGCAGACAATCAAAAACTGGCTGAGAAACTTAAACACCTTTTACTCCAGGTTTGTTGTGACCACCCCCTCCCCCACGGTGGCCACCAAACTTGGTACCTTCCTCCCCCACCACTCTCTCAGTTCAGGAACAGGATGTTCACAGGCTATTTCTCTCCCGCCACATTAAGACCACTGCGCAGGAGAGTTAACCCCGTCCGTCTTCACGGATATTTTTAACACCTCCCTGGGGTTATGCCATGTCCCAGCCTGCTTCAAGTCTGCCATCATTGTCCCTGTCCCCAAGAAGCCCCGAATCACTGGACTTAATGACTACATGCCAGTGGCACTGACGTCTGTAGTCATGAAGTCATCTGAACGCCTGGTCTTGCCCCACCTGAAGTACCTCACCTCCTCCCTGCTGGACCCCCTGCAGTTCGCCTACAGGGCCAACCGGTCTGTAGACGCATCTAGACTCCCCGGGAACCTACGCCAGGATCCTGTTTGTGGACTTAAGCTCTGCATTCAACACCATCCTCCCTGCTCTTCTCTAGGACAAGCTCTCCCAGCCCTTCCGACTCCACCTGCAGGTGGATCACTGACTTCCTGACGGATCGGAGGCAGTGCGTGCGGCTGGGGACGAATGTCTCTATCAGCACAGGAGCTCCACAGGGCTGTGTACTTTCTCCTCTGCTCTTCTCCCTGTACACAAACTGCTGCACCTCCAGCCATGACTCCGTAAAACTTGAGACGACACCACCCTCATCGGGCTCATCTCGGACGGGGATGAGTCTGTCTACAGGAGGGAGGTGGAACCGCTGGTGTCCTGGTGCAGTGGTAACAACCTGGAGTTCAACACCCAGAAGACAGTGGAGATGATCATGGACTTCAGGAAAGTCACAGCCCCCAAGCCCCCCCTCACCTGCTCTGGGACGAGCAGGTCGGATCACAGCTGACCCTTCTCACCCTGGACATGGTCTATTTGAACCACTCCCCTCAGGTAGGAAGCTATGGTCCTCCCACCACAAGAATAGTTTCTTTCCCTCTGCCGTTGAACTCATGAACACCTCTAAACCAACGCCACTTTAACTGCAACTATTCATCACTGCACTGTCACTTTCTGCACTACAGCTGTAAATTTAACTACAATCTTGTGTACATTGTTATGCCTATTTTTACTTTTATTTTATACTATAGTAATTTTAAATTGTTTCTTAATGCATGCTCTTTGGATTGAATATATGTTGTTTTTATTATTGATCAGTGTTTTATGTTGCACCTTAATGCCGAGACAAGTTCCTATGTTTGTGAATTTTTTCATTGACAACGGCAATAAACCCTTTCCGATTCTGATTCTGATTTGATGTCCTATTTTCTGGAATATAATAATAAAGCTGAACACAACAATGTACAATAGCTATGCTAAACAATTGCTCTACAGCGCCCCCTTGAACATTTGAATTTGGCAAAAAAAATTGACACACACATCCTCGTGGACATACAAATGAAGACAAACATCTATCTGCAACCATGTTATTGTGGCAATGTGAAAAATATTGCTATTGACATACATGGGTTTTGGTTAACAAAATATAGAATGGGATATAATATGTCTTGGCACGATTATTCCCCACATCACATTATAAGCCAATGAAGACATAACTCTATCTCCAACCGTGAGGTTGTGACAATGTTAGAAAGTCTCTCATTGCAACGAAGCAGTATAATGTTTGTACTGTTTGTGGTGGGTGGGGTGACGTGGGCAGGAAAGGCAGCATGGGAGGCGAGGGCCTTTAACCCCACGCATAGCTTTAATTACACATTGTAATTTGTTTATATTTTTTCCTAAGCTGCTAAATTTTTGTTTTTTTTATAAAATTCAATAACATTCATAAAGTTCATCAGTCCATTCTCCAGAGTTGTACATGGTTTAAAGCATGGTATAATAAACTCCGACCTGACGCTGGTCAGGGCTCTCCTCCTTAGGTCTCCTCTCGCCTGCTGCTCTTTGCAGCAGCACGTGCCGAGCGGACACATCCTCACACAAATGCACACTTGTGTACACCCATGCGATTCGCACTTATGGCATTCCACTTTTTCCTTCAGTTGACTCAAGTCCAGAATTTTAAACATTCTGATGATATAATGTTTCAAGGGGTCTATAGTTCATGGCTGTTTTTGAATTCATGTGTCTGTTTTCAGCTGACAATGTGGTGAGCAGTAAGCAGAGTCGCAGGAGAGTGGTCATCCAGCAGCCCTCAAATGGCGGTCAGGAATGTCCGGATGTCCTGGAGGAGCAGAGGGACTGCGAGCTACCCAAGACCTGCCCTGGATTCAGGTACCACTGCCCATTCAGCCCAGGGTCTCTCACTTGTATCAAATCTATTTTTATAATTTAAAAGACTAAAAATACCCTCCATATACAGTATCTTTACTGTTACAATCATTGTGATAAAAGATGTCATGATTTTATGATATTCAGAGTTTTTGAAACCATGACCAAGAAACAGGGATATCCTTAAAGGCTTTGTACATAATTTTTTACTGTTTTAAAATGTATATGACAGGTTGGACAACACATTTAACTAAAATGTAGTGAACATGATTATATTTGGGATTTATATTTTAAAAAAGTGCCTATTTTTCTCCAGTTTGACCATTTTGGTAAAGTTTATAATGCCATGGACATGAGCAGCCGATGTGAGAAATATGTTACCTAGCAACCATGTTGGGTCAAAATGCATATACATTACACAATTAGTTGACAAAAGATGATTTAACAAATAATACTTGACAACATTATTTTGTTTAAACTGTACCAAAGAAAAATGTCCGTCACATGTAAATTGTCTCTGCAGTTTGGATTGAATGTCAATTACTTTTCACATAGACGGATGGCTTCTGTTTTAGAACTCAGTGCTACCGGTCATCTTCAACTTTTTTTTTCGCTTCACAAACTGCTATTATGTATATTTTCCACAGGTTCTACCGCTCTCACATTAACAAAATAATTTTTGAACTCATCTACAATCTCTTTTAAAGTTTCAAGTCTGGTGTTATCGTGTATAAAATGATTTATACACAATAACACACACTCTCTCTCTCTCTTTCTCTCTCTTTCTCCATCGCCCTATTAATCACTTTCCATGCTCCCTTTATATTTCCTTTTGGCTCTTCAAACACCTTTCGAAAATAATCTTTTTTTCATAATTTAGATTTTATCTTAACCTTTTGCAATTGCCGATTTTTGTTTTAGACAAAATATAACAAAATAAAATCTCAGAGAGACTCATCAGACTGGGTGCAAATATTATTCTAGTTTTGTTTGCTTAAATCCTCCTTAAAATCGTTGAATGTTTGGGATGTTAATTGTCGTATGACTTTGTATGTTATTAATTTACTCTCTAGATATAATACAATTTTGGAAGACAGCAAAAATTTGAAGGTGATCACTTATGACACTGATCAGCAGATCGCCTTCTATTTTAACCTCTATTTTACTGGAAAATATATTATCTATTAAAGTAGTGGTGTCAGTGGTAATCCTGCAAGGTTTATCAATAATTGGCAACATATTAGAGTACATCATATTAATTAATTCAGCAGTTCTCAATTACTATAGAGAGAGAGAGAGAGCACATCGCCTGGGCCAGGAAGTCAAGAACCACCATGAGAAGGAGTGTGTCATGAAGGCTACAAAAATTAAAGGAGACCTCCTGTACAAAAGTCAGATGTTTTTTCTTGCACAAGAGATACCATTTGAAATTTGTCAACAATGAGCAAAGTTTTACCACATCTGTAAGCAATTAAAGAGGAGACAACTAAGGTATGGCTTCTCATATCCAACAATTGTTTTGGTGATTTTTTAAAGGTAAAAAACATGGGCTCAAAACACCAACAGGAAAAATGCAAAACACAGAGAACTGAACAGCAACAAGAGATGGATCCATCAATGTGGGGCATGTGACTTCAAGTAATGGTCACATAATACTAGATAGATAATTTATGTTGTTTTGAGATTGATATATTTGCTATTGGCATCTGACTTTACTATAGCTTAGAAGCATGATTGTAGTTATGAGGATGGAAAACAGAAAAACTCTCTTACTTATTTTTTTTTTGGCTTATGCGGGAGATTACGTTTGTGGGAAATTGAATTGATAAATAAATACAGAGGACAGCGGAGGAGCATAGTGGTTTGGAGAGATAGTGTGTCCAGTTCTTGGAGTAGACAGGGAGCCCCTCATTAAGAATGGACTTTCCCCCATTTCAAAAAATCTTTTAAACACACAAGGTTTTGGGTTTAATGCATATTATTTGGCAGGGACCTTTTTGTTTTTCATTTCATCTTATCTTCTGTGTCATGTTTCTGCAGTTTTTATGTTTGTGTGTTGCGTTCGTTTTGAAGTTTTGAATGGAAAGACAAAGATGGAAGATATACTCTATTGGTTAAAGGAACTATAAATAGAAATGTGCATGCTCCACCAGGCAGTGATATCACTTTATATACTAATATTATAGACCTGATTGCAAACCACTCTGAGGGAACCCTGATCTGTGGCAGTGATTGGAATCTGTATAAAATTCAAGAGGCACTGGAAGAACAATAAATGACAATGTATGTAAATGAATGAAGAATTTAGGACTGATTGACATCTGGAGGGAGATAAACCTTAGTGCACGCCAGTATACCCATTTTTCTAATTCACATAAACTCTACTCCATAAAGACAGATCAAAAGTCACAGAGGCAGATATATAGACATAGATATGTGTGAAACTTCCCCGCCCATCCATTGGGATGCTGCTTAACAGTTTTGAGAGGACAATTTCAAATTATAGCCATTGCCTCAGCAAAAAAGAAACAAAGGGAGAAAATTTAATGCTAAATTAAAATGTTAGCGTTTGGGCTGAGTTATTGCAATGGGTTTGCATATGACCAAGAATCAGAATCAGAATCAGAAAAGATTTATTGCCATTGTCAATAGACAAAATTCAAAAACATAGGAACTTGTCTCGGCCTTAAGGTGCAACATAAAACACTGAGTAATAATAAAACAACATAGACAGACAGAAAAAAACAGGTTCTTCATAGGAGCTTGTAGCGAATGAAGGGCAACCAACACAGAAATATGATTAAATAATTATTGTAATAAATTAATAAGTGAACAAACAAACAAACAAACAAACCAAACAACAAACTAAATTAATCAATCAATCTTAAAGAGACCCTTTTGACATAGGTTGTGTTCACAAGCATTTCAAATAAATGTAAAAAGTTGGACTTTGTTTGTTGGTTCAAGTTCTTTGAAAGCTCAGTTCAATAGGGGGGGAAAGAAATGAATCCAAGTGTGAAACCAAATCAATCCAACTGAGGGTGTCTGTATGCAGTATAAAACAACAAAGAAAGGTCCTATCAGGTTTGAAAAGAAAATCAGGGTGTGGGAAAAAAAACTGACCAGTGAGTTTGATGTTTGATTACTTCCTTTAGTTTGGAGTGGTTTCTCTCATCTCAAGCTCAGTCCACAGCCAAAGCAGGAAGTGGAGCGAGTAGCTTAAGGCTCGGACATTTTTATTACAGCGCCGCTTGTGGAGGTGCGAAGGCCTGTTAGTGGGGTGGTGTCAGTCATTAGAGGCTGAATTTGAGACATGAGTTACAAAAAGCTAAATGATTTGCAAGAAAAACTAAAATTGCTGGAGGTAAATAATTCCAAGATGGGGAATCCTCAAGTGCTACAGGAAATTGAAAGAGAAATGAATGAACTGGCCTCACAGGAACTAGTTAAGAAAATGCTCTTTACCAAAGAGTGGATCAAAATTGTCTAAATTATTAGCCCTAACAAGCAGAAAGAACCATTTCTAAAATGCAAGACAAGCAGAATAATGCAAATTTAAGCAAACAAGAACAAATGTAATCATCATTTGAATCCTTCTGTAATTTTTTTTTCTAAAATATCAATAGATTAAGAAGATTAAATACATAATTTACAGGACACCCTCAATTTACCTATTATGACAGAAAAGTAAAATAAAAATAAAGGAGCTGAAACAATGTTGGAAATACAAGGTGCAATCAAGAAACTTAAGCACAATAAATCTCCGGGGAGTAATGGGTTAACTTCAGACTGGTATAAAGCGCCAGAATAAACACTTATCCCTCTTTTTTTTTAACTGGGCTCTTGAAAAAAAATATTCAGACACCTTCTAGTTGGAGAGAAGCCATCATATCGCTAATACTTTTACGTTTACTTCCTGCTTTCGAAGAGTGCAGACGCTTTCCGGTTACTCCTGCTTACTCCTGCTTACTCCTGCTTACTCCTGCTTACTATAGCTGCTTTCCGTATTTATTTTGCTTTTCAATCAGTTTTTGTCTTCCAAACATTTTTAATTATGACTTTTTTAAGTAAACCAAGGATTTTAAGAAGATTTTTAGAGTTTTAATTAACAAATCTGACGATGCCAGCAACATGTCTGGGAGAAGGAAAACAAACTCTTGTGAATGCTGTTGGAAATATTAACAAGAAACTTAATGAGCTACAAGCATGGATATTTGCTTTTGAATCTGAAAAAGGACTGCACGATACAATTCCAGTGTCATCCAGTGGTAAGAAGTCCACATTTTTTACAAGAAAAACAGCTACTTTCCAACCTAAACCGGACTGATTCTGTGTCGTTCCCAAAACTTTCTAAAGACCGAACCTGGTACAATCTCAGTGCAAAGCCTAAGCGATATAAAGATAATGTAACGTCACCTAAAATACAGCTTACAAACATATTTTGAAGTAAATAAACAAAGGAAAAATGGGAGACACGACATGGCGAAAAGGCAGACAGAGACAGAGAGAGAATATGTGCCAAACGTCAAGGTCGTCTTGATTGGGGCTGGTGCGATAAGTCACGTGATGCATGAAAAAATTAAAACACATTCCTTTCCAGGCGCCACAATCACTGAAATTACATCACGCATTTCTAAGTGTTTTAGCCACATATAAAGGAGCTAAACAGCTGATTGTGCACATCGGTACAGTGGACATACGACGTGAACAGACTGAAGTTTTGCAAAGAGACTTCTTGGAGTTATTCGACGTGCTTGATAAAATGGAAATAAAAACATTCATAAGTGGACCTCTTCCAAACATCGACAGGAAGATAAAAAAGTTTAGCCGGCTGCTTCAGCTGAACACATGGCTGTGCAACAGAGTGTGCAACCTAGAGGATCTGCACCTACATTGAGAACTTCTATCTATTCTGGAAACGAGAGGACCTGTTTAAGAGAAATGGCCCACACCTATGCAGAGGTTGAGTGAGGGTGCTGACAGAGAACCTGCCCCACGCTCTGAGGACTGGTCCTGGACAGGGTCCTGAGCAGATTTAGAGTTAGAGAAGAAAGCAATGAGAGAAGAATTCCTGCTCCATCAGCCAGACCGAGCCAATGTTGTCAACATCAGCAGCACCACAACCACAGCCTCCACCAAAGGATTTATTAACAGCCGCTCCACCACCAGCAAAAGATTCAAGCAGCACCACAACAATCTTCACCACGGCCAGCGCAGGAGTCATTTCAGTTCTTTCCCTGCACGGTCCTCATCAAAGGCCTTGGACCCATCTGTGACAGGCCTGGCAGTATCCCTGCCATCGCCCCTGCCCTCAGAGCAGCCCTGGATCCCCCCTGCAACATCTACTCCCACTACAGATTCCTCACTCTCCTTTCCATCTCCACTCTCACCCAGGGGCCTTCCCAGCCATCTTGAGAACATCTGATCAAATCAGGCATTAAGATGGCTCCACTCACGCCCAATATAATAAGATCAAAGGTTCTAACGATGATGAACTCTCCCCTGACTGTTGCTACACAGACAAAAATCACCCCACCTAAACCTCCCCGCCTTTTCACCTGGTCCCAAACTCACCGGCTCTACACCAACAAAATCCCTCCCACCTATCCCCCCTCGCCTTTCACCTGGTATCTCCCATAGCTAGGATGCACTGGGTCTCAGCGTTGCCAGGGACTTATAATAAAAATCAAACCAACCCGGGGCCCTGTGTAAAAACAGCCTCCCCTAGTGCTATTTCTTTTAGTAACATCACACAGATGGGGGGAAAACAAAATGCGAGTCAGACTGCCCAATCTGAGAAATTTGATTCATATTCCCTGTAAAAAGATAACGCCCAGTCTCACTGAAACTAGTCTGAAACTTGCTGTGCTAAATGTCAGATCCTTATGTAACAAATCATTCTTAATTAATAATTTTATTTCTTCTTATAATCTTGATTTTATGTTTTTAACTGAAACATGGCTTGACAAAAACACAGGAAAAGTTCTAATAGTCTGCTCCACCCAACTTTGAAACACGAGAAAACAAAAAGGGAGGAGGTGTGTGTGCTTTTGTTAGAGATGAAATAGTTACCCACAGGTTGTCCTTTGGGTGTTTTCAACATTTGAGTACGTAGCCTTTAAAATTGAGCTAAAACAGTCTCCATCCATTCTCTTCATTGTTTTATACAAGCCTCCTCAGCACTGCCAAAGTTTTATTGATGATTTTACTGAGATGCTTTCAGTCGTATGCACAGACTTTGATGGTTTGGTCATAACAGGTGATTTCAATGTTCATGTTGATAATATCTGTGACAGAAACGCTAAAGAGCTTCATGCTGTCCTTGAAACTTTCGGTCTTACTCAGCGCGTGAGTGGCCCCACCCACAGCAGAGGGCACACTCTAGATCTTCTAATTACAAAAGGGGTTAATATTTCAAACGTCAATGTGGTCGATGTTGCTCTGTCTGATCATTTCTGTGTCTTCTTTGACCTGTCTGTTTTTCCCAAACCACCAGCTGGTCCTGCAAGTTGTCCGGAGGAGACACATAAATGACAGCACAGGGAAAACTGTTTATGGAAATGATTAAACTTTGAAAATGTCTCATGTTCTAATGTAAATGATTTGTTGAACTCTGTTACATCTAGTGTTTTGAATGTTCTCGACACCATTGCCCCTATGAAGGCTAAAATTGTTAAAAATAAGCAGAAGGCGCCATGGAGAAATGATGATTCGGTCAGGGCACAGAAAAGGGAGTGCCGCCGGGCCGAACGAAAATGGCGCAAGTCGAAGCTCCAGGTTCAGAAAGAGATTTACAGAGAGAAGTTGTACATGTACAACCTCATTTTATGTAGAACTAGGGAAGGATATTTTTCTGAAATAATTGGAAGCTGCAGTAACAACTCGCGTGTCCTGTTTGCCACAGTAAACAGATTAACAAACCCTCCAGCTCAGCTGCCGTTAGAACTCATTTCCACATCCAAGTGTAATGAGTTTGCATTATTCTTTAATGACAAAGTTCAGGGCATTAAAAATGCTATAAATTCTACAATGCAAAAAATAACCCTCAAACCACCTACACACTTAGAGCTGACTCACTTTGCACCTGTAACTGACAAAACTGTCCAGGAGATCATCACCAGTCTGAGTTCATCTACATGCTGCCTCGATGTGTTACCCACCAGATTTCTAAAGTCTGTGCTGAACAGTTTGTTAGCACCACTCACTCAACATAGTTAACATGTCGCTTCAATCTGGAACATTCCCAATGTCTTTGAAAACTGCGGTCATAAAGCCTCTCCTAAAGAAGAGCAGTCTTGATGCCGCAGTACTGAGTAATTACCGGCCCATCTCTAATCTGCCATTTTGGGGCAAAGTCCTTGAAAAGGTTGTTTACCAACAGCTCACTGATTTCCTCTTAATAAACAACTCATTTGATGTTTTCCAGTCAGGTTTTAGACCTCATCACAGCACTGCACTGAGACTGCTCAGACTGCTCTTGTCAAGGTGACAAATGACATCCACCTGAACACTGACGCGGGCAAAGCCTCAGTCTTAATTCTGTTAGATCTGAGTGCTGCTTTTGACACTGTCGATCATGGGATCCTCTTACAGAGACTAGAGGACTGGGTGGGCATCACTGGCACTGCCCTAAACTGGTTAAAGTCCTATCTGGAAGACAGGAAGTTCTTTGTCGAAATTGGTAACTGTGTCTCAGACCAGATGCCCCTGACCTGTGGGGTGCCCCAAGGGTCAATCCTGGGACCCCTTCTGTTCAACCTCTACATGCTGCCGTTAGGTCAGTTGATACGCAGCGAGAATGTGTCCTATCACAATTATGCAGACGACACTCAGATCTATGTTTCACTGACGGCAGGTGAATATGGACCAGTGGATTCACTCTGTCACTGCATCCAACAGATCAGTGTGTGGATGCAAAACAACTTTCTCCAGCTGAACTCAGACAAGACTGAAATCATCGTCTTTGGCCCACAGAAACAAAGAGAAAGTGTTAACAGTCACCTCCAGAGTCTCGCTCTAAAACCTACAAATCAAGTTAGAAATCTGGGGGTAATAATGGACTCAGATTTGAATTTTAACAGCCACGTCAGATCAATAACATCAGCAGCTTTTTACCATCTAAAAAACATTGCCAAAATCAAAAGTATAGTGTCTAAACCAGACCTGGAGAGACTTATCCATGCGTTTGTCTCTAGTAGATTAGACTACTGTAACGGCCTGCTCACTGGCCTCTCCAAACGAGCTGTAAAACAGCTGCAGTACATCCAGAACGCTGCTGCTCGGGTCCTGACTAGAACCAGGAAGTACGATCACATTAGTCCTGTGCTCAGGTCTCTGCACTGGCTCCCTGTGGCTCAGAGAATAGACTTCAAAGCAGCTCTGCTTGTATACAAGTCTCTCCATGGCCTAGCACCAAAGTACATCTCGGACATGTTAGTGCCATATGAACCATCTCGGACTCTGAGGACCTCAGGGACCGGCCTCCTGCTGGTGCCCAGAGTCAGGACTAAACATGGGGAATCTGCGTTTCAGTTTTATGCAGCTAAAATCTGGAACAGTCTTCCTGAGGATGTGAGACAGGCCTCTACTCTGGCAATGTTCAAATCTAAACTAAAAACTGTTTTGTTTGGCTGTGCATATGACTGAAATGCTTTTCTTTGCACTCTTCTCTTTTATGTCTTAAACTAAATTTCTTTAAATTAAGGTTTTGTGATTTCTTGTCTTTGTGATTTTAATGCATTTTTTTCCTGTTGTGTGAAGCACTTTGAATTGCCTTGTGTACGAATTGTGCTCTACAAATAAACTTGCCTTGCCTTGCCTACGGAAGGAACGACTCGATTGTGCCTAATATAGACACATTTCTATTCTGAATGTAGACTAGTATAGATACACCTCAATTATGTCCGGGAAAAAAAAGGACTAAATACTCCCAATCCATAATGATCACACAGGATTTATTAATAGACAACAAACTCAAGGTTAAAGATCGATATATTGGTCGGATAGATGGAACATTTTGAATATTGGCCATCGACCGTAAATTTGTCATCAAGGCAAATTTTTGATCAAGCACTACTTGGGCGGCTATAGTTGGGAAGAACCCCTCTTTCTCGGCTTCCAGATCCATACTCGATTTCTGCACAGCGCAGTAGAGCTGCGGAGGTACCTGAGAAGGCTAGGCTCAAAGTTCATGTTTTGGTGAACAAACGGTAAGATTCCTTTCTTCGTCTAACTCTAAGCTAAAATATACAGCATGGACTTAACCAATACAACGTCATCGTAAAATGAAAGTAATGTCTCGGACTTCCGGTTATGATGGCGAGCTGAACGGACGCACTAGCCCCGCAGCTGCAGACGTTTGCTTTAGAATTACTGTTTGACCCACATAATCCCAGAAAAGACGAACAAGAGATGAGTAAAATGGGAAAACACAAGTTACGCTACAGGACGTAAACAATCAAAGCTGACTCACAGCTCCATTGGAAAACAGCCTACCTCACATGCTAACGAGGCTAACATAGCTCGGTCCCCCGCAGCAAACCGCAGTGCTTCCCCCACGGCAGCGTTTGTGGCTGGCTGCAGTGTCATCGGTTTGGGTCCTTGTTCAGTCTTGGTTTTTCTTAATACTGTTGTTTAATGTCATGTTTGTCTTTTATCTTGAGTGTCCAAAGTGCTATATAAGTCTGATGATGAATTATATTTATTATTATTATAGAACTACTTCGTCTGTATAGTCCAGAAAGCAATTACCATGATCAAAATATGACCAAGATTATTTTTAATCGTCAACTATTGTCATGATTAGTTGATTAAATGTTGAAGGGTTGACATTCAACACTTTGTGCCAATACACCAGCAATAAGTAGACCCCATTCTGTGTTAGAAGTCATTCCATCAATCACCACCATGCTACAACTTAAAAAAACTTCTTGTACTCACAGGTGGAAGACCCACAAATGGAGGAAGTGCCAGCTGGTGCCATGGCTGCTGCGACAGGAGATCCCCAATGCACAGGAGGGCTGTGGACCAGGCCTGCAGACCAGAGGTAAACTCTACCCACAAACTCTACTCTCATACCTTTTTATTCGGGATGCATGTTTTAAATTTTTTATTTTAACCGCGGCCTATAGGCATTTAACTGGTTATGCAATGCCAACGTTTTATTGATGATTTTACTGAGATGCTTTCAGTCGTATGCACAGACTTTGATGGTTTGGTCATTACACGTGATTTTCAATGTTCATGTTGATAATATTTGTGACAGAAACACTAAAGAGCTTGAGGCTGTCCTTGAAATCTTTGGTTTTACTCAGCACGAGAGTAGCTCAACCAATAGCAGAGGGTACACTCTAGATCTGATTACAAAAGGGGTTAATATTTCAAACGTCAATGTGGTTGAAGTTGCTCAGTCTGATTATTTCTTTGTCTTCTTGACCTGTCTGTTATTCTCAAAACCACCGGCTGGTCCTACAGTTGTTGGGAGGAGACACATAAATGACAGCACAGGTGCAATGTTTATGGAAATTATTAACTTTGAACAATTACTTGTTGAACTCTGTTACATCTAGTGTTCTGAGTGTTCTTTATACCATTGCCTATGAAGGTTGATATTTAAATGGTTAACTGCTAAGAATAAGCAGAAGGCGCCTTGGAGAAATGTAAATTTGATCTTGGCACAGTAGTGCCAGTGATGCCCACCCAGTCCTCTAGTCTCTGTAAAAGTATCCCATGATCGACAGTGTCAAAAGCAGCACTCAGATCTAACAGAATTAAGACTGAGGCTTTGCCCGCGTCAGTGTTCAGGTGGATGTCATTTGTCACCGTGACAAGAGCAGTCTCAGTGCTGTGATGAGGTCTAAAACCTGACTGGAAAACATCAAATGAGTTGTTTATTAAGAGGAAATCAGTGAGCTGTTGGTAAACAACCTTTTCAAGGACTTTGCCCCAAAATGGCAGATTAGAGATGGGCCGGCTAATTACTCAGTACTGCGACATCAAGACTGCTCTTCTTTAGGAGAGGCTTTATGACCGCAGTTTTCAAAGAAATTGGGAATGTTCCAGATTGAAGCGACATGTTAACTATTTGAGTGAGTGGTGCTAACAAACTGTTCAGCACAGACTTTAGAAATCTGGTGGGTAACACATCGAGGCAGCATGTAGATGAACTCAGACTGGTGATGATCTCCTGGACAGTTTTGTCAGTTACAGGTGCAAAGTGAGTCAGCTCTAAGTGTGTAGGTGGTTTGAGGGTTATTTTTTTGCATTGTAGAATTTATAGCATTTTTAATGCCCTGAACTTTGTCATTAAAGAATAATGCAAACTCATTACACTTGGATGTGGAAATGAGTTCTAACGGCAGCTGAGCTGGAGGGTTTGTTAATCTGTTTACTGTGGCAAACAGGACACGCGAGTTGTTTACTGCAGCTTCCAATTATTTCAGAAAAATATCCTTCCCTAGTTCTACATAAAATGAGGTTGTACATGTACAACTTCTCTCTGTAAATCTCTTTCTGAACTTGGAGCTTCGACTTGCGCCATTTTCGTTTCGGCCCGGCGGCACTCCCTTTTCTGTGCCCTGACCGAATCATCATTTCTCCATGGGCCTTCTGCTTATTTTTAAAATTTTAGCCTTCATAGGGACAATGGTGTCGAGAACATTCAAAACACTAGATGTAACAGAGTTCAACAAATCATTTACATTAGAACATGAGACATTTTCAAAGTTAATCATTTCCATAAACAGTTTTCCCGTGCTGTCATTTATGTGTCTCCTCCGGACAATTGCAGGACCAGCTGGTGGTTTGGGAAAAACAGACAGGTCTAAGAAGACACAGAAATGATCAGACAGAGCAACATTGACCACATTGACGTTTGAAATATTAACCCCCTTTTGTAATTAGAAGATCTAGAGTGTGCCCTCTGCTGCGGGTGGGGCCACTCACGCGCTGAGTAAGACCGAAAGTTTCAAGGACAGCATGAAGCTCTTTCAGCATTTCTGTCACAGATATTATCAACATGAACATTTGAAATCACCTGTTATGACCAAACCATCAAAGTCTGTGCATACGACTGAAAGCATCTCAGTAAAATCATCAATAAAACTTTTGCAGTGCTGAGGAGGCTTGTATAAAACAATGAAGAGAATGGATGGAGACTGTTTTAGCTAAATTTTAAAGGCTACGTACTCAAATGTTGAAAACACCCCAAAGGACAACCTGTGGGTAACTATTTCATCTCTAACAAAAGCACACACACCTCCTCCCTTTTTGTTTTCTCGTGTTTCAGATTCAAACATAAAGTTGGGTGGAGCAGATTCTATTAGAACTAAATTTCCTGTGTTTTTGTCAAGCCATGTTTCAGTTAAAAACATAAAATCAAGATTATAAGAAGAAATAAAATTATTAATTAAGAATGATTTGTTACATAAGGATCTGACATTTAGCACAGCAAGTTTCAGACTAGTTTCAGTGAGACTGGGCGTTATCTTTTTACAGGGAATATGAATCAAATTTCTCAGATTGGGCAGTCTGACTCGCATTTTGTTTCCCCATCTGTGTGATGTTACAACAGAAATAGCACTAGGGGAGGCTGTTTTTACACAGGGCCCCGGGTTGGTTTGATTTTTATTATGACTATAAGTCCCGGCAACGCTGAGACCCAGTGCATCCTAGCTATGGGAGATACCAGGTGAAAGGACGAGGGGGGATAGGTGGGGGGCTTTTGTTGGTGTAGTGGGAGCCGGTGAGCGTTTGGGACCAGGTGAAAGGCGGGGGGCTTTAGGTGGGGTGATTTTTGTCTGTGTAGCAACAGTCAGGGGAGAGTTCATCATCGTTGATATCAGAACTCTTGATCTTGCTATATTAGGCGTGAGTGGAGCCATCTTAATGCCTGATTTGATCAGATATTCAAGATGGCTGGGAAGGCCCCTGGGTGAGGGTGGAGATGGAAAGGAGAGTGAGGAATCTGTAGTGGGAGTAGATGTTGCAGGGGGGATCCAGGGCTGCTCTGAGGGCAGGGGCGATGGCAGGGATACTGCCGGGCCCGCCACAGATGGGTCCAAGGCCTTTGATGAGGGCCGTGCAGGAAAGAACTGAAATGACTCCTGCGCTAGCCGTGGTGAAGATTGTTGTGGTGCTGCTGGAGTTGAATTCTTTGCTGGTGGTGGTGGAGCGGCTGCTAATAAATCCTTTGGTGGAGGCTGTGGTTGTGGTGCTGCTGATGTTGAAACATTGGCTCGGTCTCTGGTTGATGGAGCAGGAATTCTTCTCTCATTCCTCTCTTCTCTAACTATCTGCTCAGGACCCTGTCCAGGCCCCAGCCTGTCCAGGCCCAGTCCAATGCCTCAGAGCGTGGAGCAGGTTCTCTGTCAGCACCCTCACTCCACCTCTACAGAGGTGTGGGCCATTTCTCTTAAACAGGTCCTCTCGTTTCCAGAATAGATAGAAGTTCTCAATGTAGTGCAATCCTCTTGTTGCACACTCTTTAGACAGCCATGTGTTCAGCTGAAGCAGCCGGCTAAACTTGTTTATCTTCCTGTCGATGTTTGGAAGAGGTCCACACTTATGAATGTTTTTATTTCCATTTTATTAAGCTCGTCGAATAACTCCAAGAAGTCTCTTTTCAAAACTTCAGTCTCTTCGCGTCCGTGTGTCCACTGCGCCCACATGCACAATCAGCTGTTTAACTCCTTTTTGTGTGGCCAAAACATTAGAAATACGTGACGTAATCTCAGTAACTGTGGCGCTGGGAAAAGAATGTGTTTTGATTTTTTCATGCATCACGTGACTTATCGCACCATCCCCAATCAAGACGACCTTGACGTTAGGCACAGATTCTCTCTCTGTCTCTGTCTGCCTTTTCGCCACGTCATGTCTCCCATTTTTTCTTTGTTCATTTACTTCAGTCTTTGAAAGTGGTAAAAATCTGTTTGTAAGCTGTATTTTAGGTGGCGTTACATTATCTTTGTATTGCTTTGGCTTCGAACCGACTTTGTTTTCCTGACCTTTAGACAGTTTTGGAAACGAAACAGAGTCACTCCGGTTTAGGTTGAAAGTAGCTGTTTTTTCTTGTAAAAAATGTGGACTTCTTACCACTGGATGACACAGGGATTGTATCGTGCAGTCCTTTTTCAGATTCCAAAGCAAATATCCGCGCTTGTAGCTCATGAATTTCTTGTTGAAATTTCCAACAGCGTTTACAGGAGTTTGTTTCCCTTCTCACGGACATGTCGCTGGTTCATCAGATTTGTTGATTAAAACTCGAGAAATGCTCTTTATAATTTCAGATGTTTATTACTGATAAAGGAATACATGTTTTAACATTGTACAGCAGCTGGTCTGAGCTGTCTGGACATTCCTCTTGTTCTCCACATGTCCATTCATTCTTTTACAACCTGGAGCAGTCTAAAGCCTGGAACAGACAAAAAAAATTATCTAATTAAAGAAACAAAGAGGTTAGTTATACAGTAATACATACCTGGACTGAAGTTGCTGATCTCAGCTCGAACATAAACAGAGTGAAATGAATCTAAATGCATTAGTGAGTTACAGTAAAAGCCTGCATAAACATTTATAGTGGTAGAGGCAGAAGCCTCTCACCTTCAATTATGGGGGACATCAGCCTTTCTTCCCTTGCATCTACGTATAATAAGAACAATGAAGACATGACATTAGTCTTTAACTGCACTAATAAAATACCACCACAGTTTAATCTCCTGTCTTTCATCAGAAAAACAATTATTTAAAATCTGAATTTCAATCTTTCACATGAAGCATATATCACAGCTGGAAGTTGTCTCAACTTATCTGAATCTTGATGAATATGAACAAAATATTGGACAGAAATTAACAGACTATTGATGGTGGTGTAGAAACACTACCATGTAGTTGGGCTTCTAAACCCCCTCCATGGACACAATGGATGAATGAATATATTTGGAACATATTTCTGGCAGCTGGGAAGAAGGCCGTCACAAAAAAGATGACTAAATTTACGCCGACGATTAAGGACTGGACTGACATAACCGACATACACACAATGGACAAAATGGGACTTCTATTTTAGACTTAATGTGCTTTAACCTTTTCTTTTACTCCCACCCCTTATTTTTTTATTTTATTTATTACTTATTTCTTAGTTTCTCTCTGGTCCTGCCAATTTGGTTTTGGTTTATTATTTTATGATCTAAAATGCAAGAAAACTTTAACATCTTGATCTGAATGTAACTGTTAACTGCTATCATTATTAGCATTGGCAAATGCACATTTGTGGAAAATAAATTCTCACACTTTGACATATGTAAATGCAGTTAAAACTCACTTCTGTTATAAATACAGTAACATTTTTGAAATAACACTCAAGAAAAATAATTTAAATGTTATCTGACCCACCTTTTCCAGCAGTGAACAGCATTTAGGCTTAACTGTTATCTTCAGTGTTGTTTTCTGTAGCCAGAGTTCTGAGAGGGTTTTATCTGCAGGAAAAAGTTCTTATGTGCTGTTTTAAGTCAAACGCACCGCGTTACAGTGTGCGTTGCTTTCGCACATCAAGCACATGTGTAAGTACACACTGAACGCCTTGCATCACAGCTCTCAAAAAGGCTGTAAAATCAACTCTTTGGCCTTTAGCCGCAGATTACTGACAAAATGAGACATTGTGAGAGGCTGTGTGAGGGGAGAAAAGACAGTGATTTGAGCAGGTTATAGTGAGTTTAGCGAGAGACAGGAGTTTTCCTGTGCGAGAGGAACCCAGTGCTCTTCCTGCCTCTGCTGCTTCATAGAAATTAATGGAAGTGCCTAAATGTGTGCAGCAAAGTGTCCCGGTGTGCGTTTGTCTTTAGAATGGCCCTCAAATAACTTTTGACAACAATAGAACCTTCTTGAGCCTTAAAGGTTTTTTTGTTTTAAAGAGTGTGTCGGGAAATAACATTTGGCTTGTAATTTGAAGTTAATGTAATTGTAAGCACGAAACATTGAATAATGCACAAAGTGAAGGAGCAGTGCAAGACACACAAATGTTTAAATCCTTTCATATTGTCAACATCAAGCTTTTGTCACTTGTAGATTTACTCACGGTGGGAAGAGGAACACGTTTACTCAAGTAAGAGGCTGTTACACTGTACAAATGTGGAGTATATTAAGTATGGAGCTTGAAAACTACTAAGAGAAGTACAATTTTATTAAAAAGTTATCCCTAAAGTAAACATTTGTTGTTTTAATGTTCATACTCAAACTATCTCACATTATACTTGTTCACAGTAGTACTTTTCACCATAGGCCATGCAATTTGAATTATATCTTAGCTGTTAGATATATAATAATATAATATATGCAAGATAGGGCACCATGCCTGCAATATTCAGCAAGACCTCTGGTTCCCACGGACTCCACTCAGTAAAGAGTAATTATTTTAAGTCTGCAGAAGTGTAATCATAGCCAGCAGGAGGAGCAGGTGAGGAGGGGCTGCCACTGAATACATATTCAAATACTTTAATACATATTCAAATACTTTAGTTTTACTCATATCATCTAGTGTAGGAACTTGGGGATGGGAGTGGTGTAGTCCACTTCGACAAAAACTGGGAGGTTGCTGGTTCAATTCTTGGAAGAAAAAAAAGAGCATGCTGTTGTGTCCATAGACAAGACGCTTTTCAGAATTTCCTATTTTTTGTGAGACTAGTTTGATGTGGCATATATGACAAAAAGAGAGAGAAATTGTATCTGAAAAAACATGTATACTCATGACTACACATTAATTAGCCTTAATGAAGCATGAACAAAGACTTTCATTCATAATGAACAATTAATTAACAACTGAGATTGGGTTAGGTTATTATTAAGTAATTACTAAGCCTGAATCATATAAAATGTTTGTTCATTTTGAAATAAGCCTTTCTTCATGCTTTCTTAAGTGTAGTTATTATATTATATATTATATTAAGTGCATTTTTTGTTTGTATTGTGTTGTATTTATTTTTTGGGTCAAACATTTTAACAAACGGCAAACAAGGCAAAGACTGTTGGGTCAACTTTATAAAATTTGGCAACGTGAAATTAAAATTTCAGTTGGAGGGGTTGTTTTGACCAAAGAAATGCCATTTTTTAATGGAAATATCTAAATAGAATAGAACATATTAAATATCCAGAAATATTAGATCTAATTGCCTTTTGTTAGGAATTGAGCAGGCAAACTTACTATGCACTATTTTCGCTATATCTCTTTGCAAATCTATACAAACTTTTTTCACCGTTTATTGACATTTATAATGGCAGCGCCAGGCCACAGTGTGGTGTTCAGTGAGTCAATGAGATTGATGCATTTTATACAGCTTTGACAGAACTACTGTAAATCTTAGAACATTGCTATGACGGCTGTATCACAATGTAATGTAACGTTGTTATATGTTACTTCAATTTGCAGTAAAACGTACAGTGGATTGGGGCCAATTAAACCAGAAACCTGAGGGCCAACAAAAGTTAGTCTGACGTCAGGAAATTTTAGGCTCTTAAAAATATTGTGACATAAATTTCTAAGGCCCAAAATCACTAGAAAATGAATTAATGATTGAACATTTTGTGAAATTAATAACTTTCTTATACTTCTATAATTTATAAGTGCACTGTGTAACTTTTCTGGTGCAAGGCCTGCCACATGCTTGTCTCCATGGAGATGTTAGTGCGTTGCATGGTATCAATGCATACATCTGGTGTGTGAATGTGTGTGTGAATGGGTGACTGGTTCCATGATGTAAAGCACTTTGAGGGCCAATAACTCTTTTCATGCCCTGAAGACATGATTCACCTCGGCCTCCATCCTCCTAATGCCGGACCCTGAACGGCAGTTCGTGGTTGAAGTGGAAGCTTCCGACTTAGGAGTGGGGCCGCGGGCCGTTTTTGTCCCAGAGAGCGGCCTCTGACAAGGAGCTGCATCCCTGCGCCTTTAATTACCGACGTTTGACCCCCGCAGAGAAGAATTATGCCATTAGGAACTGAGAGCTCCTCGCTGTCAAGTTGGCGTTGGAAGAATGGCGACACTGGCTCGAGGGGACTAAACTGCCGCTTCTGATATGGACGGACCATAAGAACCTTGAGTACCTCTTGCGTAAGAGACTGACCTCCTGCCAAGCCCAATGGGCACTCTTCTTAACCCGCTTCAACTATTCCCTCTCCTATTGACCGGGGTCCAGCAAAGTCAAGCCAGACGCCCTGAACCAACGCCCTTGGGCAAGGAGGGGGACAGGGCCAACGCAGACACCATCCTGCCTTCTTACCGTCTGGTAGCCAAACTCTCCTGGGAGATTGAGGAGAAGGTCAGGGCCGCTGTCCCAGACCAGCCCGGACCCAGTGCTTGCCTTCCCAACCGTCTGTTCGTCCCACCTGACCTCCGGTCCGAGGTTTTACAAAGGGCCCACAGCACTCAAATTACCTGTCATCCAGGGATCCAACGGACCAAGGACGTCTTGCAGTGCCGGTTCTGGTGGACGTCACTGGATGAGGGGTTTTGTCAATGCCTGTCCCACCTGCAACAAGCACAAGTCGGCTCACCACGCTCCTGCCAGTCCTCTACCTGTGCCTCATCGTCCCTGGTCGCACATTTCTTTGGACTTCGTCAACGGTCTACCACCATCCAGCGGCAACACTACTATCCTGACGGTGGTAGATTGGTTCAGCAAGATGGCACATTTTGTGCCCCTGTCCAAACTTCCATCCACAAAAGAGACGGCTAAACCCCTCCTTCACGTCTTCCGTCTCCACGGAGTTCTGCTCCCTCCTCGGAGCCACCATCAGCCTGTCCTCGGGGTACCACCCCCAATCCAACAGGCAGACCGAACGCAAGAATCAGGAGATGGAAACAGCACTACGCTGCATGACGTCTCAAAGCCCTACTTCCTGGTCCGAACAGCTGCTATGGGTCGAATACGCCCACAACACCTTGACAGCTCTGCCACTTGTCTCTCCCCCTTTGAGTGCACCTACAGGTTCCAGCCATCGGTTTTTCCTTACCTGGAAAAGGAAACTTCCTGCCTCTCTGTCCAGGACTTCTTCCGCCATTGTTGCAGGACTTGGATGCGAGCCAGGGCGGCTCTACTGCGGGAGAGTCCGAGAGAGCGCCTTGGTTCCTGCCTCGCCGCCTCCACCACCTCCTCATTGAGGTCCCTCCTACACTGTCCGTCGCCTCCTGCAGTCTCCTCGGCGTGGGAGGGGATTCCAGTACTTGGTGGATTGGGAGTGGTACGGCCCTGAGGAAAAGTCCTGGGTCCCTGGGAAGGACATCTTGGCCCGCATCCTCTTCAGGGACTGCCATAGATGCAACCTCACCCAGACGTCCAGAACCAGGCCACCTCCTGGACCACGCCCTCCATCGGAGGGCTAATATTCCATCCACCTGTGCTGCTTTTGGGGTCCTCACCGGTGACAGAGGCCTTGACCCCTCGTAAATGTGCTACAGCTAACGACTACAGAAAACAATACAGGGTTCACAGTAAGCTGTCCTGTCTAATAAAGCCTACCGGCCAAAATATCCTTAAAAAACAAAAGTGACTGATATCATGAGCTTTGAACTATTTCATATGGCTAAGGTTTTATCCACAGCAAACGAAGAATTTGCATGCCAGTTTTTGTTCGCAAAATGCTCTGGCTTAAAAGTGGGGGAAAACACTTATAAATGCATCCCAGTTAATAATTTGGATGCTACGAATGCCTTAGAGAAGTGGAGAATCAATTTGAACAGCTGCAAACTGTTTGAAATTATTACATAGTGCACATAGTGATATAGCAGCATCTTCCCTGAGCCTGACAAGCTAAAGTGTGGCTACAAAACTGCGTGAACATTGCCCACTCCCACAGCACATTCATGCATAGCCAAGGTGCATAACATTTCTTAATTTCATTTTTAAAATGACTCAAGGACACAACGGCAATATTAAAACAGTAGGTTTATTTGTGTTAAATGAAAACAAATTTACGGACAGTTGCTTATTTAACTAGCGTATTTTGAGACAATATCAACTGCACATTCATATTTAAATGTCAAAAAGACATTCAGGCTGCATTTCTATACATCTTATATGTGTAATTTTTTTTGGAGGGGGCTTTATAAAGTGGAGGCAGCTTTATAAAAGAAAATCCAATTTCCACAGGACACAGCGTCTGATCATTTCATTATCGGCCCCCATAGGCAGACATTAAGAGTGCTCATATTTGCCTTTCTCTTACAATAATGGTCACAAAATACATCTCCATCGTATTACTCAACAAAGACCGAGCTCGAAACTCTGAGGGGGCTGAGTTTCTACAGTTTCGCTACAGGCTTTTGTTGTCAGTTTGCTCTCTCAACATAAAAGCTATCACATGTTCACATATATATATATATATATATATATATATATATATATATATATATATATATATATATATATATATATATATATATATATATATATATATATATATATATTTTTTTTTTAAGTATTATTTTTATTGAATCCACATCATCCATAGATTTATGTGGGATATTGTAACTTCCAAGGCTATTTTCTCCAAATGCATTGTTCCTCCCATTGAGGCTTAAAGATCAGCCCTTAAAGTAGTACCTACACACACCAAACTTCACATCTTGGACCAACAACATTTATATCTACGTTAAATATAAAAAAGTCGATTGTTTAAAAAGACGGTTACACAAGTCTAACACACAAGCTCTTGGGTTCAGAATTTAAGATACAACTACAAGTAAATATAAATTATGATTATATTCTTACTTTTGAAAACTCCAACTTTCTTGAAAAACTTTGAACTTGCACCAGTGTCATGTTTGTGACAGCCATATGATAACACGTTAGCTGGTAGCGCGTTAAGAGTACTCAAATTACTTTTTTAGAGTAACGAGGAACGTAACACGTTAGTTTTGGTTACGTCTCATCTCCTCACCGCAATCCCAGAGCAAACACTTGTTTCGGCGTGTTGTGAGCATGCACACTGCGAGAAATAAACTTTCAGATGCACATTTTGAAATATGCCCTTCTCCTTCGTTAAAACCACAATCTTGTAGCTGAGGAGTAAATGTAGGGTAACAGCAATGTGGTGAGTTTGATTTAAATAAACTACAGTGCTAAAACAAGCATTTCTTGCTAATTCCTACACATGCTTATTGTATGGCATTGTTTTCTGGTAATCTCTCAACATAAAAGATAAATAAAGCTCAGTCAAACACATTTACTTTGCTTGTTTATTTGATATTATAATGATTATGTTACTGTGTTTGAAGGAAAGCAATTAGGTTTAGGAGCCTGATGGCTCCTAAGCCTAATTGCTTAAACAGGTTAAGAGAAAATTAACCAATTAAGGACTCACGTCAGGTTTTACCTCTGTTTTGCTGTGCGTGAATGAAAGGAAAAGCTTATACAATAATGTTGATTATTGGTAACGCAAGAGTTACTTTTATAACACAGTAGAGTATTAAGGTAACGCTCCAAGGCAGTAATGCGGTAACGTAACAAGTTAGTTTTAAAAGTAACTCTACCCAACACTGGTGCAGCTTTATTTCCTAAGAAAAATACAATTCCGATTGTTAACATTGGACAAAACATAATTACTAAAATAACACTATAGAGGATTTATTATATTTCTTTTATCATGGCAGTTTTGTTGTTAATATCTTGACAGGTGATGTCTCAAGCTCAAGTTAAATTATCTCTAAAATGTACACCCCAAATGATATAATGTTTGTGGAAAGAACCCTTCCTTATTCTTGTTGTAACAGCTTTTTAAAATTATTTTTAAATAAGTTCTGTAATTAGTTCTGTGGGTTACACTGTGACGTGCATTGTGATACTGATAACTGTTTATCATATGACAAAATGACAATGTCTTTTTCCAGCTGCTTTTGTTTCCTTGGTCAAATCTCCTCGTTAAACACTATCACCTCCACTCACAGAGCCAGCAGCAGGGCCATTCTTCATCCACAGCTACACCATCACATCTCCACTCCGTCCACTCCTCCTCATAGTACCAGGAGGCTGCACAAAGAAACACTCCACCACCGGGGGCAGCACAGCAGAAGTGTACATTGATCTGTCTCATCTGCAGTGTTATGAAATCTGACAACAGCAGAGACAGGAGGAGGAGCAGCAGTGATAGGATTTTTATTGAAAAGACAAAACCAGGATGAAGAGAAGTTTGAACTTCTGCTGATCTCCTGTGCGCTGTGGATGCAGCTGTTTTAGGAAGTAAACAAGAAAGTGGGGTTTTATAGGATGCATCAAGAAGCGCTGCCACACCCATATCTTCTTATTGAAAATTATGAGTAACATATCATGTTTTTTTTTTTTTAATTCCATCCATCCATCTTCTTCCGCTTATCAGGGGATGGGTTGCGGGGGCTGCAGTCTTAGCAAGGACTCCCAGACTTCCCCCTCCCCAGACACTTCCTCCAACTACTCTGGGGGGATCTCGAGTCCCTCCAGTCCTGGGTCTTCCCTGGGGCCTCTTCCCGGTTGGACATGCCCGAAACACATTCCCAAGGATGCGCCCAGGAGGCAGAGGCCCGAGCCACGGCGTGGAGGAGCAGCGGCTCTACTCCGAGCTCCTCCCATGTGATTGAGCTCCTCACCTTATCTCTAAGGGAGCGTCCAGCCACCCTGTCGAGGAAACAAATTTTGACCACTTGTATCCACAGTCTCTTCCTTCCAACACAGCTGAGCTGTGGGGCTATAAGTAAACCCACACCAGCCCGCCACCTCTCCCCGCAGTCGACACCAGAAAAGTGTCGAGGAGATGGGTTCCAGAGCCCGAACTGTGCGTGGAGGTGAGGCTGCTTTTATCTAGTCAGTACCGCTCAACCTCCCGTACAAGCTCAAGCTCTTTCCCCCCCAACGAGGTGACATTCCATGTCCCCAGAGTCAGTTTCTGTGTCCGGACATCTGGTCGTCGAGGCCCCTGCCGTTGACTGCCGCCCAGAGCTCTCTGCACCATTGAATTCAAATTTTCATCAATGGAGACATATTGGGCAAAATCAATTTTGAGAGATTTTAACCATGTTATAATTGTGTTCCCTTCTCATTTATCCTGATTCATGCATGTTTGTGTAATCTTTATTCTTCTGCAATCAAGATCACAAAAAAACTTTTCTCCTCCCATTGCTCTGGACATACTTTGTTTTCCGATTATTACTTTTTTTCAATTAATCTGTGATACACGTATGATTCAGCAGCATCCTTTCCTGTAGTCAAAACTGATTGCTATATTGAACTGCAGTTCTCCATAGGTCAAGCAGAGATAAGCTACGTAGTGTACCTTTAAAGGAAACAAACTGAAATAAATCTAAAACATACTTCCCCAGGCCCTCAGAAAAAATATCCCAGTTTTGTCATTTCTCATAGGTAGAAATGTGGAGGTTTCTATAAATCATCGGCAGACTTGGTCTGAGCATTTCTGCCTCAAATCCTTCATTACAACTGCGTGCAAGCTTTTGGTTGTTTCCCCATGGTAATTCATAGTAACAGATAGAAATGAATGTGTGGTGTTCAATACATACATTCAACATACATACATACAACATACAAGATCTAAAACATGATACGCTAAAGCAAAGGTACAAGAGCAAGTTTAAAGGACAATACCAATAGGAAAAAAATTAATAAATAAAAAATAAATATATATATATATGTGGAAAATAATTCATAATGTGTTCACTCAAACAGGTGTTTACTCAACCAGGCCAACAAAAAGTCACTCCTTCTTCTCCCCCCTCTCTCTCTTCCCTAGCGGTGTCGTGCCGGCAGCTGGATGGCACCCAAGCGGACATGGGCCAGTGCCTGAGGTGGGCACGCTCCATGCCCCCCTCCACCCAGCGCTGCCTGCTGCCCTGCCAGGATGACTGCCAGCTCAGCCCCTGGTCCAAGTTCTCCCCCTGCACGGCCGACTGCGTGGGGGTGCGCTCCAGAAAGAGGGCTTTGATAGGTGAGCGCTGCAAAGGAGGAAGCTGAGCACAAGTGGAGCTTTTACTGACCAAATGTCTGTGTGCTTTGGATGGAGAGGAGCAGGGGGAATAAGTATGTGGTTGCCAAGAGTAAACCAATACCAAACTAAGAAATCAGAATTAGATCAGCACTAAACAATATGTAAGGTCAAGGGTTAAGGTTAAGGTACACTTGAATGTCCCCATAGGGAAATTTCTGACGTATAACAAATCATGACTTAATGTGTAACAAGCTCTAATCCAGCTCTTTAGCAAGTATAAACCAGGCCTAAACTACTCTAGGTCTAATATAGCACTAAAGCAGGTCTAAACCAGGACTAAACTAGGAATAATACAAATATAAATCAACACCCCAAAAAATATTTTAAAAAAGAGATTCCAAGGCTAAAGTAGGCTAAACCAGAACTAAACAGGGGTAACCATAGGCTAAAAGATGTTCTACACTAAAGAGCTAAACCAGGACATTTTACTACTTTGGGTAGAAAAAAAATACAACCCAAGTCTTATAAGTCTTATATTAGCGCACAAGTGAAGCTTTTAGATTGGATGCGTGTGTTTTGGACTCAGCTGGAGTGGTACATCAGAACCAGTGTGTGGGGCTGAAACGCTACAGGGGATAAACACTGTGATCACAATCTGAAAAACACAATCCAAAACAACTAAACTGCATCTAATTATTGAACTAGGATTGTTTCTGAGTCCTTGCTTTGTGCCAGGGAAGTGACTTCATCTTAAATGAACCAAACCTGAGCTGATTCAGAATTTAACCAGGGCTAAACCAGTGCTAAACCAGCACTAGACCAGGATTATATGAGGTCTTAAGCAGGGCTAAATCAAGACTAGACCAGGACTAGACCAAGGCTAAACCAGGGCTAAACCATAACGAAACCATAGCTAAACCAGGATTTAACCATACCTAAACCTGGACTAGACCAGGACTAAAACAGGTCTCAACCAGGACGAGACCATTACTAGACCAAGACTAAACCAAGGCGACACAAGAACTAAATCAGGACAAAACCAGAGCTAAATCAGGGCTAAACCAAGACTAGACCAGTACTAATCAGGCCTTAATCAGGTTTTAACCATAGCTAAACCTAGACTAGACCAGGACTAAATCAGGTCTCAACCTGGGCTTAACTGGAGCTACACAAGGGCTAAACCCGGGCTAATGTTATCTGTTATCTCCAACATCGCCACCATAATCACTGGGTCTATCCTGCTCCTGGTTGCCGCCGGAGCAGCGCCCGTTTCAGAGCCATTGCGGGCTAACACGGAGCTGGGGGCCAGTGCTGCAGCTGGGCTAGTTAGCTAAGTAGTAGCATTTCCAGCCCGGCTCTCGGTGGTTGTGGTCCTCTTACACGGTTCCTCCTAAAGTGAACTCATAATATAGACTAATAATAATAATAATAAATCCAACAGATTCAACTGCAGCACAACAGACCCAACTGAGCTACACGGTCATCATCCCAGAAGTCCCGGTTAGCACTTTCTGACTTGGGTGTGTGTTTGATCTGAGAACATGTATTTTTGTGTCTCCATCTGAGGAGTTTTTAGTCCAGTGTTCCATGGAGCAACTGCTCAAAACACTAAAAACTAGATATTGACAGTGAACAACTGAAAGAAAATGTGTAGGCCATATTGGTTGCTAATTTGATTGAGAAGTGGGTTGCTGGAGGATAAATCACATGTTTCCTTCTGAAAATGCCACAGGTCTATCTTAATATTTTAAGTAAACCTGCTGGAGTTATAGTCTGAGATTGAGAGAGTGAAATTGGAGCAGATGAAAGCAGACGGACAACATGAAGTGTTTTTCTCCTGCGTCTTCAGATAGTTCTAAAAACACATTTGATGTCATTGGAAATTTGTGTTTATCGCCTAGATTCTCTGAAAATGTGTTAGTTTCTCTTATTTTTTTTGCGTTTGGCCGAGGCACGTAGTTAGAGCATCCATTGCATGGGCTTTGTCCGCACTCTCCGTGTCTGATAGCAAAGACTATGATAATGTAAAATTAGTTGTCCTTAAAGCATATGAGCTCATGCCTGAGGCTTATCTGCAAAGGTTTTGGACATGTACTAAAGCCGTGGATCAAAGCCACTGCACTTTGCGCATGACCTGAAAATGCATTTTTACATCATGGTGCCAGTCTGAAGGAGTAAGACCTGTTGAACAACTCTCAGCCCTATGGTTTTAAAACAGTTTAAAAACTCTGTTCCCGATGTTGTGGCCATGTATATTTGTGAACAGAAGGCATGATTACGTCCTTATACACAAGGCTTCATGTTTCTCTGAGGTGCGTTACGAGAGGGAGGGGTGTCCCCACTCGAACACCAGCCCTCGTGAAGCTGACAGTGTTAGTAATTATTCTTGTGAATGTGGTCATGCCTGTCATTGTTAAAGTCTAAATCTGTGCCCACTGTTTCTTATGTGCATGCTGTAGTGTTATTCATATCCTCCCACTCACGGAAGAAGGCGACATTCAAAGTTTATATTGATTAAGGAATTGTTTTTTAGAGGCGGGATGTGCTTCTGGTCTAGATCGACCGTAGCCTCATGCCTGAGGAGAGTGGCCCAAATAGTCCATGACCAGGGTGAGAGGGGTCAGCTGTGATCCGACCTGCTCATCCCTAGAGACGTACAGGGATGGAAGTCTGCAGCCAATCAACTTCTCAGCAGAGTGCACAATGCCCCTGGCAGTGGCTCCAGTGTACCACACGGTGATGGAAGAGGTGAGGATGGACTCAAATGTCCTCACCTCCAGGTGGACGCATTAGATATGATTTTTCCAGATCTATCTAGATATGTGTTAGATTGTAGAAAAAGATTCAGTTGTAGTCATCTGGACTCTGTTTTAGAAAAAACAAAACGTTTCAACTCTCATCCAAGAGTCATTCTCAATCAGAGAAACACGTCTGAGAACTCTTGTTTATATCCTACTCTGTGAGAGCCCTGCCCACAGGGCGGGACCTCCTGCTAATGGCCCATTGAATATATACAACGGGAAGGTTGAATCTTAAACCTCCATTACGATTTAATGAAGGATTCTCTTTTTTAACAAAGATTGCCTCCTTAACTCCTCTTTCAAACCATCTTTTTTCCCTGCTCAGAATCTCCACCTCACTGTTCCACCTCACTTCCCGTTGTTTATAATGGTCTTCTGAAACCCTGGGCATTCGGATGCTAAATAGGCACTCAAGGTGAGGCAGGGAACAATAGAACAATAGGCCCATCCCAGTTTCAATGGGCCATTAGCAGGAGGTCCCGCCCTGTGGGCAGGGCCCTCACAGAGTAGGATATAAACAAGAGTTCTCAGACGTGATTTGTTTTTCATTTTGTTATTTTGTTATTTTTTCCTGGAAAACCATAGAACACTTAAGCTACTAAGAAACAAGTCGGTGTTATCCCTCATTCCTCCAGGAGAGTTCCATTGTTGAAAAAGATTCAGTTGTAGTCAACTGGACTCTGTTATTAGCAAAACAAAACATTTTTATTCAAATCAATCTGTGAATCGAGACTGAGAACGACGAGATTGAGAATTGAGGTTATGTGCCACAGCTACCCTGAAGAGTGCCAAGGCACCTCCTTCAAACCCCACACCTGAAGAGAGGAAGGCACTCTTAGCACAACAAAAAGATCACAGCATTAACAATCTTCCAGCAGACAAGGGACGCTGCACTGCGATCCCCAACACAGCTGACTATGAAGCCAATGTCCACAGCCTCCTTGAGAGGTATACGAAAAGAGATCCGACCAGTGGCTGCCAGAAGAAGGTGATAGACTGTTTATAAAAGCTTGAAAAAGAGGAGGTGATAGACAGGCTTCTGTATTACAGACTTTATCCTGGGGACATGTCGGTGTAATCCCTCATTTGTCCAGGAGTGTTCCATTGTAGAAAAAGATTCAGTTGTAGTCATCTGGACTCTAGAAAAAACGAAACGTTTCGACTGTCATCCAATAGAACAATAGGCCCATCCCAGTTAAGTTTCAATGGGCCATTAGCAGGAGGTCCCGCCCGGTGGGCAGGGCTTTCACAGAGTAGGATATAAACAGGAGTTCCCAGACTTGTTTCACTGATTGAGAATGACTCTTAGATGAGAGTCGAAACTTTTCGTTTTTTCTAAAAGAGTCCAGATGACTACAACCGAATCTTTTTCTACAATTTATCCTGGGGAAGCTATTCCATGCATGATGGCCTTCCAAAAACCCACAAATAGGATGCTCCACTCAGACCCATTGTGTGCAGCACCAATTCTATCACAGTGAAACATATCCAATTGGATCCGGGTGATCTAATGGTTGTATATGATGTAGTGTCCCTTTTCACCTGCAATTCGGACCTCTGAAGCAGTAGCAGCGGTTAGGACGAGACTGCAGGAAGAAACCACCTTACAGGAAAGGACCAAACTACCACTTGAACACATCTGCAAACTACTAGACATCCATAAACACAACTTAAATTTTTTACAGACAGCTTCACGGTTTTGCAATGTGCTCTCCCATCTCTCCCATCGTGGCCAACTTGTATATGGAGCAGTTTGAGAAGAAGGCACTGACCTCCTTTTTAGGCAATGCTCCAAGTCTTTGGTAACGCTACGTGGATGACACATTTGTGACAATCATGAAACAAGAGCTGGAAGCCTTCTCAGATCACATCAATGCAGTGGACCCAAATATCAGATTTACAAGAGAAGATGCTAAGGAGAACCGCTTAGCCTTTCTTGATTGTTCCACTATCAGAGCAGTGGACGTGAAGCTCCAGACAGAAGTATATAGGAAACCTACACACAGGGATCAGTACCTGCTCTTTGGCTCTAACTCACTACAGCACAAGCTGGGAGTGATCAGGAAACAACAACACAGAGCCCAGAAAGTGCCCACCAGCTCAGAAGGCAAGAGGAAGGAGGAAAAACATGTCCGGAATGTTTTTTCAGCCGATGGTTACCCTGCTTGGGCACAAGAGGCTTTATCGGCACAGAAGGCATCTCAATTCAGGACCACAGAGCGCCGGGCATCTTCATCTTAAAGCCACAAACCACTCCTTTGACGACAGTGAGGTAAAGATTCTAAACAGGAAGATAAGATGGTTTGAAAGAGGAGTTAAGGAGGCCATTTATATTTTAAAAAAGAGAACCTGTTTGGGCTGTCCGATTCTAAGGTACTTAGTGAGGTGGGAGCAAAAGTCAGTTCACAATAGGATGTTGATAGCCATTACAGGGCTGTTGGGCTACAAAGAGTAGTCTAAAGTGAAACCATACATCCTTTATCAGGAGGTCCCGCCCGGTGGGCATGGCATACACAGAGTAGGATAAATATCTGAGTTCCCAGACTAAATTTGCAGATTGAGAATGAAACTTGGATGAGAGTTGAAACAGAGATGACTACAACTGAATCTTTTTTTACACTGTAGCTACGTAACACGTGTAAAAAGTGTTACGTATAACCATGTGCACTTTTCACTTTTCTATTTCTATTAAAGTCTTAGACATAGATTCTGACCGCACATAAAATATTAATTTAGCCTTATGTTGAATTTGCAGAAATGTAATAAAAATGTAATAATGCTGCATGCTTATTTTTATGTAAGTCAGATGTCGTGGGGACCTCTGATGTCTCCTCAATTTAGACCTTCAACAAGTTGCAGCATTGTCTTTATTTCCTGTTGCACTTGATGAGGGAATCGCTCTAAATAGAGTCCTGCCCAGATGCAAGTTCCACTAAGATGAAGTTCTGGGTTTTAATGAAAATTTCGCTCAGATCAAGAGTCTCACTTAGACGTCCCATTTAGATGAATTCCCACTGTCCCCGGGTTTCAAATTAAGAATTGCCACTTCTGAAGAATGTTTGTGGGTTTTGGCACAAAAACTGTCAACTTTATTGCTACTTAAAAAATATACTCCTGATAGGAGTTAGTTCTTGAACTTTATTCAAAGTCTGAACTGATAAGACATCAGCCAAGGCATTAGGATCCCCCCAAAATACACAGTATTTACAGGCGTATTTATACCATAGCCCATCCACGTCACATTGCTTTTATGTATATGGACTCTTGATGCCCTGGTGACATTTGTCCATTCCAAATGCAGAGTCCATTTTAAACCCATGACAGTCAGCAATTCTAAATGACAATGAACATATACTATTTCTGTAACTTCAGCAGTTCTAAAACAAGTTTGCCAACTGGGACTTACACTTATTCAACAGTATACATTCAGTGAAATCATATATGGTAACATAACAGTATTCACTTATCAGATTTTGTGAGCTTTATAAGGACAATTAAAAATGCTAGCAGAAATGTTAGCAAAAATTAAGTAAACATGCCCACAATTACCTGTGATTTTTTTATTTGATCAAATACACATAATACTATAGCAAGTATTGTAATATTAACGCAAGCAATATCCCGTAAACAATGAGTTTTCTACTAAAATGCATGGAAACCCTATATATATTTTTTTTATACCTTGGCAAAGTTGTTACTTTCTATATTGACGCAACGTAGTAGCGTGCGGTGATGTTTTCATTCAGGCAAGCAAAAAGTCAAATTTTCACGATACTACAATTTCAAACTCAATTCTGATACTAAGGAAAATACTTGATTCTCTAGATATAAAATGCTCTTTTTATGTTGTGGCGGGACTCTCTTCAAAAATAGGCGAAGTCGAATTCCTAGTGCTCAGGTGCTCAGGTGCTATTTATTGTGCGAAGTGTACACCCTTGGCGAATTAGTGTCAGAGGAGTGCGGGGAACTATGTGAATGATGCGTGTGGTGCGAATGAATGAAACAGCTGAGAAAGCGGGGAATGAACGAGTGTGTGTTGGTCTGTGCGCGCAGGCATGAACGGGCTCCGCACTTGTACAAACGCAGACTACAACCTCTGACGGACTGGCTCCGTCACATTATCCCTCCCCTCCGGAGGGTTGGCACTGTGGAGCAACCTGGACAGGTAATGAGCCATAATGTTCATCTTGCTAGCACGGTGACGGTCTGAAAGGCTGAAGGGCAAGGTACCATCTGGCTAGGTGACTATTGTGATCCTTCATGGTGTTGATCCACGTCAGGGCATGATGATCAGTTTCCAGATCAAACTCTCGTCTCCAATGCCCATTTGATGGCAAGGCCCTCTTTCTCAACAGCAGAGTAGCGGGTCTCGTGTGGCTGGAGTTTGTGACTCAGGTACAGTATTTGACGCTCCTCTCCAGGTTCCCCCTGAGCCAGGACTGCTCCGAGGCCAACCATAGAGGCATCCACCTGTACCAAGAAGCGCTTGGTGAAGTCTGGACTCTTCAACACAGGAGACGAGTACAAGTGAGCTTTAAGGGTGGTGAAAGCAGTCTCGCAATCTCCTGTCCAGATGACTGGATTTCGGCGGTAAGTGCAGTGAGCGGAGCGGCAATGGTTGCAAACTGTGGCACAAACCGTCGGTACCATCCAGCTAACCCAAGAAAGGACCGCACCTCTTTCTTTGTGCGTGGCCTCGGAGACTTCAGGACAGCCTCGACCTTGTCGACTTGAGGCCTCACCTCCCCTCGACCCATCTGGTAGCCGAGGTAGCGTGTTTCCTGCCGAGCCCACTCACGTTTTGCCGGATTCAGCGTTAGACCGGCTCAAACTGAAATGTCGAATTTGGCCAGCAGGGCTGCCTTCAGGTCCACATAACAGTGGGCTCTCTCTTCATCCATAGCAGAGTAGGCCTCCAGTCCCTTCCCTGTCAGTAAGGGTACAAGTCAACACGCCCACTCGTCTTCTGGCCACCTCCAGGTTCGAGCTATCCGCTCAAAATGTCCTCACCATATTGTGGTAAGCCTTCTTCCCGGTGCTGCTGTCCTTCAAGAAAAGTTCTCATCAGCGCCACCATGTCCTGACCTGGTTCAGATGATGGGTCTGGTTTCTCCTCCCACTCTTCATCCTCATCTGTCTCCCATACTGGATCTGGAGCTCCTGCCCCCTCTGGCTGTCGCTCACGGCCTTGTGACCTTAGACCGGTGCGCTTTGGTTGGCGAGGACCTTTCTTTCGACTTGCCATCCCACTTCTGACACCACATATGGCGGAACTCTCTTCAAATATAGGCAAAGTTGAATTCCTTGTGCTCAGGTGCTATTTATTGTGCCATTCTCCAAGTGCAACAATGGTGAAAGTTCAGCTATAACTTTACCTATCTCTCTATCTCTCTATCTCTCTATCTCTCTATCTCTCTATCTCTCTATCTCTCTTTCTCTCTTAGATTAGTGTCAGAGGAGTGCGGGGAATTAACGTGTGTGTGTTGGTCTGTGCGCGCGGGCATGAACGGGCTCCGCACTTGTGCAAACGGAGACTACAACCTCTGACGGACTGGCTCCGTCACATATGTAAACAATGGCAGGTGCTATGATGAATTTTAAAAATGAATGAAATTGGCTTACACGGACAGCGTCAACTCAGAAAGGCACTGCCTATATTATTTCTCACAAACTGTTGTGTTTTCACTCACAAAATTTGCCTGATTTATTGCCAAAGTATTGCAATAATTTGAACGAGCAACATATTACAGCTTTAGCACTACGGGTAACTACACAAAACATTTATGATAAGATACTCACAATAACAGCGTACTGTTCAGACAGATGCACTTATAATCATGCCTCATTTGCCACAAACGTAACCGTAAGAACATTTCTGCCTTACAACATCCGCGTTAAAACTCACCTGTCACTCCCAGATGCAAATCAAACCCCGTCTTTCCTGAAGAAATGTCCTGTATTTCTCTGAAGTGAAAACAGCCACCGATTCACTCACTCTTCATCAAATGTCCCGTTATTCCTTTGTCGCTGTTTTTGTTTCATAAAGTCATGCTGTGTCAGACAAACGATCCTCCGCTAACGCCAAATGCTGCTATTTCTAACGTCTAAATCAGGGCTATTCAACATCATTTTCCAGAGGGCCAGATTTTTGGGAGGGCCAAGGCCTCTGGGCCGAAGTTACACAACAACATTTGGGTCGCAAATATCCCCAACACTGTTTCAACATATTAATTAATACAATAAAATAACTACTGATACATTTGATTTTTCTTAATTTTGAACCAGAATTGAATTCTGAACCAGAATTAAACTAGCACTAGACTAGAACCAACCAGGTCTGACCCAGGACTAACCCAGAATCAAAACAGGTCTAAAGCAGAATAAACAAGGACTAAACCAAGACCAAACCAGGTCTGAACTAGTGCTAACTCAGAATTAAACCAGTAAACAAACTTTTTTATTTAATTTTTTTATATTTAGTAGATGGGTCGTTGGCCGGATTATATCGGTTGAAGGGCCTGATTTTGCCCCAGGGCCTGATGTTGAATAGCCCTGGTCTAAATCATTAGAAACCCATACATAGCCTTAGCTACAAACAAAGACTTGTCGTTAAAGTCACTTGTTGAAAGTTTTCTGCGTTGCCGTCTTCCTAGTGCTCATGCACTGTTTGGGCAAAGGATCACGACTTATCTGGCTTTCATTGTGCACACACACATCATGCATGACAATAAATTCTACCCATATCTTAAACATTTAAGACACCAAATCAAAACATGTTTTTACTTAATTTTTTTTAGGTCGGAGTAAGAAGAAGGACAAATGCAAGAACACACAGATGCACCCGCTGAGTGAGACGCAGTACTGCCCCTGTGACAAGTACAATGCCCAGCCTGTGGGGAACTGGTCCGACTGCATCCTGCCCAATGGCTCAGCAGGGGGGTCAGGGGGCAGAGGTCAGCTGGAGGTCACTGCGGGGTCAGGCGTGAAAGGCCAACCAGAGGTCAAGGAGTGTGGCCAGGGCTACCGCTACCAGGCCATGGTGTGCTACAACCAGGACAACCGCCTGGTGGAGACGTCTCGCTGCAACAGTCACGGTGAGAGTTAGATCTGGAAAAGTTTACAAATGTCAAGTTAGATGTTTAATTGTGCAACTGGTGACCCGCGATGTACTAGCTCATATCTTATAATGATAAAACACAGAGACTTACCGTTTGCTTCCCCTGAAGCTTTCAAATGGGGCTTTGTAACAGCCAGAATAAAGTCAAGAAATACAGGGAAAAGTGGCACCAGCCATCTCTTTTAGAAAAAGTTTCAAAGGTTAATTTTAAATCTGAGGAGCTGGTCTGAAAAACACAATTTTATACTGCTCTGAGCTGACTAGGCCCTGCCCTCTACTAATATATATTGGCCCTTTGTAAAGCCCCATAAAGGTAAACAAAGGCAGGTTAGTTTCACGGAAACTCCTCAGAACAGTATAAAGTCCAGCTTCTCGTTTTGATTCTTAAAACATTGTCCAGATGACTACCTTCAAAACTTTTTCCAAACGGATCATTCCTGGACGAATGACCGACTTCTTGTCTACTATCTTCATCCAAAATACTCCTTGGTAGATATTTCCCTCTTGATTTGCATAAAAATAGACTTGGCCAAGGTAGAACTTGCGTCTGGTGGCAAAATGTCCCAAATAGTGAAAAGCAGGACATATAATGGCTTTGTTGCAGCTAGTTATGCATAAAATACCAATATTTGTGATTAGCATACAGGTCAAACACAATGGATTCTAAAGCGGCGTGCACACCGCTGCGGCAATGCGTTTTGAGTATGGGATGCAGTGCGACAGGGGCGTTTGAGTGACCAGAGCGGCCAGAGCGTCCGCCGCAAACCCCGGACCGATAAAAAAATCAGCCAGACGCAGCTCTTGGAGCAAATAATGATATTCACTAAACTCTGCTCACCTCTGAAGTATCTGCGGGACCCAGACAAGCCGCCGAGCCGATCGCCTCGGTACAATACACCAAAGCCATTCTCTTAACCTGAACTGCCATAGAACACAACTCCTCCACTGCGCCGCCTCGGCCGGGCTTCTGGTACAAAGTATGTTTTACCTTTAGACCTCCATGTCCACACAAAGCGCTGTGTATGATCTTATCGAAATCAGAAGAGCTGAAGAAACAACAGATTATACAATCTTCAGAGCCTTGTGTCAAAAGTCTGTGTGTTGTGCGTTCATAATAAATCCACATCAAGTTACAGCCAGCAGTATCCGCGTGAGGTTGAAGACATTGCTACGATATATGATCCAAACTTCGCCATACGCTATGCTTGGTCCAGGTGAGAGTGGAATCTCACAGTAAATGCGGTGTGGTTAAGATCCAGCATGGCACACGTCTGCGTAAAAATGTGGCCAGGGTCTACGTGAAGTTGAAGGAAAAACAAAAATATGATCCAATTATATGGCAACATAGTTGTCCTCTTCCATCAGATAAACAAGTTATTAAAGCGTAAATGTGTATTAAAAGCATGCGCTGTGTCAGCTGCCTTTGATACATGTGTCTTATACAGGCAGCAAAAGTTCATAACTTCATAACTCGCGCGGACCTGATTTTCCAGGTCGGTATCAGGGGAAAAAAACGATGGTTCCGCACGGAAATGAGTAAGATTTCCTAGTAGTTCGCTGAGATTTCTACAGTTGACATCACATGAACCGTGCCGCTGAGCATAAATACTGCCCTCCGCACATCTTATTTCCAAGCAGAATTTACATGCGGGAAGTATAATCCAAGCTTCACGCAGTTTACATGTACTCTCATGCATTTGTGTTGCTCTCACTTGTTTGAACTGAAGTCATTCAAGTATTTTTTTAAATGAAATGTAACAGTTACAGCATGAATAAATAATGGGGAAACTATTTTGGACAATTTTGGCCATTCCTTTACACCAAATTTACTGGTATTGAAAAAAATCCGAATTTACCCAGCCCTAGTTAGTACTTGGATGGGACTCACTGATGGGAGCATTAGTCCTTCTACCTAATAGCCAGCAATTCTAACCCAGCTCGGGCTAGTGCATAGAGTTGCTGTGTCTTTGGGCAAGACACTTCACCCACCCTGACTCTAGTGTTTAATTGAACTGAATGACTTCACACACCAGTGTATGGAGGACGTAATTTTCAATGGACTGAAAACAAAACATCGGAATTACGCACAAGTAGCTGCTGGCTTCGGTGCCATGGAGGGGCCGGACGCACCGGTGAAGGAGTTGCTAACACTGGAGCAACAGGTAGGGACATTTCTTTCAACTAAAGACATCGATGTGGACCCAAAAGAGATTTCTGCCTGCCACCTGCTTCCTCGAAAGCGTAGCGATGCCAAACCAGCGATAGTAGTTCGCTTTGTGAACAGAAAACACAATCTGTCGATCTGCTGTGCCATGCACGCAAGCTAAAGGGGAGAATGGTGTACATCAATGAACACCTTACCAGCAAGAACGCAGATATTGCAAGACATGCGCGAATTCTGTGGAAACAAAAGAAGATACAAGCGACATGGACTAGGAATGGTCGTGTTTTTATTCGTTTGAATGGTACGCCTGAGCAAGCACGAGTGATCACGGTAAGGGATATCACAGACTTGGAACAGTACAAATAAAAGCATGATTACTCACAATGAGGCAAATATTATCAAAATATGACTTTTACTGAAATGGCTTATGAGCTACACGAAGATGACCGTTTGTTGTGGATTATAGGGAGGACACTTTCTTTCTTATCAAAATGGACTATGAACTCTATGAAGATGAACTTTTCGTTTTGGATTATGGAACAAGTTTTGTTTGGACTAGTGGAGTTATCCATTAATTTAGTTGTTATTGTTGTTATTGATACTATAATTATTTATATAGATTTTTTTCTCACAAGATGCCAGAACTTGGATCTTGTGTAGAACAAAATACGCACTTAAATGATGAGACCATTAATGAGAAAGATGATGATCCATGACTTCTAAAATAACTGAAACATGGCTAGATGAGGTTAAAGTCTCAGCTGTTGAACTGGAAGTATATGAATTGTTTGTAATGAATAGAAAAGACAGGACAGGAGAGGAGGTGGAGTCGCTCTCTATGTAGGTTCTAACCTGCGTTGTAATCTAATAGAAAGCATGTCAACTACAATTGATAATATGTTAGCGTGTGTCACTGTTGAGATTCACATGGAAAAAACAAAAAAAATGACTGTTTGTTGCAGAAATAGAACACATGGTTTTCTTCTGGATCAATTAAATGAGTTTATATCTAAAATGTTTCACTCAATTGGAAATAAGTCTTATATTGTCTGTGCTGATTTTAATGTTCTTTACAGTCATAGTAAAGCCAACTAGAATAACAACAGAATCAGCAACATTAATGGATAACATATTTACAAATGAAATTGGTAAAATAGATGGAGTCTTTTAATAACTGATATTAGTGCCCATCTTCCTGTTTTTGCAATTCTCCAAAATTTATTTAAAATACCATGTAATCAGACCAGTTACACAAGAACAGTGAGACATAGAACACCTGAAGCAATTGAAAAATTGAAAATGGAATTAAGTAGGCATAACTGGGATGAGATTTATAGGTATGAAAATCCTAATGAAGCATATTAACTCTTTTTAGCAGAATTATTTGATATTTACAATAATTGTTGTCCACTTAAGACAATAATTTGTAAAAGCAAGATGTTGAAACCTTGGTTTACCAAAGGAATAATTAAGGCTTGCAGAAAGAAAAATCAACTATATAGGAAATTCCTAAAATCCAGAACGCAAGTTTCTGAAAACAAATACAAAGAATACAAGAAATAAATTGGCTAATATAATCAGAAATTCTAAGAAAGAATACATTTCAAAATTATTAATGCAACATAGACAAAATATCCAGGGAACATGGAAAATAATGAATGGTTTAATACATAAGAGACATCATAATAATGACTATCCTAATTATTTGAACAAAGACTATGACAAAATAAGTCATATTAAGGAAATAGTTAATGAGTTTAATGATTATTTTGTAAATATAGGCCATAAATTGGCCAAAAAAATTGTGCCCCCTCAAAACAATGAAGTTAAGATTGGGGTCACGTATGAAGGTTTAAATATATATATATATTTTTTAAACCCAAAAAATGAAAATGAAGTATTGAAAATTGTGAAGAGCTGTGAAAACAAAAAATCAACAGATAATAATGCGTTCGATATGTATATAGTCAAAAATATCATTGGATATATTGACCACCCATTTACCTTTATCTGTGATCAATCTTTTTAAACAGGAATTGTTCCAAACCAAATGAAAATTGCAAAAGTTATTCCCTTGCACAAAGGCTGTGACAAACATCTGACTTGTAATTATCGACCCATTTCTTTACTTTCCCAATTTTCAAAAATATTCGAGAAATTGTTTGTTAAAAGATTAGATCATTATGTTGAAGTAAACAATATATTAAATGAGCATCAGTTTGGTTTTAGAGCGCACAGGTCCACAACAGTGGCAGTTATTAATCTTGTTGAAAATATTTCCTAATCATTAGATAAAAAACTACATACAATAGGTCTATTTTTGGATTTACAGAAAGCATTTGATACTATTGACCACACAATTTAACAAAAAAAAATTGAAAAATATGGCTTTAGGGGAAAAGTAAATTCTTGGTTAAAAAATTACTTATCAGATAGATTCCAATATGTTCATCTAAAGGGAGTAGAGTCTAGTTGGCAGAGAATTAGTTGTGGGGTGGCACAAGGCTCGGTTTTGGGCCCGAAATTATTTTTATTTTATATAAATAATATTCATAAAGTATCTGATGTTCTTAATTTTGTCTTGTTTGCAGACGATACCACAGTTTACTGCTCTGGTCAAAATCTTGTGGTGAGCTGGTGAAGGTGATGGAGAGAGAACTGCATAAACTAAACAATTGGTTTGCTTTGAATAAATTATCATTGAACTTGAACAAAACAAAATGTATGGTACTCAGTAACAAACATCTAGAGAATAACATCAAGATTAAAATAAATAGCTATGAAATTGAAAGAGTCAATTATATTAAGTGTCTTGGAGTGATCATAGATTGCAAAATTAGACATATACAAAATGTACAGAAGAAAATATCAAAGACTATTGCAATTTTATACAAATTACAGTATACTTTGAACAAAAATGCTTTATGTGTACTTTATTAACACCATACTTGACATATGGTATTGAAATTTGGGGAGGAAATACATAAAAAACTAGAACTAAACCAATTTCCATACTACAAAAAACTTCCAGTTATGACGTCAGCCTAGAGACACAAACTCAATTTACCACTACTTACTACTTAAGGCAGGCATGTCCAAACTATGGCCAAATGCGGCCCTCAGACCAATTTTTGTTGGCCCTCCGGCTTCCAGCTAAGTTGGTCCAAACAACAAAAAGTTGTACTTTTTACTGTAAAATTGGAAAAATTCAAGCATTTTGATGTTATACCAACGTAATATTAATGTTCCAAGTCTTATTAAAGGCTTGTGTGGAGGCTCATCGAAACTATGTCAAATGCAAAAGTTCGAATGATTCACTTCATTGTCAGGTTGTCTGTGGCCCTGACATGTAATGCTATGGGAGCTAAACAATCAAAGCTGATGGACTGTACGCTCAGTGGAAAACAGAGCGTCAAGGCTGATATGGCTAACAGGCCAATCGCTCCCCGCCGCTAAGCTGAGCGCCATGCCCAGTATAGAGTCCCCAGGCCCATCCCTATCGGAAGGAGTAGAGGACATAAGTTTACAAAGGTTGGCCCTTATGTGTTGCGTGAAATGCCTGGGCCAAACAAGACAAGCAGCTGATAAACTCCATACGGGATTCGTCAACAAGAAAAGTTTCTCCACGATTGAGGAATTCAAGGACAACTGCTTTTGTTCCCAACAACTCTTCTGGTGACATTTGAGGGTAAAAAACATGCTCAAAACACCTGCAGAGGCAGAAAATGCAAAACACAGAGAACTGAACTGAAGCAAGAAATTGAACCACCATTCAGGCAATGTGAATTCAGGCAATGGTCACATAATAAGACATTTCTGTTGTTTTGAAGTGTGATAATTGTTACATAATTTATTTGTTTTCGACATCATACTTTATGTTTTTGGCAGTCTGCTTTGTATATAAACTCTGTGTTTAGTTACATGCACTCATCAAAGTGCAAATGTGGGAGATTGGGTTTGTGGGAAAATGGGACAATATAAACAGAAGGTGGAGGAGGAGAGTAGTGGTCTGGTCAGGTAGTGTATCCAATTCTTTTAGAGAATTGGTACCAGGAGTGGGCGAGGAGACAGGTTTTGGGATCAGTGCATTTTATACAAATTAAATGTACAAAAAACTGACCTTTTCTCATTCTGGCGACTCCCTTTGACATTTTTAAAGACCTATACATTTAAATTGCGGAATCTCTTAGATATTTAGGTGTAGTCTTCCATAAAGGTATATGAACAATGGTTTGCCCAGATTTCTCTATCTGTTCTTAATCTACGGATTTGGACTGCGAACTCAAGTATTAATCCTACTCTGAGTAAACCCTGCCCACCGGGCGGAACCTCCTGATAATAGCATGTCCTGTTTACAGTTTTACCTAAAACTAATCCTCTCCTGTAAAATAGCCATAGACTATTGAGAATAACTCTTTGATGAGAGTTGAATTTTTTTGTCCTTCTAAAACAGGGTCCAGATGACTACAACTGAATCTTTTTTTTCTACTATGGAAAACTCCTGGACAAATGAGGGTTTACACTGAAAAGGTATAAAGGTTTTCTACCAGATTGTAAAGGAAATCACAAGAAAAGCTTTGATATATTGAAAGAATCTTATGACTTTGAGAAAACGGACTAGTATAAGTATTTACAAAAAAGTTTTTACAACGAAGAAATCAAACTTTGACTGGAATATTTATATATCTTATAAATCAGGACTTTCAAGGGTTCCAATACAATACCGATATAAAAGGACGTTGGAGGTGCCGAAAGCTGATATATAGCCGATCTATTCATTCTAAATTGGGTTTGTTCAGGCAAAATTTTTTGTTATTCTGCCTCTTAAGTTTAAAGGCTGAAAGTTTGTTTGCACAAAATTCTTTTTCTGTTCAGTTCATTTTCCATTTGCAGTTAAAAACCACATTGGAACGACATGTGCAAAAAAGCTCTCAAGACATCAGAAAGAACCAAACAAACAAACAAACAAACAATGAGCATAATTTACAAAACACTAAAAGTACCATGAAAAATTGTACACTGTGAAAGTAAGCCAGCTAAAATGATATATATGTAGAGTTAATATAATAATTATTTAGGACAAATAATAAAATCAAGTAAAGTGCTAGATCTTAAAAGTTAAAGTGCATTGCTCAAGCTACTGATGAGAAAAAGCTTTTAGCATGATGAGAGGTTTTACATTTGATAGAACGATATCTTTTTCCGGAAGGGAGAAGTTCAAACATGGCTCTGCCAGGGTGATCAGAGTCCTGAATGATTCGAAAGGCCCAGTTTAAAAGTAGATAATTGTAAAGAGCCTAAAGAACAGGCAGGTCACAGTTTACATTTTTTTTTAGCTGAGCGAACCACATTGTTTAAAGCTTTTCTCTCTTTGGATGTAATATCACCAAACTACACAGTGATACAGCCAACAAGAAGACTTACGATGGTGCAGCGAAGAAAGTTCAGCAGAACGTTAGCGTTTTTTGTGAATTCTCTAAGTTTACGCAAAAAGAAAAGACGCTGACGAGCCTTCTGCACAATGTTTTTGTTGTTTTGGTTCTAGCACAAGTCATTTGACAGGGTCAGACCAAGAAATTTGCACTCTTTCACTATTTTCATTTCAGTGTCAGCGATTTCAATAGGAAGATTTAGTCGCTACGACTAAAATCAAAGACAAGTTCACATGTTTTAGAAATGTTCAGAGGTAGGTTGTTTTCTTTACACCACTCAGCAACCTTTTGTACTTCGGCTCCTTAAAATGATTCATCATTTTCACAGATGAGACCAATGATAGTAGTATCGTCAGCATATTTAAGGATTAGATTACTATCAAGGGAAGCAACACAGTCATATGCACACTGCTCATTTACATGTCTATGTAAATGATCCAGTTAACAGATACAGCCATAATCACTTTACAGTCGACAATGAGAGAACAAAGAGAACAGAGCTAAGCGCTAACTGAAGTGAACACAAGAAACAAAGCATCAAAACAAACACAGTTACAACACTCACAGGCGACTTCAGATTCCAACTCTTAACTTTAATCAAACAATTGTCTAGTGGATATAATCCAGCATGTTGTTGTTGACAACAGCAGTAGAAGCGTGTGTGCTAATGTGAGCTGACCAGTATCTTCTCTCCTCTCCACTGACTCTTTGATAAAAAATAAGTGCTTTCTTTTCACTGGTGTGATCTGTACTGAATTTAACTTGTATTCTTGATTTAGTTGCCGAGTTCAGGGTATTTAAATCCAGTGCATCCTCAGTCCATGAATGACCATGAATGGTCAGAACGCACACAAACAGGAGCATCATTCTGGAGCTGCATTCACCTGCACCACAGCATATCAGACACACAACCAAACTACTACACAGAAAAATTGCGCTGCGCTAAATATCGGGGTATAGATCTGCCAGTAAATTGGATTAAAATGTTGTATTCTAGAGAGTCTAAGCAAGGCAGGTCATTTTGGGCTACGGGCCGAATTTCGAAGCTCATGCTGGGTCGCGGGCCAAACATAACGTAAATTATAAAAAATATAAAAAAATATAAAAAATATAAAAAATGTAAAAAATGTAAAAAATATAAAAATTGCAATATTTATATATTCTAGTAATAGTTATAAGTGGACGCAAATCTGCAGCAGGTACAGGAATATGGACTTGTGATATGATTTCTGATATTAAATGTTCCTATCACAGACCTGTTGCCTGTTGCTGCACAAACACAATATGGGTATACTATTTGTATAGTTTAAGCTTATTTTAGTGACAAATTATACATGTAGTGAATCAAATGAGTGCATTTTGTTTGTATTCACAGTCACATAGTGTGGACACAGTCAGAGCTCATAACAGCTGCACTATCATGACCTGTGTATCCTATCTGTCCAGGTTTGCACTGGTTTGGATGTTTTCCTCACAGAGCATCATCACAGAAGTTTGTTTTCTTGGTGTTAGCTCCACATTAGCACCACTTTTAGCACAGCTCTAACATCCACAAAACCGTCTCCTTTCTTTCTTCCACGTGTTTCCCAAAACCACACGTCTTTCCCCGCTCAGATCTCTCTGCTCAAGTGTAAAGTGCGTGTCTGCACTTCTCAGCCCTTGGCACTTGCGCCAGCAGCACAGCAGAATCTATACATGTGTCTTTTAGTGGCCTCTACAGGCCGCTAAGAAGTACTTGCGACAAGCTTGGTTCTTCTCCCACCCCTTTTCATTCTATGACCTTGTCCAGTGGCCTGTTCATGTTCCTCTCGCCAACATGTGTTTTTACAACTTGAGGGGACAGTCGCTTGTTTTAGCGGTTTGCGCATGCTCACTGAGGACAACAGAGCCTCAAACCATTAATAAAATTCATCATGTTTTCTTTAAATTATTCTTTTTTTGGTTACATTTATAAAAGCAAATTAAGTTGTTTTTTACCTTGACACATTTCAGTAAGCATCTGTCACCTTCCTCAGAAGCGTCATCCGACTGCAGTGACGAGTCACTTATCAACGGATCTTCTTGGAAATGGGAAGCAATATAGATCAGGAAACGAGGCACAACAACAATGAACAGAGACAAAGGAGCATTCATGCTCCCACACGTCTGGGGACACACTTCTCCAGAAAACCCTTGGCGGCAGGAGGCGTGGCCGGTCTGGTAGATCTTTCAAACTTCTGAAGGATCAGCTGATAAGTGACATGCCACTTCTGAGGAAGGTGACGGATGCTATCAAGGTAAAAAAAACAACAAAAAAAACATACTGAATAAACCAATGTAGGAATCTTGTATGGTTGCAGGTTGTGCCTAACTACACATGTGCAGAGGAGAAGCGAAGCAATAACAGCGCCAAGTTTCAACAAACTGACTTAAAAACTAGCTTTGCTTGTTGCTAAGGCTCGTTTGACTTTTCTAATGATTAGAGACTAGTTATCAATACAGGCAGTATTTTAATAACATAGAGCGCTAACTTGTGTAATGAATTGATCAGTGAAATGAGATGTCAATCCATCCAGCAGGTTCAACAGGTAAGATAGTTTAGCTCATTAGAATAGATGGTCGCCCTTCATGCTGAAGACCGGTGTTTGAGACATTCAAGTTGGTATTTGCCTTTTTTGCGTGCAAATGTTATCCACAAATATTGATGAACACCCCAAGTCTGCTTGCCCATCCATAAAAGTCACTGCACGCTTCTGGAACATGTATGTACATCTCAAAATCACATTCTTGGAGGGAATTCTGATGGAAAAAATGGTGTCACATTTTTTTCATAACACAATATCAAAGTGCTCATTATTCAGAAGGAAATTCTAACTGTTGGAAAAACTGTTTCAGAAAGGAGGAAAACATTATGTGTTTTGGGACTGTCCTGTTGCTCAGAAATATTGGACTGAGGTCAGAATCAGAATCAAAAGGGGTTTATTGCCATTGTCAATGAACAAACATAGGAACTTGTCTCGGCATTAAGGTGCAACATAAAACACTGATCAATGATAAAAACAACATATATGAAATCAAAAGGGCATGCATTAAGAATAAAAATAGGCATTTCTATGTATACGAGAATTACAGTTAAATTTACGAAGAAAGTGCAGAAAGTGACAGTGCAGTGAGTGATTGATTAGTTGCAGTTAAAGTGGCAGGTGTTAAGAAGTGTTCATGAGTCCAACAGCAGAGGGAAAGAAACTATTCTTGTATCGGGAGGTTCTGGTCCGTAGCCTCCTGCCTGAAGGGAGTGGTTCAAATAGTCCATGTCCAGGGTGAGAAGGGTCAGCAGTGATCCGACCTGCTCGTCCCAGAGCCCTGGAGATGTGCAGGTCCTGCATAGATTGAAGTCTGCAGCGATCACCTTCTCAGCAGAACGCACGATGCGCTGTAGTCTCTGTTTGTCCCTGGCTGTGGCTCCAGCGTACCACACGGTGATAGAGGAGGTGAGGATGGAGTCAATGATGGCTGTGTAAAACTGCACCATCTTCCGCACTGTCAGCTTGGCTTTGCCTCAGATTCCGCAGGAAGTACATCCTCTGCTGGGCCTTCTTGATGAGGGAGCTGATGGTGGGCTTCCACTTGAGGTCCTGGGTGATGGTGGTGCGAAAGGAGTCCACGGTGGTGATGGGGGAGTCTGTCACGATGAGGGGGGGGCTTTCCTGAAGTCCACGATCCTCTCCACTTTCTCCAGGTTGTTACTGCTGCACCAAGACACCAGCCGGTCCACCTCCCTCCTGTAGACAGACTAATCCTCGTCCGAGATGAGCCCGATGAGGGTGTCGTCCGCAAACTTGATACATTTTATGGGGTCGTGGCTGGAGGTGCAGCAGTTTGTGTACAGGGAGAAGAGCAGAGGAGAAAGCACACAGCCCTGTGGAGCTCCTGTGCCGATAGTCTGAGTGTTTGAGACATTCTTCCCAGGAAGTCAGTGATCCACCTGCAGGTAGAGTTGGGCACGTTGAGCTGGGAGAGCTTGTCCTGGAGCAGAGCAGGGAGGATGGCGTTGAATGCAGAGCTGAAGTCCACAAACAGGATCCTGGTATAGGTTCCTGGGGAGTCCAGCTGCAGGATGAAATGGAGTGCCAGGTTAATGGCGTTGTGTACAGACCTGTTGGCTCTGTAGGCAAACTGCAGGGGATCCAGCAGGGAGGAGGTGAAGGACTTGATTTGGGGCAAGACTAGGCGCTCAAATTACTTCATGACTACAGACCTCAGTGCCACTGGCCTGTAGTCATTAAGTCCAGCGATCCGGGGCTTCTTCAATAAAGGTCAATAAAGGTCAATAAAGTGCTGCAGACATCATCATCCCACTCGATTTCAAAGCTATGTATTTGGGCCTCAAAACTTCGGCCAAAGACACAAGCAATGGATAACTTTGGAATATCACAATTCATCACAAACAAATGGATGACACAAACTAAGACGATCAAGGACTGGACATCATTGACATACGGAAAATGGAAACAAAACAAAAAAATCACATTTAGACCTAATCTGAAAGCGGGGCACATTTATATACTCTTGGTCTTGTTCTGTTCTATAGAAGTGTTTTAACATTTTTGAAAAAGAAAAAGAAAAAAAAAAGAAAGGAGGGAAGAAGAGGATCTACTGGATTATGGCATCTGAGCTTCAGTCATCAGTCAGCTTCAGGCAAGGCATGTGAACAGTCATGAAAAGTCTACAGGTGAACTAAAATATTGTATATTGTTGACAAGGATAGGGCTCTTTCCCCGTCATCCATTTCCTTGTCGCAGAAAAAAGAATACTTTACAGGTATCCATCTGTCGATATTGTAGAGGGCATATACGTCCCAAAAGACCTTTAACCCCTTATGCTTGGACGTTGGACTTTTTCTTTCTTCATTCCATTTTGTCCACCATCTTATAAAAGAGAACTCTCAAGCTGCTTGATGAAAGGTACATAAAAGTAAAGTTGTAACCCACTTATTTCCAGTCAAATTAATCATTATGTGAAGCATCAGGGCCAGTTTGTACCTTAAAATAAAATGAAAAATCAAGAGGACTTTTAATGCTCTAACTAGTGTCAATCAGCTGATCCCTCCAGAAACCAGCGTTACTCATGTAATATATTTAACAAAGAAAATCTAGGCTGGATTTAAAATCTGTATTTCTCTGTGCAGAGCCTGTTTCTACTTGTGATTAGAGTAAAACAGACACCAGAGTCCAAAACTACAGAGTCCTACTAGTCCTTTACATTTTTTGTACTCCAGAGGGTACAGGAACAGCTTCAAATTTAAATGGCGGTAATTTTTTCAAGAATTTTTTGAAAAATAGGCCCCAAGCAAAAGGGGTTAACATATATTCATTTTAGCACAGCTCTGTCATGCTCCTTCCCTGCTGCTCCTTCCTCCTCCTCTCCATGCTCCATCTCCTCCCCCTGTTTTCTCCTTATTTGTCAGTTCCTGGTTGGATCCTTCATCCCGTCCTGCTGAGCTCCACAGTTGCAACCCATCTCCAATTACCACCTACTATTTCTCAAACAAGCTGACCAGTCTCCAGCGCCAGATCGTTCAGTCATGTTGTGTGGTGCATATTCGCTCAGGCAACTTTTTCCATTTTGCTATTTTGTCATTCTTGATACTTCCCTGCATTTGTTTCCCATTTGCTCCAGTGCCTCTCATGCAACCTGTTCCTGTCTCCCCGGCCCACCTATCAGCCTGCCACCACCTACTCCTCTGCTGTGCCGTTGGATCCACTCAGCCCCCTCCCGGAACCAACTCCCCGTTCAAAGACTATTTTGTGTTCTGTCTAATTAAACTTTGATTCTGCCTTTTTGGGTCCTCCCGTCTTGTTCCTAACAAGCTCGGCAAAATCCCCATAGAGATGGAATTGAACAGGACGTAGTGATAATAACAAAAATGATCAACATACAGAAACTTGACATTGTTACATTTTTGCTCTATCCATTCTTATCTCTCCTCTCCTCACTGAGCTGCTGCAGACATATTCAGCGCGTGTCCTGTGTGCCTGTACACAATCTGCCCCATTCCCCGGACACATTCTATTTTTTTTTTTTATTTCATTTTCCAAAACACTGAGCTCTGCAAATGAAACTCCTATGCTGGTGGAACTGCTGCTTGCAGAGAAGCTGGGTATCACCTGACTAACCCTGAGTTGGTATTTAAATAAGTACTGTTAATATTACTCAAGCACACAATCTTTATGGGACACATATTGTGCCACACTGCCTGTTTTTGAGCTTTTCAATGTTATTACATTGTTCCCTCATCAAAAACATACCTGGAGTTATATGTAGCTGTATTTATCTTAATTCACACTGCTTTCATTAAATGTAGTTGATGTAATCATTGACTGAGGTTCGGGAGCGGGATCACATCTCAACCTCCTATGCCTCCACTCTTTAACCACACCTCTAATTACCCAGAAGCCCTATTTATACAGGCCAATCCCTGCATCTCTTGTCTCTGCTCTCTGAACAGAGAGACAGTCAGTGTGTTCGTTGGAACAAGAATCATTCCCAGTCTCGACTTTCAGCTGGTTGTATCACCAGTCGTCACGTTCCCCAGAGGACTCACCAACGTAGGTCCCCTCTCCGCTGCGCACACACATGGTAGGCGTGATTCCATAGCCACCGAACACCACAATCTCAGTACCGCCTCTTCCGGGGTGTCTACACACACTTATACACACCGACCTCTACTCCATAGGCAACGGAACCCACACGCTCTCCTTCTCGCTCTTCTCCCCCTCATTCAACCGGCCGCAACGCGGTCTCAACTCGCGCCACAGTTCCCGCCAAGGCACCGCTCCCATGCGTTGCATCCGTGCGCCGCTTCCGTACGCGTCTCCACGCAGGTAGACACCAGAGACCGGACCGCGGCTTGCCTGCAGTGGGCCGAAGTCGGAAGGTATTTCTTTCAGACGCTATTATGATAAATATCCACTTGTCGTCAGCCTCCGCACTTCCTGGTTCCCTGTACAGAGCGCGTGCAGCTGATGACGTCATTATCGCTCCACGGGCCCACAGCCCGACCTCTCAGCTCCCCCTGGTGGCGAGAGCCAGGCTGTATAACCATGTGCCTGCTCCCTCTGTCCTCAATCTTTCTCATCTCATAATTTCTCTCATCCCCCTCTTTGCGGTGCACTCAACCCTCACACACATGCATCCCTTCATCCCTCCTCTACACCTACTGCTACAACTACAGCTGAAATCCAAGTTACCTAACATGACTGTGGGTGTAAGAGTACGCATGTAGCCTCCTCTTTGCAGTACACTCAACCCCCACACAAATGCATTCCTTCATCCCTCCATCCCTTCATCCCTCTAGTCTACACCTACTGCTACAAGTACATCTGAAATCCAAGTTACCTAACATAACTGTGGTTGTACTTATGTAGCCTTTGCTATTAGCACATGACATAGAACAGGCTCTAACCACAGAGTTAGACCCCTCCCACTCGCCCAACGGCAGCCTCGCTCGCGCCGAGCCACGGCAGCAGCCTCGCTCGTTTCAAGGGAAGAAAGCTTGTTCTGTCTAGTCTAACAAGTTCTCACGTCCGTTCGAATTATACCCCACTATCGTTCCAGACTGTCTTTTGGAGGTTCGATTAGTCAGAAGGCACTCATTCGACAACACCTCTTTAGTAGATCAGTAAGGGATATTCTATCACGCTAGTTCTCAAGACTCGTAGTCTACTCTCCTCCATCAATCCGTCTAGTGGAGCAAGGCGACGACCATGTAATCCACACTGTTTAACGATTGCTCATCCGAACCCCAAACGGTACCAACATTTTACTACCTCATTCATTGCAATGAGAGCCTTTCTAAAATAGTCACGGCCGCACATTTGGCAACCTCATTGGCTTTTATGTTCATTGTGATGTGGAGTCAAATGTGGAATAAGTTGGCCAAATTTCAACTGTCTATGACAAAGTTAATTTGTTCATAAAATGTTTTGGCCCAATTCATATGTTCAAGGGTGTGCTGTAGAGCAATTGTATAATATAGCTATATAGAAATACCATTTTATTATATATCGGCTTGATGTGCATATCATTGCGTTCAGCTCACAAATCTTTTTGATGGCTTTTGATGGCTTTTGATCCAATATGGCCAACTTCCTGCAGGGTTTGCATAATTTTTTGAAAATGTTTTTGGCGTGAGCGTCATATTTTTACTGACACTTTTTTTTGCATTGGGCTCCCATTGGCTCCATTATTTTATGAATGAGTTGACATTCAATATTTCTTCATGGGGTTTTCACTCAAAATTAGAGCTAAAAAATTTTTTATACCAGCCACAGGCTCTTGGTCACTCCTCGGTTTTCGCAATTTTCCCGGCTCCGGATACAATTCTAATTACCGGTAGTCCCTTTCCGGGATGATTCTCGTCCTTTGGCTCGGACCTAATAATTCATAATATCTCAACAACAATTTACACTTTTTTTCACCTCCTCATTTGTTGCCCTAGTAGCTTATAGATCTTGTAGTTCACATGTTCCCAGAAACCTCAGACACATTGTGTTCTTGTTTCCTTGTGTCCTGGGTCCTTGTGTCTGGTAAGGTTTTTAATCTGGTATACCGAGGTAGGCATGACCCAGATCGTAGCTCAAGATTTGGATATGTGTCCCTGGATGTCACACAGTGGTTAATGAAAGACAAAAGGTACACACATGTCTATTCCAAAGCAAGCAGCATAAAATAGCAAAAAAAAAATTGTCCGCCCAACTCATAGGCTTATTTCTCCTGCTATTCTTGAACTTGTTCTTTTATCTTGCCTGTTATTGGGACAAATGTCTCTACGATTACAGTAAACTGCAATATATATGAATAATTGTTCACTATATCAAGTGCATTAATAGAATATATTGCATTGTATTGTGGGAACCAGTACCTAAAGAATAGGTTGGCCTCTTCCAACTTACATTGGTGTTATGTCCTTCGCCAAGAGACTTGCCCTTCCTTGCCTCCTGTGTCCATGTCCACTTCTGTGTGAATGGAAAAGTTCTGTATAAATAAGAAGGAGTATCCAGCAATCATTTCAATTTATTTATCAATATTTTTACTTTATATTGTGCTTGACAAGTTTAACAAGTACTATACTAAAAGGCCACTATGTAAGTGAATGTTCCCTAGTAAACTCATCTCACATTAATTCAATTACACAATTTTTTTATTGCTAAATAAATACCGTGAAAACCTACATTCTATTTCGAGCAGTGTTTCCTCTCCGTAGACCTGACCTGTAACTTGGCTTGGTGGTATTACCTGCTTGTCTCCTCTGAGATAAAGCATGTTTCTACTGGTTCACTTTGGAGCGGAGTCATAGTGTTTAAGCATGAATAGACAAGAGAGAAGGCAAACTCTGGTGAAAACAAGGTGGCAAAAAGCAGAAACAAAAAGAATAATTTCTCACCAAACGTTGATGCTAACTTATATGTTGAGCTGTTAGACTTGGCAAAACAAAGCTAGCATCAGCTGTTTCCACACATCGACACACAAGATCGCCAAGATCAAAAATATTTTTTTTACCGTGCATAATGCATCTAACATTGTACAAACAATGCACTGATGCAAATGATGCAATACATAAACTGAGGTTAAAATGTGGCATAGAAGCGCAGAGAAGTGAAATAAATGCAGAAAAAGCTGACAATTATAGGGAAGTAGTTTCTTCTTCTCTCAGTCACATCTCAAGTGCTCTAAAGCAAACCGGTTTGGGGGACCCGAGGCAAAATTAAACCTGGCTATTCTGGTGCCACCCATGCCCTGAGGCAGACTGACTGAAACATGGCTGTCTGTCTGCACCAACCTCTCCAATCACCCACAATTACTTATTTACACACCACATTCACTATTAGATGAAATGCATTGCCCAAGGACATATCATTTGAATCACCGATCACTGTAAAAACTAAAGCAAAGGTAAAAGTATTCTCATGTCTAATTAAATTTGTATTTGTAGTATGGTTTAAAGAACATTATACTTCAACGTTATCATCTAAACAAGTTAAGAAATATTACATTGTATGCCCTGCCGTCAAAGCTCAGGACTGGAATTTACAGTAACAGACATATGCCGTACAAACTCCACAGTTAATTTTTGCAGGTTGGATACTGTAGTGTACAAGTATGTTATATTCATATCTGTATTCAGTTCTAGTTCTGTCCCACTCTGTCAAATGCAATCTGAACATATTCATAATATTCATAGACTTGTTCCTTATCCAGCTCCACAGTTTTCTGCTAAAATGAGCATCAGACCACTTTAAGACCTCACTGTGCAGTCCAGCGATCAACATCTAAAGCACTTTACAGCTGGAGAATGCTGATCTAAAAGTCTGCTGCCTGATTGTGAAAGCCCTGGGCCTAATGAGAAGAAATGGTGCGGCTGTGCATGGCTGCCCTGCAGTAATGAGTCTGAGGTTGAAGAGTGAGTCGTCTGAAGAGACAGGAAAAATGAGACCAGATTCTCACAACGGAATGAATAGTTGTGAAAAATGTTAACTTGTTTTGATCGAGAAGCGATTGAGAGAACAGAGCAGACAAAATGAAAAGTAATTCCGTAGATACTGGACTCGCGATTGCAGTGCTCAGTGGTCAGTGTAACAGGGTCCATGGATTTGAAGTACTTTCTAAGTCTGGTGGGACACATGAGGGTCGCAAATTGCACCCGGACCAGAGTCAGCGTATACCTGTACAGTACACAAAATGGCACCTATATACAAGAAATTTAAACCATGACATTCATGACATGTTCTCATTAGCACATTTCTATAATACACCATCTTATAAAAAGGTTCGGCATTCACTAATGTGTTTTTTAACTGAAAATGTTCTTCTGTCCCACAAACAGTCAGGAACACTCGGACGCACAGAAAATCTGCTGTTTCACAATATTAAGACTATTACTACAACAAATTACAATTTTAAATACTTACAGATTAAAATTATATTGGATATAAAAAGAGTGACCAAGGGTAAATTAAGTCCGAATGTGATTCTTTCCCATTTATGAATGTCTAAAGTAATGTCTGTCCAGTACCTGATTGTCGTTGTAATTTGTGTTTGTCGTTAGAAATGTATTGATATCATTTAGATATAATTCTGTTGAAAGTTCCAATTTATAAGCCTTGATAAACAGTCAGAGGGCTGCAATGGTTTAACTTCCTGCTTCCGAAGAGTGCAGACGCTTTCCTGCTTGGTCCTACTTGCTATAGCTGCTTTCCTTATTTATTTTGCTTTTTAATCAGTTTTTCTCTTCCAAATATTTTTAATTGTAACTTTTTTAAGTAAACCAAGGATTTTAAGAACATTTTTCGAGTTTTAATCAACAAATCTGACAAGCCAGCGACGTGTCCGGGAGAATGAAAACAAACTCTTGTGAACGCTGTTGGAAATATCAACAAGAAATTCATGAGCTACAAGCACGGATATTTGCTTTGGAATCTGAAAAAGGACTGCACGATACAATTCCAGTGTCATCCAGTGGTAAGAAGAATTTTTTTTTACAAGAAAAACAGCTTCTTTTCAACCTAAAGCGCGACTGAATTCTGTGGTCGTTCCCAAAACTATTCTAAGAGACCAGAATCTGGCAACAATCTCGGTGGCATCAAGCCTAAGCGATAACAAGAGATTATGTAACGTCACCTAAAATAACAGTTAAAAATAAAACAACGTTTATTTACACTTTTCAAAGACTGAAGTAAATGAACAAAGGAATAAGTTGGGAGAAGTGACATGCGAAAAGGCAGACAGAGACAGAGAATCGGTGCCCAAACGTCAAGTTCGTTCTTGATTGGGGATGGCGCGATACAGTCACGTGATACATGAAACAATGAAAAGAACACTTATTTTCCCAAGCGCCACAATCAACTGAGATTACGTCACGAGTTTACTGTATGGTTGTTGGCCACATATAAAGGAGTTAAACAGCTGATTGATGCTATGTTGCAGGGGCAAAGGACATACGACGCGAAGAGACTGAAGTTTTGAAAAGAGACTTCGTTGGAGTTGATTCGACGTGCTTGATAAAATGGAAATCAAAATATTCATAAGTTGGACCTCTCCCAAAACATCGACAGAGAAGATAAACAAGTTTACGACCGTCTGCTTCAGCTTGAAACACATGGCTGTCCAAAAGAGTGTGCACATAGAGGATTGCAACTACACTGAGAATCTTCTATCTACTCGAGGGGACCTGTTTTAAAAGAAATGCAGGAGGTGGAGTGAGGGTACTGAACAGGAAAGAACCTGCTCCATGCTCTGAGGCATTGGACTGGGCCTGGACAGGGTCCTGAGCAGATAGTTAGAGAAGAGAGGAATGAGAGAAGAATTCCTGCTCCATCAGCCAGAGACCGAGCCAATGCTTCAATATCAGCAGCACCACAACCAAAACCTCCACCAAAGGATTTATTAGCAGCCGAACGAAAATGGCGCAAGTCAAAGCTCCAGGTTCAATAATAAATAAAGGAGATTTACAGAGATAAGTTGTACATGTACAATCTCATTTTATATAGAACTAGGAAGGATATTATTCTGAAATGATTGGAAGCTGTTGTAACAACTTGCGTGTCCTGTTTGCCACAGTAAACAGATTAACAAACCCTCCAGCTGAGCTGCCGCTAGAACTCATTTCCACGTCCAAGTGTAATGAGTTTGCATTATTCTTTAATGACAAAGTTTAGGGCATTAAAAATGCTATAAATTCTACAATGCAAAAAATAACCCTAAAACCACCTACACACTTAGAGCTTGACTCACTTTGCACCTGTAACTGACAAAACTGTCCAGTAGATCATCACCAGTCTGAGTTCATCTGCATGCTGCCTCGATGTCTTACCCACCAGATTTCTAAAGTGTGTGTTGAACAGTTTGTTAGCACCACTCACTCACATAGTTAACATGTCGCTTCAATCTGGAACATTCCAAATGTCTTTGAAAACTGCGGTCATAAAACCTCTCCTAAAGAAGAGCAGTCTTGATGTTGCAGTACTGAGTAATTACCGGCCCATCTCCAATCTCCAAGCAAAACAACTTTCTCCAGCTGAACTCGGACAAGACTGAAATCATCGTCTTTGGCCCACAGAAACAAAGAGAAAGTGTTAGCAGTCACCTCCAGAGTCTCGCTCTAAAACCTACACATCAAGTTAGAAATCTTGGGGTAATAATGGACTCAGCCTTGAATTTTAACAGCCACATCAAATCAATAACATCAGCAGCTTTTTACATTGCCAAAATCAAAAGTGTAGTGTCTAAACCAGACTTCAATTTCAATTCAATTTATTTTTGTAACGCCCCAAATCACAACAGTAGTTGCCTCGAGGGGCTACAGTGGAAAACAAAATAAACAATGTTCATAGGGACTTGGAAATGTCCCCGCATTGTGTGTCCTTAGACCCTCCTTCTCGGCCAGGAAAAACTACCAAACCTCTTTGGGAAAAAGTAGAAACCTGTAGGAGTTCCACAGTGAAGGAGATATCCGACTCCCTCGAACGGACAGTCGGACGCGCCTCAATTTGCAGATACACGGTGGAGCCGGTAGAACCAATTCTTCGAGGCCGATGAAGAACCGTTCATATGGAGTAGAGACCGTTTCTCCAGGCAGACCGTTTCTCCAGGCGGTTGAGGAGCATCTGGATCCACAGGTCGTCGATGTGCCTGCTCCACTCCCGTCGGGGAAGTGGGAGAAAAAGAAGGAAAAGCGATGAGCAAATTGCCAGTGAAATTAATATATTAAATATTGTTTGATAGAGAAGTAGTAGGAAACAGAGTATAGTGCTCAAGCTGCCATACTTCCCCAGTATAGTTGCTCCTAGGGCAGCATAGCTGGGAACTATCGGTTTTTATTTCAGTTCCTAACTGGCCTGACCATAAGCGATTTCAAAGAGGAACGTTTTAAGCCTGGCCTTAAATGAAGAGACTGTGTCGGCCTCTTTAACATGGTTAGCAAGCTGATTCCACAACACAGGAGCTTGGTAGCTAAACGCTCTACCTCCTACTGTGCTTTTAGAGACTCTTGGGACCACCAGAAGCCCAGCATTTTGAGAGCGAAGTGCTCTGTTTGGATGATAAGGTACTATAGCATCTTTGAGGTAGGATGGGGCCAGGTCATGATAGGATGAGACCAGACTTGGAGAGACTTATCCATGCGTTTGTCTCTAGTAGGTTAGACTACTGTAACGACCTGCTCACTGGCCTCTCCAAACAAGCTGTAAAACAGCTGCAGTACATCCAGAACGCTACTGCTCGGGTCCTGACTAGAACCAGGAAGTACGATCACATTAGTCCTGTGCTCAGGTCTCTGCACTGGCTCCCTGTCGCTCAGAGAATAGACTTTAAAGCCGCTCTGCTTGTATACAAGTCTCTCCATGGCCTAGCTCCAAAGTACATCTTGGATGTTAGTGCCATATGAACCATCTCGGACTCTGAGGACCTCAGGGACCGGCCCCCTGCTGGTGCCCAGAGTCAGGACTAAACATGAGGAATCTGCGTTTCAGTTTTATGCGCCTAAAATCTGGAAGTCTTCCTGAGGATGTGAGACAGGCTTCTACTCTGGCATTGTTCAAATCTAAGATAAAAACTATTTTGTTTAACTGTGCATATGACTGAAATGCTTTTATTTGCATTCTTCTCTTTTATTTCTTAAACTATTCTGTCATGTTTTTGCATTTTTGTTCCTGTTGTGTGAACACAACTTGCACAACAGCACTTTGAATTGCCTTTGTGTATGAATTGTGCCCTACAAATAAACTTGCCTTGCCTGCCTTGACTTGCCTAATAACCTTGTTTGATTTCTTGGTTATAGTAACTCCTTATTTGTAAAATCCTATAAAAATCCTGCTCCTCCAAGCCAAAGGATTCCTTCAACATATCAAAGCTTTTAATTTGATTATCTTTAACAATCTGGTGAAATACCTTTATACCTTTTGTAATCGAGACCTTGAATTTTAGGTCAGTTCTATTTGGTACAAAACCTTGGTCACAAGCCAACCAGTTTAAGATTTTAATATCTTTTAGTTTTAGATTAGCTCCTTCCATGTTGTAAGCACAGATTTTACCCAGGGAATCTCAATTTCCTCCATATGACTCAACTGTCTGTCATCTGCCAGTAAAGCCTGTACAGTAATCCCGGGTCAACATTAATCTCAATATTTTTCCATTGATCTTCATATTCTGGGTCACACCAGTACAGCAATTCTCTAATTTGAGCTGAAATAAAGTAATTTTTCAAACAAGGTAAACCCCAGCCTCCTTTTTCTTTTGATAATTGTAGCGTTTTGAATCGTTTTCGGGGGTTCCTGCCTTGCCACACAAATTTTGAGATTGATTTATTCCACTTATCAATCGGTTGGGGACGGAAATCGGAAGCGTCTGGAGCAGACAGAGAAATCCAGGCAAAACATTCATTTTCATAGTTTCAATCCTTTGTCTTAGACTCAAGTATGGGATAAGAGTCAATTTTTCAAGATCTTTTTTATGGTCCTAAAAAGACGGATATAATTTTTCTCCGTGATTGTTGTTAGGTCTCTATTGAGTACCACACCTAAATATCTAAGGGATTCCGTTTGCCATTTAAATGGGTAAGTCTGATTAAAGGTCAGAGGGGATTGCCAGTAAGAGAGCAAGAGAGAATTTCAGTTTTTTTGTACATTTAATTCGTATCCAGACATTGGACCAACTTCTTGAAGAAAATGCATCACATTGGGTATGGAAATTAATGGCTTGGTCAACTGCAATAGAACATCATCTGAATAACCATGAATTGTTTTTGATTGTCTAAGAAATTGGGCCAATGTTTCCAAATGCAAAGCAAACAGGAGGGGAGACCAGGCACAGCCCTGCCTAACCCCCCTTTCCAGAGTCCATTGATTTTAATTCTTGATGTTGGACCATCGTAAAAAGCCCAAATATTTTGTATAATTAAATCGTTGATTTGAAATTTGTTTAGCACTTTAAATAAATATGGCCAGCTAACAGAATCAAAAGCCTTCTCAGCGTCCAAACTATATATTATGGCTTTGTTTTGTTGTTATTTTATTTGACTTATTATGTGTAAGGATTGACTTATGTTGTCTTGTGTTTGGTAATGAATCCTGTTTGATCATTGTGGATTAAATTTAGGAGTATTTGTTCCATTCTTTTGGACATAACTGAGGTGTATATACGATAGCCCACATTCAGAATAGAGATGGGTCTATATGAGGCACAATCTAGTCGGTCTTTCCCTTCATTTGGTATCACGGCTATGATGGCTTCTTTCCAACTAGGAGGAGTCTGATTTTTTTCCCTGCTAAAAGTTGCCAAAAGGAAATGTGTCTTTTAAAGTTTTATACCACTCTGAGTGTAATCCCTCATTCGTCCAGGAGTGTTCCATTGTAGAAAAAGATTCAGTTGTAGTCATCTGGACTCTGTTTTAGAAAAAAACGAAACGTTTCCACTCTCATCCAAGAGTCATTCTCAATCAGTGAAACAAGTCTGAGACCTCCTGCTAATGGCCCATTGGGCCTAGAAGAGAATCCTTCCTTAAATCGTAATGGAGGTTTAAGATTCAACCTTCCAGTTGTTTATAATGGTCTGCTGAAACCCTGGAGACGCCCGGGGCATTCGGATGCTAAATAGGCACTCGAGGTGAGGCAGGGAATAATGGAACAAAAGGCCCATCCCAGTGAAGTTCCAATGGGCCATTAGCAGGAGGTCCCGCCCTGTGGGCAGGGCTCTCACAGAGTACGATATAAACAGGAGTTTTCAGACTTTTTTCACTGATTGAGAATGACTCTTGGATGAGAGTCGAAACTTTAAATTTTTTCTAAAACAGAGTCCAGATGACTACAACTAAATATTTTTCTACAATACCACTCTGAGGTGAACCCATCGCTCCCCTGAGATTTATTGTTCTTTAATCTTTTGATTGAGCCTTGTATTTCCAGAATTTTTATTTCAGAACAGGCAAATTGTGGGTGTCCAAAATGTAATTTATATAATCTTCTTTATCTTTTGGAATTTTTGAAATAAGTTTTTTATAAAAGGATTCAAATGCTGATTGCATTTGGTCTTGTTTAGTTAAGATTACATCACTTTGCGCTGTTCCATACTTTAAAAATTGTTCTTTCAGCTTGTTACTTTTTAAGTTTCCAAGATAGTAATTTATAAAATATTGATCCACTCTCATCAATCAATCAAATTTTATTTATAGAGCACAAAGTGCAATTCAAAGTGCTTTTCAACGTTAAAAACACATAAAAACACAATACAGTGTAAGTCACAATAAAATTAATAAAAACATAAAAACACATTAACATGGTATTTAAGATATTAAAAACCAGATTAAAGTATTTCAGTTAAAGCAAGTAGAAGAAATCACGCTGGTAATGGTCTCTTGGACAATTTTTTCAGCCACATGTGTAAACTGAGTCAGCTCCACGTGTTTAACTGGCGGTTGAATTGGTGTTGGGGTTGATGGTATTCTTAATGTTCTAGACCATAGGTGTCAAACTCTGGCCCGTGGGCCAAATTTGCCCCGCAGTGTAATTATATTTGGCCCAAGAGGCTATACCAAATGACTACTAGGGCTTGGCACGCCGGTATTATACAGCGCATTCATTCATCGTTACTACTACAAATCCCATTATATATTGTATAGTAATAAGTGTTGCTTGTTCCATATTCAATGTTAAAGAAAATCTTGTTTGGGTCAATATTAAAAGTTTCATTTTGTTCAATACTGGCCCACGACTTTGTTCAAGTTTTACATTTTGGCCAACTGTGGATTTGAGTTTGACACCCCTGTTCTAGACCTTGTCCTTGAAAAAGGTGGCAAACTCATTGCACTTGGATGTGGAAATTAGTTCCAACGGCACTTGAACTGGAGGGTTTGTCAGTCTGTTTACTGTTGCAAATAGAATGCGGGAGTTGTTATTACTATTTCCAATTATTTCTGAGAAATACCTTTCTCTTGTTCTACATAGTAATTGGTTGTATGCAGACATTTTTCCTGTGTATATTTCATAATAAACCTGGAGCTTTGATTTACGCCATTTTCGCTCTGCGGCATTACCTTTTCTGTGCCCTGACCGAATCATCGTTTCTCCATGGCGCCTTCTGCTTATTCTTAACCACTTTAACTTTCATAAGGGCAATGGTGTCTAGAATATTCAAAACACTTGATGTAACAAAGTTCAACAAATCATTGACATTAGAACGTGAGACATTTTCAAAGTTTACCCTATGCATGAAAAGTGCATCTGTGCTGTCATTTATGTGTCTCCTCCAAACAAGGGCTGCGTCAGCCTGTGGTTTAGGAGTGACAAGCAGATCAAAGAAGTGATCAGACAGAGCAACATCGACAGAGTGTGCCCTCTGCTATGGGTGGGGCCATTCACGTGCTGAGCAAGACCAAAGGTTTCAAGGACAGCATGAAGCTCTTTAGCGTTTCTGTCACAAATATTATCCACATGAACATTGAAATTACCTGTGATGACCAAACCATCAAAGTCTGTGCATACGACTGAAAGCATCTCAGTAAAATCATCAATACAACTTTGGCAGTTCTGGGGAGGCTTGTATAAAACAATGAAGAGAATGGATGGAGACTGTTTTACCTCAATTTTAAAGGATACATACTCAAATGATGAAAACACCCCAAGGGACAACCTGTGGGTAACAATTTCATCTCTAAAAACTGCCCAGACACATCCACCTTTTTTGTTTTCACTTATATCAGTTTCAAACTTGAAGTTGGGTGGAGCAGATTCTATAAGAACTAGATTACCTGTGTTTTGATTGATTGATTAGAAACAATTTGTTACATAAAGACCAGACATTTAGCACAGAAAGTTTCACTTTGGTTTCGGAAGAACTAAGCATTGTCTTCCCACATTGTACATTAATTAAATGTCTCTGATTGACAGTTTCATGGTTGGAGTGTTTATATCTGTGATTTCACATAGTTATAATTGGCCTAATAGTGAAAACCATGTCCAGTGTAGTCTTTGAGTTTGAGTCACTTTGGGGCGGAATGCATATTTCCAACTGCCAGAGGGCCTAGAGCCACACCGAAAGTTTTCTTGCATTTTTCCTTTTTGAGATATTGTTTGCGGTGACCTAGAGAGGGCATTAGTCTGTAGACTTTGGGTTGATTGTATTGATCGTACCGTTTGTAACTCTTGTTGTTTTTAATCTCTCTGGTCGAAAACAACAAGCATACCATAGAAACACAGAACAGCTGAAACAACTAAAAACAGCTAAAAAACAAAACAAAAGGGTTCATGCTAGAAACAGGCATCGCACCCAAAAACTCATTCAATCTTAATGAAGGGCCCCCCATAAAATTCCCCAGGCACTCCTGACACCAATCCTCAGAAGGAACTGAATATATATATAACCTCCTTAGCTCACCACACCCACCGCTGCATTTGTGTTTTCCATGTTCCCACAAATCCAATCTTCCACATTTGGCACATTGATGAGGAGATGTACTTAAACACAAAGATGATGTACTAAAGCAGACAACCAATATGGAACATAAAGTCTGATGTTAAAAACAAATAAATCATGTCACTATCATCAGTGTCTTCATATTAACTGAAATGTATCACCATACGACCACAACCCGTCCTCACATACCCCATGTTGGTGGCTCCATCTCTCGTGTTGTTTAGTTCTGTGTTTTGCATCTTCCTTAGGAGCACCTCTGCTTCTCCTGGTGTTCTGAGCACGTGTTTTTTACCATCAAAAAAGATAATCCATGTCTCAGTTTCTCTTCTTGAGCTCCTCACAGATGTGGTGGAACTTTTCCCGTTGTTGGCGAACCTTGTATGGAATATCTGGAGCAAAGAAGACACGCTTGCCTTTGTACTGGAGGCCTCCTTTAACCCTGGCAGCCTTCAAGACACGCTGCTTCACACGATCGTTATGAAACCTCATAATCAGGCCTCGTGGTTTATCAGTTGCTGGTTTGCCCATGTGCCCTTTCGATTATGATTGGAGGGACTTCAACTCCTGAGACCTCAAGGAGCTCAAGTATAATCTTATCCAAGAAACTTTCTTTATTTAAGTTTTGCGGCAGTGGTGTGAGGCGTCCACTCTAAGCCCTGCCATTACCGGAAGTCCCCAGCCCTTGCTTATTTCAGTTCAAGTTGGTGATTTTTGATATATTTTGCTACTATTATTATTCATTGTTGTATGTTGCACCTTAATGCCAAAGCAAGTTCCTAGTTTGTGAATTTTGTTCACTTACAATGGCAATAAACCTTTCTGATTCTGATTAAATATGCTCCCACTGTGTGCTCAGGTCACACCCAAAGTGATCTAGCATTCATTCACTCACTACACTCGATGGTTATAAACTAGTGAGGCTTCCAATCGGTGCCATCGGCCCCTCCCACCCCCACCAACACTCACACAAGATTCATGCTAGGAAATGTGTGCCTAAAGACACCACAGACTATACTGTAAACACAAATTAGTAATCATTACCTAAACTCCTGTGGTAACTCGCTGCAACGGGATGTCTAGTTTTGACTAAATCAAAAACGAAATAATCCGATGTCATGAAAACTGTCACCTCACCTAGTTCAAGATCACCTATGATCTGACACCTACTATTCTTCATGTAGTCATTATTCGAAATTCTAAGTAGCTAAAACTCAACAAAGATAGAAATGTTTAATTTATTATTTTTTCTTCATTATTCAAAAAAGACAACTGTATTTTGTTTCATGTACTTTATTGTAAAGAAGTTTAACATGTTACATTCAGGATGAGTGCATATTTCAAACCATAAATAGGTGCAAGGTCTTTTTAAAGTTATTCTTTTTCAACACTGCTGTGTGGAAATGGAAGAAGTGTGTCCAGCTGCAGAAGTCAACCTCGCTGTCCAAAGATAAGAACAGAAGAAAAAAACATGTGATGGACACAATAAAAAGAAAAGCTTTGTAATAACTTCACACATAATTCAATCTGTTTTACTACATGCAGATCTACTGGTAGAAGTACTACAGAATATTTTATATGAGAAGGGAAATCTTACTATTTTTCATTGAAGTTAACCGTTAGTGCCCAGTGTTTCACTACAGATCATTTGTGTCTTATAGTTTGCTCATAGTTCCCAAAATATTAGAATGAGCAGTTTAGCAAAATACTGTGTTCAAACCATTATAATGTTTGCATGAGGAAATAATACTTACAATCTGGTATTTTAGACACAGGCCCATTTTCTAGGTTCCAGTGTCTGAGGAATGAAAAACTGTTTTAATGCTTAGTCAGACTGCACATGTCCTGCACAGAGACTTACCTGAAATGGGAGTAAATGTTTCATAAATGCTGTCCCTTTTTTATTCAAAAAAATGTAAGAGAAGAGACAATATTAAGTAGCAAACATGACAATACCTGGCTTCAACAAATCAACTTCAATTTGGCCTACCAGAGCATCAACAAATCCTTTTCCGTGTAGGTCGTACACACTCACAGTAATACTTCATACAGATGCAATGCATGCCTTTCTCATGGGTCTGGGTGAGCTGTAAGAGAACATTAATGACAGCACAAAAAAATACTTACAATCTTCTATAGGCTCCAATGTCCAAACAGTTAAGATCAATGACCAAGTCTCACTCTTTAGATTTTACTTGTCAAAACTTACCTGCAATGGGTGTAAATTAGTGTCAGCGTTGCCACAGAAGAGTGACAACTAAACAAATATTACAATACTTGGCTTTACTATGTAAACACATGAAATAAAATTAATTTATCAAAATTTGGCCATCTTGATCTCAAACCAAGTACAGGAAAACTCAACAACAACATGAACAGATTTAACATTTAAATAATTTACCAATGTAATATTCCCCTAAATCCTGATTGAAAAGTCGGTGTTTGCTGCAGTCTTTGAGCTAAACTATTGTTGGAAAGTGCTGATGTCACCGGCCTAAGCCTTCCCATTACTTGTATGAACATGTGGAGTTGAGTCTGCCGGAGCACGTGAGCTGCACTCACAACATAGTTTAAGTAGTAAACACTACAGGGCAGGTTTTTCATGACTCTGGCCTCTGCTAAAATGTACATCTGTTAGGAATAATAGCTCAAGATAATAAATAAACAGAAAATCCGGGTTTACAGTGAAAGCAGCGGTTTTCCCAGTGGTCTCCCATCCAAGCACTAGCGCGAGTGTGTGTGCGTGTTTGCATGTACGTGTGTTTATGTGGGTGTGTATGTTTGTCTGTGCATATGTGTGGTGTTTGTTTCTGCACATGTGTGATTGAGTGTATGTGTATGCATTCAAACAGAGTAAAAATGTGTTAAATTATCATCACCATCATCACAATGCTACCATTTCACTAGCAAGGACCACGCCACAACAATGGAATATGAGATAATTTTTACTGATAATAGTGATGATGATGGATGAATTATGGATCGATAATGGATCGATTAGAGTTGGCTGGGTAGAAACTATGATGGGGTCTCCGTCTCGGGTAATCAGCCCAGCCGATTCAGAACGCCCCCTCCTTAGATGGTGATGTGTTACAGTGAAGATGATAGAGACAAGGGGTCGGAGGCTGGGGTCGAGAGAGCAGAGACAGCAAGAAATGCTGGGATAGGCCTGTATAAATAGGGTTTCTGGGTAATTAGGGGTGTGGTTAAAGAGTGGAGGTGTAGTTGCTGGAGGAGTAGGAGGTTGAGGCGTGGTCCCGTTCCCAAACCTCAGTCATCATCAACTACATATATATTCGTTCATGTAGATATAGTCATATTTTTAAAATCGCAATCATTATATACCACTACCCATTGTCATTGCATATATATATAGAGAGAGAGAGAGAGAGAGAGAGAGAGAGAGAGAGAGAGAGAGAGAGAGAGAGAGAGAGAGAGAGAGAGAGAGAGAGAGAGAGTACATACATACAGTACATATACACGTCTGATTATCTCTCCCCGCATCATTTCTGCCCCTTCTTTTTTTTCTTTTTTTTTCTTCCTGTGTCATGTATAGTGTCTAAGTGCATGAGTTGCTGTCCTAAGGAAACCACCTCTTGTCTGTCCTGCCAGCCTGAGTGTGTTTCGGTGTATGTACATTTCCCTTACTACACTGTGGTGCATTAAAAACGGTGCATAAAAAAGAAATGATGGGAGGGTCTGAGTATTTTCAGAACAACAGCTTTGACAACAATAGTGATAGTAATATTAGAGCAAAAGTGATATAAATGATAACAGTGATAATAGTACTAACAACAGCAACAATGATAATGATGATGATAATAACAACAACAAAAATACATGTGTTATGTGTTAATAACATGTTTTTTTGTGGCAGGGTGATGGTTGTGTGGTTGTGTAGAAGTTGGCTCATGACAAATACATAAAGTTGGATTTTTATTGAGTGACTGCATTCTATAGAATGCGGTCACTAGTAGTTCCAGGGTATTTTATTATTATTGAGTGACTGCATTCCATATAATGTGGTCACTAGTAGTTCCAGGGTATTTTATTATTATTGAGTGACTGCATTCCATAGAATGCGGTCACTATATGTTCTTGTGTATTTTATTAAGTGACTGCCTTCCATAGAATGCGGTCACTAGTAGTTCCAGGGTATTTTATTATTATTGAGTGATCGCAGCGGTCACTAGTATTTCCAGGGTATTTTATTGAGTGACTGCATTCCATAATGCAGTCACTAGTAGTTCCAGGGTATTTTATTATTATTATTCTTATATTTTCCACATTTATCCCCGTTTTTTCGGCAGGCCGCACAGGTCGCATTCTTTGTCCGATTTACGTCATTCAAAGTTCAGGTTGTAGATGATTCTCTTCTGATTCCTGGACTTGCTTTTGGTATTCCTCGGTCTTGTCATTTTTTTCAGGATTCGTCTTCAAATTTTCCCTATCTCTTAGAATGGCGGAATGTTGGTGATGTTGGGAGCGTTGAGACATCATCGTCATAGCAACTGTACAGAAAACGGCCATGCATTATGCAGACCGTCATGGCAACTTGGGCTTTGTGAAATCATCGGCATGGCATCGGCATGTACAGAACATGTGCAGAAAGAAGACTGCTCCTACAAATCAGTGACCACTGATTGTGAGACATATTTATACTTGATTTGTGTGTTTTTATATAGACGTGTGAAAAAGTGCGTTTTGTTTTTGCATTAGGCAGTCACTCGCAATCGCTTCCTGCCATTGCCGTTTCTAGTTTATATTGTTCTCCAAAGTTATGAAAGAAATTACATTTAACATTCAGATGTAATTGACTCATCTTATGTAGTGTTTTAAAAGGGAAATATCTAATTTAGCAATTTGGAAGAGTGAGCGTGAGAGGTATTTAGCAGTATAACTACAAAATCACTGTCCGTTCAGTCCTTCTCTGTGTAAGCCCTGCCCACAGGGCGGGACCTCCTGATAAAGGCGGAGTTTTTGGTTTCAGTTGATACAAATCTCTATGTTTAACTAACAACCCTGAGATGGGCCATCTACATCCTATTTTTAGAAAAACAAAACGTGGAGGATATAAAACCTGAGTTCCCAGACTCGATTCACAGATTGAGAATGACTCTTGGACGAGAGACAACTTTTTGTTTTTCTAAAACAGAGTCCAGATGACTTACAACTGAATCTTTTTCTAATACCTATACATATGAGGTCATAATTTTGCAATGTGCCTGTTTGATAGTTAAAGGTATTGCATAAATGTGAATGGACGCTAAAGTAAGATTATGGGCCTGAATGCTTTCATATACTGAACAGTTGCTGTTAAATGGGGAGCGAGAGGGTAGAGACATTCGGCAAATGGTCGCAGGCTGGAAGCAAACCCATGACCAGTCAAACATTTGGACACAATTCTTAATCAGATTTTTTTTGTCTTCATTTTCATACACTTTAGATTATCTCTGAATAAATCATGTTTTATAGTTCAGATTCTTCAGAATAGCCACCCTTTGCTTTGATCACTGCTTTTCTCATCCTTGGCATTTCACTAATAAACTTATGTCAAGGAGACTTCATCATGAAGCTCAGTGAGAGAAGGGTTTGCAGTGGTGTGGACAAAGCTATAATATAAAACATATTGACTAAATGTATTTTATGTTTCCAGAATTTATTTACAATGTAGACCTTTTATTTTCTTTTTATTAGATGCTTTTGCAACTCCTATCAAAGACGGTATGCTTTCAATACAGTAATGCTTTTTTAGTAGATTTTAGATTTTACTTGTAGATTTTACATGCGTTTTTGGTTGGACAGTTGTATGTCTAGTTTTAGAACTTTAAATAATGTTTGAAAAATCACACATATTTCCAGATTTGTGGTAGAGCTCCCTCTGCTGGCAGCAAAACGCATGAACCATGAAACCTTTTAGCAGCGTTCTGCAGCATCAAAGTGATGCCAGTAAAAGCCAGTAATTCCTGTAAATATTTATCTTTTTTTCTTGATCCGTGGCCAACAGCTTGTTTTGTCATTATACAAGCATTGTCCTTATCCATCACACTGCGCCGCCTCCAAAGGTCAGGATTGTAGTAGGAGGTGATTAACACAGAAGACAGGACACTTAAGTGCCTCATTCACCTACTCAATCTCACCATCATTTACATGCACACACGATATGTGCTAAAGTGTTTTTTCTAAATACCATAGTTACCAAATCAACTTTTTGTTCTTACAACTATAGTATCAAGTTATTTGCGCCTCAAAAACATACCTGGAATTGTTTTTGGATTAATTTGGACATTTGAATAATCCTGCATATGTAACCCTTATCTTGTTGTTGAAAGTTCAAAATAACTGTTTTTAACCAATGTCCTATTATTGACCCAGCTTTACTACTATACCTTAAAGGAGATGGCTGAGCTTCCCAAGTATAAGATCAAAAGTGACTTACAAAACATATGGAGGAACCAGGGCAAAGGACTGGAATTTTGTTGGGACTAACCCTTTTATTTAATTTTGTAAGGCATACAAACAGAATAAAAAAGAGATAAAGAGGTCTGGAGGATTTATACCTTCAATAAGTGTTTAAATAAACTCATGGGTTGGACACCAAGTCTTTACTTAATGCCTTTCCCTTAAAAATCAGTTTCACCCACATAATCCCAGAAACGAGGAGCAAGAGATGAGTAAACAAACATGGGAAACAAGACAAATAATGCTACAGGAACTCAGTCAAAAACAGACCGCCTCACAAGCTAACGAGGCTAATATTCCTAAGAGCTGACGACATCCCTCCCTCCGCTGCAAAATCCAGCTTCATCCCCCCCGCATGGAGGCGAGAGCGGGGCATGGCGAAGCTCAACGCAGCCAAATCAAATCCAATATAAAGGAGCTGAAAGCGGGAGAAGACAAAGCACGCATTGGAGTTTATAGTTTTAAGAATGTGCCCGGAGAATGTTTTTCTGTAGTCTCTGTCCACAACGCACCAGGAACTTGTCTCAGCATTAAGGTGCAACATAAAACACTGATCAATAATAAAAACAACATATATGAAATCAAAAGGGCATGCATTAAGAAACAATTTAAAATTACTATAGTATAAAATAAAAATACGCATTACTATGTACACAAGCATTACAGTTAAATTTATAGAGAAAGTGCAGAAAGTGACAGTGATTGAATAGTTGCAGTTAAAGTGGCAGGTGCTAAGAAGTGTTCACAAGTCCAACGGCAGAGGGAAAGAAACTATTCTTGTGGCGGGAGGTTCTGGTCCGGATAGACCGTAGCCTCCTGCCTGAGGGGAGTGGCTCAAACAGACCATGTCCAGGGTGAGAATGGACATGGACATGCCATTCACCTTCTCAGCACAATGCAGTGTAGTTTGTAGTCTTTGTTTGTTCTGACTGTGGGTTGAGCGTACCACACGGTGATGGAGGAGGTGAGGATGGACTCAATGATGGCCATGTAGAACTGCAACATCATCTGCACTGGCAGCTTGGCTTTCCTCAGCTGCCGCAGGAAGTACATCCTCTGCTGGGCCTTCATGATGAGGGAGCTGATGGTGGGCTTCCACTTGAGGTCCTGGGTAATGGTGGCACGAAAGGAGTCCACGGTGGTGATGAGGGAGTCTGTCACGATGAGGGGGGGCTCGGGGGCTGTGACTTTCCTGAAGTCCATGATCATCTCTACTGTCTTCTGGGCGTTGAACTCCAGGTTGTTACCACTGCACCAGGACACCAGCCGGTCCACCTCCCACCTGTAGACAGACTCATCCCCGTCCGAGATGAGCGTCGTGGCTGGAGGTGCAGCAGTTTGTGTACAGGGAGAAGAGCAGAGGAGAAAGTACACAGCCCTATGCTGATGGTCCGAGTGTCTAAGACATTCTTCCCCAGCCGCATGCACTGCCTCTGAACCATCAGGAAGTCAGTGATCCACCTGCAGGTGGAGTCGGGCATGTTGAGCAGGGAGAGCTTGTCTTGGAGCAGAGGAGGGAGGATGGTGTTGAATGGCGTCGTCTACAGAGCTTTTTGCTCTCTAGGTGAACTGCAGGGGATCCAGCAGGGAGGAGGTGAAGGACTTGAGGTGGGGCAAGACCAGGCGCTCAAATGACTTCATGACTACAGACCTCAGTGCCACTGGCCTGTAGTCATTAAGTCCAGTGATCCGGGGCTTCTTGGGGACAGGGACATTGATGGCAGACTTGAAGCAGGCTGGGACGTGGCTTCTCACTCTTTCAGCCAAAAGGAGGGGTAAAAAAACTAGAACTAGATCTGTAGGAGTTGTGGTTCGAAAGGAGCTCTTCACGGGTGTAAGAGCACGCAGACACACAATTTACGAACAAAAACATGCAAAACAACGAGCACCGAAAAGCCAGGGCGGCCTTCTGCGGCGCTATCTCGGAATTGCTCGAGTAAACAGACTACAAAAAACATGTAAATCAGCTTTTACACCTATTTGTTTCATTAGAAAAAAAAGTTTTTATATTAATTTATCTACATCAGCTAGTAGGTCCATCTCATATTTCCGTACAAGTTTACAAATAATCTGTCAGAATTTAAGAGTACAGGACAGCACAATGGTAATCAACAGGGCAGGTCATTCTACTTTCCACTTTCTACTGTATATGAATATGACTAATCCTGAAAAAAAAATCCTTTTAAATTAAATTAAACCACAAACAGTAGAGTAGACAACTTCATTGAGTGCATGTCTTTTCAAGCACAAAGCCAACACCTTTACATCTGGATTATAACAGAAAACAGAAAGAGTAGCAGAGCAAGCGCCTGTTGGCAGTAAATATATATAGTCAGACAACCCTAATGTTGTGTCCTGCAGCACAGCACTTCTGCAGCTGACATTTCCAACTGAACTCCACTGAATTGTGCTCTAAAACTACCAGTGTAGTTACCTCTTTTCAGGAGGCAACTACACTGCCTCCTGATAAGAGTGAAGAAATATGTAGAGGTGAATTTTTAAAGTGCTCGACGATATACAGTAAATTGGATTCTATTTGTCATTATGTATTTAATGCCTCAACCAACTAATTGCAATTTACAGTATTTGTTTTATGATAAAAAAAATACTTTTTGAATGAAAAGCCCTGAGCATAGAAACACAGGCCATGTACATAATTGAGCCAAAAAGCTCCAAGGGACCAGGGCCAGTTGAAACGCATAATGTGAGCTTGAACTAAAAGGAGCGTTGTTGTGTTGCAGGGTACATTGAGGAGGCGTGCATCATCCCTTGCCCCTCCGACTGTAAACTCAGTGAGTGGTCCAACTGGTCACGCTGCAGTAAGTCCTGTGGCAGTGGGGTCAAAGTGCGCTCCAAGTGGCTCAGAGAGAAGCCCTACAACGGAGGGAGACCCTGTCCCAAACTGGACCACATCAACCAGGTATGACGATGCTACATGTGGGGTAGCGCTAAACCAGTGTTTCTCTGTGGTACATGTTCTACTGGTGGTACACGAGGTCACTTGAGTTGTATGCGGACACTTCAGTTCTAGCATTTTTAGTAAATATTTTTCACATTTTTCTTTTCCTTCAGTAATTTCTTTGTTGAACTACAGTGGCAGGGACTTCCGGGTATGACGTCAGAGTGAGTTTTTTCTGCAAAAGTACCGTTTTACCCACAAAATTCTAAGAAACGAGGAGCAAGAGGAGATGACGAAACCAGGAAAACAAAACCCGGTTAAGGCTAAACAAACAAAGCTGATGGTCCACGGCTCCAGTGAAAAACACCGTCTCGCAAGCTAGCAACGCTAACATGTCTCAATGTATCAGCTGGCAGCACGCTTTCAGTCGAAAATCAAAGCTCCGCCCCTGAACTCGGGTGTCCAGGTTCGCACTTGTCCGAAGGCTGAGGGGAGGTCACCTTACACCAACTGGTCACTATGATATATCAAGTTAAAAGTGAAATGCAGCGTGACATGGCAGCCCTGAGGGTGGAAATGCTTGGTGCTTGGAATTGAAGAAATCGTCTCTGATATAAAGGAGATAAAAGAGGCAGGAATGTATGACGCACGCATGAATGAGGCTGAACAACGTATTTCAGACGAGCTGCAGACTATGAGGGCCAAGATGGAGGCGCTGCAGGCCAAGGTAATGACTCTGCAGACGGAGAAGAATAATATGAAAAATAAGATCCTTGATTTGAAGTCCAGATCACGTTGACCTAACCTTAGGCTTGGAGAAGAGGGAGAGGATACAGAAAGTTTTTTGGAGAAGATAATCCCTGGGCTCCTTAATGGCTCAGGAATTTAAGTCCCTCCCATCACAATCGAAAGAGCAACTTTCACCACTCTCCAACATTCCTATCCAAATGAATGCATAGACTCCTTGTGATGAAACAAAGAAAACATACTTCTACTACTGCAATACTTCTACTAAAAGGTACATAAAACAAAACATTTTGGTTGTGTCATGATGAATTTCAAAAGCACCTTCCAGGGATTCCCTTTCATGGCTTCATATTTTATTTCCATCTCCAACTGTTCCCTTTTAGTTATTGGAGAGAGAAAAAACAAAAACAAAAAACCAACAAACAAAAAATAGGGATTATCCCAGTTCATACTTTATCCATTCATCACCTTCCTCCCTCACTTGCTGTATTTGTGGCCCTATTGACGCAAAAAAAAACCTACCACTAAATTACAGAAGAAATACTAATTAAATAAAGATAAAGTAGGAAAAAGTACAAAATAAAATAAAACTGACGCTCAAATGTATCTGCTATTGTTTTGTTCATTGTGGAGGACCATGTCTACCTGGGCCAACACAAGAAGGAAGACATTAGAACGGTTTTCTCTGTTAATGCGGCTTTACAGTTTACAATCATAACACTCAAATGAGGATTATGTATTTATTTACCTATTTATTTCAGATTATTACCTTTGTTTGGCAAAACCTTCCCAAACTCCATTATCATTTTCATAATGACATATTCTGAAGTCACTATTTTAACCCATGAACTCTTGTTTAACTGCTCTCTCCTATGGTCCACATCTCAAACACATGTCGTTAAACCCCCTTAAATATAAAAGTTACAGTCCACCAATAAAAACCTTCAATTTCACATGATAATTGATGGGTTAAAAACCCCAAAAAGAAACCAAAACATTTCTCTGACAAAAATGGTAGCTTCATATCCCATTTCCAAACTCCAAATGAAATCCAATCATCAAATCCAAACATTTCCCATTCAACTAAACACCCATAATTTTAAATTTAGCCCAAATTTAGTCCGTGGATGTGAGTTTCTATGCGCATATTGCGTCCCCCTGAACCTGCTCTTTGTTGATGTTCTTGAGTTTGTGTCCTTCACCTTGTTGACAAAGCAGCTGCAGCTGCTGCTGTGACATGAACTCCATTTTGATCCAGGCTGGTCTTCAGGCGAAGACTCACTTCAGCTGAGATGAAGTTCAGATGAATATGATGTTCAACTCCATAGCAGATTACTGTTGTCCATCACAACAGTTACTTCCTTAGACTGCCACCCTTCTTCAGAGGGTTAAACACACATGAGACAGTGATATCGCTCTCTCTTTCTCAGAGGGATCACTGCTCCTTCTCTCAGACTCAACACCTCTCTCACTCAGAGATCAAATATGAACAGTTCTTTCTCTTCACCCTCATGTTCAGGGCACAGTTACACCTCCAGAAACTTTTGCTGGATCAGTCTAATATTGTACAGTTCACTTTTGGAGCATCACAGATGTTTTGGAGGCACTTTTAGGTGAAGGTTTATCATTGACAGTAGGCCTTCAGCAGGTCTCACATCCCACCATCATCGGACCTCTACCTCCGGGGTCTCTACACATACACACACACCGACCTCTACCACATAGTCAACGGGACCCATGCACTCTCTTCTCCTCAATTGCGATGCTTCCTTGCGCTACTCCCCCTCATTTAACCGGCCGCTGTGCAGCCTCAGCTTGCCACAGTTCCCGCCAAGGCGGTTTAAATATCCACTTGTCGTCAGCCTCCACACTTCCTGGTTCCCTGTTCAGAGCGCATGCAGCTGATGACGTCTCCATCGCTCCACGGGCCTGCAGCCCGACTTCTCAGCTTCCCCTGGTGGCAAGAGCCAGGTTGTACAACCCCCTGTGTCTGCTCCCTCTGTTCTCAATCTTTCTCATCTCATAATTTCTCTCATCCTCCTCTTTGCAGTGCACTCAACCCCCACACACACGCATTCCTTCATTCCTTCATCCCTTCATCCTTCCTCTACACCTACTGCTAGAACCTACATCTGAAATCCAAGTTACCCAATTTAACTGTAGTTATACGAGTACGTGTGTAGCCTTCGCTATTTGCACATACGACATAGAACAGGCTCTAACCCACAGGGTCTTCGTGGCTAGCCCCCTTCATGTCACTTCCAGTGGTTTGGCTTCGCTCCTCATGTTAGCTACAGGCATCTTTGGATAACCTATCGCAACCCTTTTTTCATGCAATTCTGGCAGTTTCTCATCTTCACTATTGCATACTGGCTTGATGCCACCTTCAGTCACACTTTTATCCTAGCTCCTGCTACCTCATCTTACCATGTCTTGCCTTCTTACACATGCTTACATCACCATTGGGTTTCTGCCATATTTCATGCTAGGGCTGTCCATGCTAGATCAACGGATCCGAGCACAAGACTCGCCGGTAGCCATGCTTGCTCTAAGCCATGTCGGCAGCCACGCTCACGCCAATCCACGGCGGCAGTCACGCTCACAGCAGCCACGCTCACAGCAGCCACGCTCACAGCAGCCACGCTCACAGCAGCCACGCTCACAGCAGCCATGCTCACGCTGATCCATGGCGGCATCCTTGCACGCTCCAATCCACGACACCAGCCACGCTCGCTCCGAGCACCAGCCTCACTGGCAGGCACACTCACTCAGAGCCACGCCGGCACCCACACTCGCTCAGAACCAAGCTCGCTCAGAACCATGCCCGCTCAGAACCACGCCTGCTCAGAACCACGCCCGCTCAGAGCCACGCCCGCTGGCAGCCACGCTCACATCAGCCCAGTCATATTATTGGCCGCTATCCCCTTATCTATTCATTCCCCAGAGTCTCTCTCTCAGAGCCACCGGGCACCACGATGCCCCTCTGGTTCCCTTCAGACTTCCTTCGACCCTCTTCTCACACCTGCTTCCTTCCCCCATTCGATCTCCTTTCGACTCTTTATTCATCCCTCCCTCATTCATCGCTCATCCCACTCAACCCCCTCCCCATTCATCCACTCTACCCCTTCCTCATTCATCCCTTATCCCTCTCAAGCCTTTTCCGCGTCCTCACCAGGGTCGCACCGGGCACCGGGATGCTGTCTCTCTCCAGAGCTGTCGCCAGGCACCGGGATGCTCTCTCAATCATCTCACATTCCTTCTTTCGACCCTCCGCTCTCCTTCCTCAATCTTTTCTATCTTACAGGTGTGTTCTACCTTTGTCTATCCTTCCGTCATCGTTTCCAGAGGCGCAGACCATATGTCTCATCTTTCATCTGGGCGCATCATTGTAACTTGACAATCTCAATCATTCTCTATCAATCTGTCACCCAAATTGCTTATACTCAAGTCACCATAAATGACCAACTCCTATTCACGATTCATTCCACTCATTCTCAATCTCATTCAGCTCTCCATTAAGTTCCCTCATCCATCACTCATAGTGACTTCATTACTATCAATCTTTCTCTCTACTCCGCAAGGCGACCACCATGTCATCCACTGTTTGAACGATTGCTCGTCCGTACCTCATCCCCATCACTCGCACACCTTATTCATACCCATGCCCTTCCATCGGCTACCCACGAACGCGTTGTCTTTCACGCCACCCATTTGACTTGAGACTGTATTACCCCGCCGCCAACTCTATCGCACTTAATTTAACTTATTATCTTCCAAATTAATCGCCTAAACTCCTTCAAAACTCTATTCAACTGTACCCATATTAATCCTCTTCTGCAGTAATGAGCAGACTGTTTTTAGATTCCCTCCAGCTACTCTTCAATGCCTTTGACTATTCATCTCTTCTATCATGCAACTCAGTTCACATCTTCATTTTCAGCCAGGCTATTACGTTGAGATCCATATCATCTTTGCCCATTTTAAATCATCTGCGGGGGTTCGGAATCGGCTGGGCTGATTACCTGAGCCTCTACCCAGTCAAGTCTAATCAATCCATCATTGATCCATCATCAATCCATCAGCGATCCATCATCAATCCATTATTTATCCATCATCGATCTATCATCACTATTATCAATAAACATTCTCTCATATTCCATTGCTGTGGCGTGGTCCTTGCTTGTGAAATGTAGTTGAAATGAGGTTCAGGAGGTGGACCACGCCTCAACCATCTACTCCTCCAGCAACCACGCCTCCACTCTTTAACCACGCCTCTAATTACCCAGAAGCCCTATTTTATACAGGCCTACCCCAGCATCTCTTGTCGTCTCTGCTCTCTTGACCCCACCCTCCTACCCCATGTCTCTATCGTCTCTAACATTTTGTTTAATATTTCCATCCTTAAAATGCCTTATCATCTATGAAATTATAAAATACTCTTCACATTTATTTTTGCAACAAGCAATGTATGTTAACTGAATTCTTAAGTTCCATAACCGTTGCAAATGTATAATTAAAGTGGACCACATGAGACAGGTGATAAGATAACCAATCCTCATTATTTAGTTTCAAATCCAAATTCATATCTAGTACCTAAAATTGATGGTTCCTCCTATTTAAATTCACTTGTCGGAAACCTTGTTTTAATCTCACTGAGTTCAGTGTTAAGAAATCCAATATAACTTTCAATAACTTTAAAACATGTTTTAAATTTACATGCAATAAAACGTTCTTTTTTCTGCTTTCTTACTATTTTTATTAAACATTAATTGAGTTTTACTGTCCCTAATACATTTAAAAAAAAAATCATCTACATTTCTAAGTATCAAAACAAAAACAAAAACATGACAAAAACAACATCAAGGCCAATTCTTAAAAGTGACATAAAACTAAATCAAAATAAAATAAACTAAAGCGCATTTTAAAAAAAAGACAAATGAAAAATGCCATGGCAGGGTCCACAATCCTGCTTCCTTCACGCTCCTGTGAGACAAAAACAAACAAATAAAAACAAAAAAGACAAGACCAAGCAACCCAACATGTCAGTCAGCTTTGATAGTTGGTGTCTATAGTTCAGTTCTTCATTTAATATTGAATGAAATATTAACATTTCTTTCCTTGTTGAGGCTTTTATTGTTACTTTATTTGCCCAACAATTGGCTTAAATATTTATAATCAATTGCAATCAACTTAAACTTATTCAATTACTGCTCCTTCTTATTCAGTTCAATTTTCAATTCAACTTATTTTTGTAATGCCCAAAATCACAACAGTAGTTGCCTCGAGGGGTTACAGTGCAAAAAACAGAATAAACAATGTTCATAGGGACTTGGAAATGTCCCAGCATCCTGTGTCCTTAGACAGATGTCCCAAGCTCCCCTGTCCTTACACCCACCTTCTCGGCCAGGGAAAACTACCAAACCTCTTTGGGAAAAAGTAGAAACCTGTAGGAGTTCCACAGTGAAGGAAAGAGCCGACTCCCTCGGACGGACAGGCGGACGCACCTCAATTTGCAGATAGACAGTGGAGCTGGACCCACTCAGGAGGAGAACCAATTCTTCGAGGCTGATGAAGAACCGTTCATATGGAGTATGATGTAGACCGTTTCTCCAGGCAGTTGATGAGCATCTGGATCCACAGGTCATCGATGTGCCTCCTCCACTCCCGTCAGGGAAGTCGGAGAAAAAGAAGGAAAAGCGATGAACAAATTGCAAGTGAAATTGAATATGAAATATTGTTTGATAGAAAAGTAGTAAGAAGCAGAGGATAGTGCTCAAACTGCCATACTTCCCCCAGCATAGTTGCCCCTAGGGCCGCATAGCTGGGAACTGTAGGTTTTTATTTCTGTTCCTAACTGGCCTGACCATAAGCGATTTCAAAGAGGAACGTTTTAAGCCTGGTCTTAAATGAAGAGACTGTGTCGGCCTCTTTAATGTCGGCCTCTTTAACATGGACAGGAAGCTGATTCCACAACACAGGAGCTTGGTAGCTAAACGCTCTACTTCCTACTGTGCTTTTAGAGACTCTTGGGACCACCAGAAGTCCAGCATTTTGAGAGCGAAGTGCTCTGTTTGGATGATAAGGTACTATAGCATCTTTGAGATTGCATGGGGCCAGGTCATTTATGGCTTTGTAAATCAGGAGGAGAGATTTTTGAATTTGATTCTAAACTCGACAGGGAGCCAGTGAAGAGACTCGAGCACCGGCGTAATGTGCTCTCTTCTTTTAGTTCCTGTTAGTAATCTTGCTGCTGCATTTTCAACCAGTTGAAAGCTTTTTATGGAGCTTTTAGGGCACGCTGCGAGCAGGGAGTTACAGTAGTCTAATCTAGATGTTAAAAACGCATGGACAAGTTTTTCAGCATCGCTTTTAGGCAAGATTCTTCTGATTTTGGCTATATTACACAGATGGAAATAGGCTGTTTTACAGGCTTGATTTATGTGTGCTTTGAATGAGAGCTCCTGGTCAAATAAGACTCCAAGGTTTCTTACAGTGGAGCTGGAGGCTACACTGACGTTATCCAGTGTGACTATCTGCTCAGATAAAGCGTCTCGTAGATGTTTAGGGCCTAGTACGATGACCTTGGTTTTTTCAGGGTCAAGAAGCAGATAATTAACTGTCGTCCAGGTTTTTATATCCTTCACACAAGCACTAAGTCTGTCTGCTTGATCGGTCTGATCGGGTTTCATTGATAAATACAGCTGTGTGTCATCTGCATAGCAGTGGAAGATAATGCATGCTTTCTGATAATGTTACCTAACGGCAGCGTATAAAGAGTAAACAGATTTGGACTGAGTACTGAACCCTGTGGCATACTGTAAGTTACTTTAGAACAGGGTGATGAGCTCTGGTTTACATTAACAAACTGGCACCAACTGAGGGCTGTCCCTCTGACACCTACATCACATTCTAACCTATGCAGTAGAATGTTGTAGTCGATGGTGTCGAATGCTGCACTAAGGTCCAATAGAACCAGGATTGACACCAGTCCATCGTCAGCAGCTAATAACAAATCATTTGTGACTTTAACTAATGCAGTTTCAGTGCTGTGGTGGGCTCTGAACCCTGACTGGAAAACTTCGAATAAGTTATTGTCCTGTAGATGGCGACAAAGCTGTTTAACTACAACTCTTTCAAGGATTTTAGAGACAAAGGCGTGATTTGAAATAGGTCTGTATCAGAATCAAGATTAGGCTTTTTCAGAAGCGGTTTAATGACAGCATGTTTGAAGGACTGTGGAACATAACCACTTTTTAGTGAAGTATTTATTATATTAAGAATATAATCTATAATCAGGGAGAGAATGTCTTTGAGGAGTCTGCTTGGAATCGGCTCTAGAATACAAGTTGACGTTTTAGAGGACATAATGGCTGCAGTTATCTCTGCTTGATCAGCAGCAGCAAACCTTTCTAGTGTTACTGATGGATTTATATGGGACACTAGTTTTACAGCTTGGGTGTGTTCAGGGCTAATAGTTGGAGTAATTTCATCTAATTTATCTCTGATTGTTTTTATTTTATTGTTAAAAATAGAAGAAAATCATTAGAGCTGAGAGTAGCTGGGATTGAGGGCTCTTCTGTGCTGTGACAGTTTGTTAGCCTGGCTACAGTTCTGATAAGAAACCTAGTGTTATTTTTGTTGACTTCTATTACATTTGAATAGTATCTGGTTTGGGCCTTACACAGAACCTGCTTATAGGATAGTAGGTAGATTTTCCATGCTTTTAGGGTTTCCTCCGTGTGGGAGCGACGAAATAGTCTTTCTTATTTTCTAACTCTGTGTTTATGTAAACGCAGTTCTTCATTGTACCATGGGGAGGCACGTTTTGGCCTATGACCTTCTGCTTTAGTGCAGCTGCAACATCAAGAGCGGACTTCAGAGAATTCATGGTCAAGTCAACAAATTGATCATTTACACTGGGACTAAGGCTGTTCTCAGCAGGTCGCTGAATATTTGCTTGATTATTTCTTTGAACTTCGAGATAGTTTTCTGAAATGCATTGTTAATTTTAGGACTCAAGAGTAGGCTTGAGTGTGAGATCACTGCCACACCACCACCTCGGCCTGTGCTCCTGACGGTCTGAAAGTTAACATGAGTGGGGGGTTGGACTCATGTCAGACTCATTTAGTCTGACATAATCATCTTGTTGAAGCCAAGTTTCAGTTAGAGCTAGAAGATCTATGTTACAATCACTAATTAATTCATTAACTAAAAGCGATTTAGAGGAAATTGACCTAATGTTTAGCAGTGCACATTTTACATGCTTATTTATGTGTTTATTTTTATCATTTGTGAGTGTTATTTTTATTAAGTTATTTGGTCTGACGCCGGAAATAGCTTTTCTGAGGTTTTACTTTTTGGCATTATTCGCACGAGGGACACAAACAGTCTCCATCTGTCTGAGCACTTAATTTGTGACAGAGCGAGCGAGAGCTCAGCGACAGAGGAGCGTCTTACACTGCTGCTCTGCGCCCGGGGCTTACCCTGGGTGGTCACCTTAGACGACTAAGGCTATCGGTCAAATTCCGAACTAAAAGGGATGTACCCTCCGAAGTCGGATGGATGCCATCCCTGCGTATTAGCCCTGGGCTTTCCCCAAAACGGACTCCAATTTTCAACAAAGACTACATTGTTTTGAGCACCAAGTAGATAACCAGCAATTGAATGTTGAACAGCAGTTCAGCATTGATCAAACTGGGCAGGGGACCAGAAAATATTACGGTATCTGACATAGTTTTTGCCAATTTTGAGCACCTCTGATTGTCTCCGCCGGGCGTCGTTACCGCCTGTGTGAATCACGATTCAGCGGAACCTCTGTCTACTCCGCTTTAAAAGCCTAAGGTTTCCTTCGATGTCACCCATTCTGGCCCCTGGTAAACATCTAACACTTGACGCTGGTAGCTTCACGTCTCTGACTATAGAATTTCCAATTATCAGAGTATCACGAGTTCATTCAGCGGGTATATGATCGCTGAGGGGAGCAAACCTATCCCTCCGAACTGTCACAAAATGGTCCCTATGTTGTTTCTGGTCTAGTTCCCGGCTGCGCGGGAGGCACTGAGGGGCTAGTCTTAGCCTTGCTAGCGCTGCTAACGCCGCGTCCTGATGCACAGTCCGGTAAGCCTGATGTTACAACCTGGCTATAGCTAGACTTAAGCTCCACCAAACAGCGGATCCGTGCGTCTAACTCCGTAACCCTGGCTTCCAAAGCTAACCACTACACTGCACTTCACGCACCTGTCATCAGAGAAGAAGCCAGGGTTCTGACTCGGCATATGACAGCTTGAGCAGGTAAAAGCGGAGAAAGTTTCGGCCATGGCGCTAGCGGCTAAACTAGCTCAGGCTGAGGCTAGAGAGCAAGGGGGTTTTTAATCCACGAAATACTGAATGAAAGTGAGCTGTACAAGGCTCCGGATTGTTTAAGGAGCAATCAAACTTTCACTGGTGTATAGGAAGCTAAAATAGTATTTCTATATATCGAGGATTAACAATAAAAAGAAGCGAGTGAGCAACTCTCAAAATAGCATAGACTTACCCGGAAGCGACGTCAGCCAATGACTCCATACTCTCTGCAGTTGATCACATCCTGTGTGTCTTAAATCTCGCCCAGGTCCTTTTCATTCCTAAAACTGTAAAGAAAATCATCTTCATGAACAAAAAAAATATTACATTATGTTGGAAGTTACAGATACAACGGTTAACCCCTATTGTTTAAAGAATGTATGTCGTTGCAGGCTCTTCTGATTCTCTCTTATTTCTCTACATTCCTTCGCTTGCTCTCTTGCAACTCCTCTTCATCTCTGAAGGGCTTGGCCCTCACTCAGGCTCCACCTTTCCCAATGATGCAATGGACCCCTCCCCTTGGTCTTGATCAGCCTACAATTTCTCACAGCTTTACTCTCCCCTCTCCTTTACAATATGTCTGCTCCAGCCAAATATTAGTTTGAATACCTAGTTTCAACCTCATCCATTTGCACAATAATCTTCAGCCTAATTCAGATTGAATTTATTCAACATCTATTTCGATAGAGCAGCCCACGATATTGATACTGTGTCACTGAATTCAGTATCACGATATATCGATATTTTGATATTTTAGCACACTATACTGCCACAGCCAATAGGGTAATTAATTTAAAATGTTCTCATCCTTCCTTTTTTTAACTTTCACAAGCCAAACTTTTACCCAAACTAATTTCTAATGAGGGACTTTGTTCCTCTGCACTGTCTTTATTTTCAAATCCCTGCTAATTTTTTTTCCTAATACTGCTCACTCGCTACAGGGCCTCATTGGCGGTGCCACTGCCCAGAGTGTGGCCCTAAATCTATCACTCGCCGCGCACACACACTCCATTCCTCTACTTCTCCATCTATGCCTTCTTATCCTCTCTAACATTTTTGTCCTCTTACTCCACTCTTTTTCACACTTTATAACATAACGTTGTAGAAAAAGATTCAGTTGTAGTCATCTGGACTGTTTTAGAAAAAAAGTTAACAAGATAGGACAAGATACCGACACAAAAGCAGAGCAATGTAGTGTATTCTATCCAATGCGGTGAAGAAAGTTGTAGAGCGGTACATAGGGGAGACTAAAGAGCCACTTCACAAGAGTTCAGGACCCCAGAGCGCCATGCATCTTCATCTCAAAACCACAAATCACTCTCTCTATTGAAGACAGTGAGGTTGAGATTCTGAGCAGGGAGAAAAGATGGTTTGAAACATGTGTTAAGGAGGAAATCTTTGTTAAAAAAGATAATCTTTCCTTTAATTGTAATGTAGGTTTAAGATTCAACCTTCCCGTTGTTTATAATGGTTTGCTGAAACCCTGGAGACGCCCGAGGCATTCGGATGCTAATCAGGCCCTCAGCGAGGAGGGAGCCAAAATCAGCTCACAATAGGCTGTAGATAGCCCATCTCAGTTAGTTTCAATGGGCCATTATCAGGAGGTCCCGCCCAATGGGCAGGGCTTTCACAGAGTTGGATATAAACCTTTGTTCTCAGACTTGTTTGACAGATTGAGAATGACTCTTGGATGAGAGTTGAAACTTTTTGTTTTTTCTAAAACAGAGTCCAGATGACTACAACTGAACCTTTTTCTACAATGGAACACTCCTGGATGAATGAGGGATTACACCGACATGCTTAAGAACATAACAGAAGACTACACCTTACTCCTTTTTAAACGTTTTAAATTTGTCATTGTCTTACAAACAACCTCAACCACTTACAAACAAACTGTTTTGGGTCACCCTTCCCTTCGTCAAGAGTCATTGACTTATATCCAACTCTAATGCCCCCTTTTGCCCCCGCATGCTCCTGCAACAGATAGCTTAACGTGGGTTCATGTGGCTTTTTGCAAATCAACCCCCTCTGTCAAGAGAAGTCTCAATGATTTATCAGGAGATAAAAGTGTCGTAAGATCCAAATGCAGATACACCGGCAAGAGCAAGGTGGGTCTGTTTTTGCACCGCAGACCGGCACCCCATGATTACTAATTACTCAATTTAATTTGTGGCCTGCTTGATAGCGTAGACGGCGCCGTCTCTGACCCTGTCATCTACTTACGTCGCTTCTCTCTCTCTCTTGTTCTTTCAACAATTCTGCTTTTCACTTTTCTTCCGCTACTTTATTCCCTTCAGTTGCCAAGTATATCAAACTTTCCAAAAAAGTGAGACAGACACACATCCAACATGCAATACACACATTCAAAATTCACTCTTCTATCACACTTGACGCACCATGGCTTTTGTCTTGTTTTTGCATTGACGTTTCACAAATGATCTTTTTTGTTTTTAGACCATTTTGTTCAAATTGATTCATGAATATTGGTCCCGACACTCCCTTCGTTAGATAACCTTATCCTATAGACTTCTTAGATATGGGCACGTGTTGGTCACCCCACTGGTATGTTCATTGTTGTTCTGGTTTTCCCCTTGCCAAGTTTCACCTCTGTGACTACCCTTACCACCACAGCTGTAGCCCCACGATATGAAATCAATGACCCTGCTTCTCTGCTACAGTTTGTACTGTGACCGTGAGTTCACCCCGCTGCACCTGCTCTGCGCCTGCGCTGTTGATGTCCGAGGAACGTTTCCCTTGTGGCATCTTACGATAGTTTTCAAACTGTAAGATATATATCTAGACCATATCAAGATTTTCTCTGTTAGATGGATAGTAAACTTAAAAGTAAACAAAACATTAATAAACAAATATTAACCGTATAGGCATTTGCTCTAAATTTTTAGCATGAACTATAATACAAAATAACCCTTGATGTTACACTCTTATTGCTTCTTACATTTGTGAGGCTTTTGGAAATGCTTCATCAATAACTCATCATATAGAGGCAAACATAAGCGGGAAGTTGCAATATTGATTTCAAACCGAATAACAGAGTTTTGAATGTAAGGACAAAGAGGGCAGATATGCACTGATTAAAGTAAGCATTAATGGAAAGGTTTTTACTCTACTAAATGTGTAGGCTCCACCAGGGAGCAATATTACCTTCTATACCTTCTATATTATGGACCTGATTGTAAACCACCCTGAGGGAACCCAAATTTGTTACTCATCGATTGGAATTTTCGTATCCAACCTATATTGGACGTGACAAATTCGAGAGACACTGCAGGAACAATAAGTAAGAAGTTCCATAAATTAATGAAGAACTGATTGACATCTGGAGGGAGATGAACCCTAATGCACGCTAATATACAAATGGTTCTAATCCGCATGCAATTTATTCCCGAATAGACTTTTTGTATCTTTAATAAAGACAAATCTAAAATCAGTGAGGCAGAAATAGGGACAATAGACTTAAGTGATCATGCCCCTGTCTACATTACTGTAGATTTGGAGGAAAGACAACAAAAAAAAAAACACTATGGATGCTCATTGCAAGTCTGCTTAATGACCCTCTGTTTAAGGAAAAAATGTCCAACAACATTAAGACTGGAGGAGAGTGATACTGGGGAAATTTCTCTTTAGAAGCATCCTCAGGGTCGCTTCTAAAGCAGTCTTGAAAGAACAAATATAGCCGTAGCCTCCGAAAAAAAAGAAACAAAGGGGGAAAAGGCTAAATGATCTGCAAGAAAATTTTAAATTGTTGGAGGAAAATCATGCCAAAAAGGTTTGTCCTAAAAAGATAAGAGGGGAAATTAATGATCTGACCTCACAGGAAATAGTTAAGAAAATGCTCTTTACCAAACAAAGATATTATGAGATTGGATAACATTTTTCTAAATTATTCTCTTGGAAACAACAAGCTAAAAGAAAAAAAAAGAAAAACACGGGACTGGGTAAATTATGTAATATTAACCAAAGAAGACCAAATTCAATCAGCATTTGAATCCTTCTATAATAAACGTTTTTCAAAAATTCCAGACGATAAAGAAGATGATATAAATTCCTTTCTGGACACCCTCAATTTGCCTGTTATGTCAGAAGAACAAAATAAAAAGGAGCTAAAATAACAATCTTGGAGATACAAGGCGCAATCAAAAGATTAAAGAGCAATAAATCTACAGGGAGTGATGGGCTCACCTCAGAATGGTTTAAAGCTTTAAAGGACACTTTTACTCCTTTTCTATTGGCAACTTTTAACTGGGACAAAACTCAGACCCCTCCTTTTTGGAAAGAGGCCTTCATATCCCTATACCAAAAGAAGGGAAGGACCGATTGGATGGTTCCTCATATAGACCAATTTCTATTCTTAATGTGGTCTATCATACAATGATCAAACAGGATTCATTACAAAACGACAAACGCAAGACAACAGAAGATGATCCTTACACATAATGAGTCGAATACAAAAACAATAAAACAAAGCCGTAATAATTAGTTTGGACGTTGAAAAGGCTTTTGATTCTGTTAGCTGGCCATCTTTATTTAAAATGGTGAACACATTTCAAATCGACGATTTAATCATAAAAAATATTGGGGCTCATTACGATGGTCCAACATCAAGAATTAAAATCAATGGTCATCTGACAGAGCCACTGACTTTGGAAAGAGGGGTCAGGCAGGGCGGTGCCTGGTCTCCCCTCCTGTTTGCTTTGTATTTGGAACCATTGGCCCAATATATTAGATAATCAAAAATGATCCACGGTGTTACAATTGATGGGATGGAACATCTGCTATGCAGATGATGTTCTATTGTATTTGACCAAACCAGAAATTTCCATACCCAATGTGATGCAATTTCTTCAAGAAATTGGTCCAATGTCTTGATATAAGTTAAATGTATAAAAAACTTAAATTCTCTCTTACTGGCAACCCTCTCCGACCTTCAGAAAGACTTACCCATTTCAATGACAAACGGAATCTCTTAGATATTTAGGTATGGTCCTCCATAGAGACAACAACAACAACAACAACAACAACAACAACAACAACAACAATTAAGGAGAAAAATTATACCCCTCTTTTTACTTCCAAAAGCATCAAAAGGCAAAGAAGACCATGGCTTTATGTCTTCTGAAAGAAGGGGTCCTCCCTCCAGAAAACTTAAAACAGAACAGCAGAGGTGGTACTACGCAGTAACATTTACTTGAGTAACTTTTTGGAGTAATTTGTTAATACTATACTTTTACTCCTATTTGAGTTTTTTTTTTTAAATTGAAGTAACAATCTTTTACTTGAGTAAAAGTTTTGATTTCTCTTCCCATTCTGAGTAAATCTACAAGTGACAAAAGGTTATGTTGGCAATTTTAAATATTTGATTGCTTTCTTGCACTGCTCCATCAGATATGATTGAGTTAGTTTTATTGTAGTGTTGATTCTTTGAAATAACAGATTATGTGCATTCATAATTATTTTGTTAGGTTCAGACAGTCACTCTTACTTGAGTAATAATTTCCCCAAATAATGTTTTACCTTTATTGAAGGAATTTGTTGGATCACTACTTATAACTTTGCGCTAATTTATCCTTTTTAGAGTACAACAAACTCTATTTCCACTTTTGGTAATGGTATTACTATTATTTAGAGGCAGATACCATTTGTGAGAAAGTACATTTGACATAAAATTACATTTTAAATATCAGATTGTAAAGAGCAAAACAAAAATCTCAATGATACTGTACCTTATAGTGCATAGTTGCAATTACTACATTAAGCGAAAATAAAAAAACACAAACAATTGTTAATGCCTGTTTCATCCTAAAAAAAAAATACAGAAAACAAAACAAAAAGATCATCTTCTAAGTGGCATTAGTTAACCTGAACTACATGTGTAACATTTAACATTTTTATTTTGAATCATCACAGACAACATTGCTATATGGAAAGTTGTTCTTTAAAACATGTCATTTATAGCATTCATGGGTCTTCTAATAACCAAACCATCTATTTATGAATAGAAGTTCAGCAATGTTTTTAGCGTAATAACCACATAAAAAACACACACAGATGTCTCATCGGCTCGGACTGATAATAAATCAGCCGCTTTCACTTCATCATGAATATAGTTTTTTTTTCCATTCTATTTTTTAAAAAGATTTGTGCCCGTAGGTTTTTTTGATAGGATAGTGGTGTGAAAAGGGGAATGAGAGAAAGAGGGGAGGACATGCAGTAAATGTCGGGAGTCAGGAATCAAACTCACGATACTGCGGCTGCACTTGGAGCCTGGCATATGTGTGCTGTGCCATAACTACTCGATCACCGGGCAGCACACGAACATAGTTTTTATTCACAGACAGCATACAGTCAAGAAGTTCATTCTGAATTGTTTTTGGACATGTCTTTGAACACAAACAAGTGCTCCTTAAGTGCAGTGTCTAAGGAAAACGCAAAACTGACCATTTCCCTCAAACTCCTGGGTTCAGCATCATCCAGTTGTGTGGCGATGCCTTTCCCAATAAAGCTAACTTCAGAGAGTCCACGTGCATTCTTGTGTTTTTCAATTAAGGGCTATTCAACTTAATTTTCCAGAGATTTTTCTCAGGACCAAGGCCTCTGGGCCAGAGGTGCACAACACGCCATTGTAGCAACATTTTGGGTCTCGCAAAATATCCCCACACTCAATAGAATTAGTTAATTAAAAAAAAAGTGCTGATAGATTAGATTAAACAAAAAAAATAACATACAAAATGCTTTGCAAAACTACCAATCCATTGCTGAACCAGAATTAAACTAGGACTTGAGTAGTACCAACCAGAACCAGGTCTGAACCAGGACTAACTCAAAACAGCTCTAAAAAAGAATTAAACAGGGGCCAAACCAACCCCAAACTAGTTCTAACCCAGAAAGAAAAAATAATAAACAAGATTAAAGAAAAAAAAAAAAGATATTTGGAAGATTGGTCGTGGGCCGGATTAAATTGCTTGGAGGGCCTGATTTGGCCCACGGGCTTTATGTTGAATAGCCCTGTGCTACGCTGTGTCTCCAGCGTAAATGGCGTGCCTCGTAAACACACTACGCCAAAAAGGCGATGAACCAAATTGCCCATTTTAGACAGTTATATTGTGGCTTTTCTCATCATGATGTAGTAATTTTTTTCGGGATTTGATCGGCTGAAGATTGCCATTGGCCCTCGTTTATCAAATTTGCCAAGTCAAGTGAAACCACTGGAATTCTCTAAAATACATACCAAGACTTTGTAACAGCAGTTCAACAAATAAAATGGGACAACATACTGATAGGTGCTGATTTTGAGGACAGTAGTATATTTCATTGAGAACTTTACTCAGAAAATCAGACTCAATTAATATAAAAACACTGCTCCCTGGATGAATCCAGAAATAATACAATTAATGAAGGAGCGTGACAAGGCTCTCAAAAAAGCACTTAAAATAAAAGCCACCCATGATTGAGGTCATTTTGCAACGGTAAGAAACAGAGTGGTAAGAATGCTAAGGAAAGCAAAAGCAAATTTTTTAAAAAGAAATCACAAAATAATAGTTCAAGACATATAAGAGAAGAGTGCAAAGAAAAGCATTTCAGTCATATGCACAGCCAAACAAAACAGTTTTTAGCTTAGGTTTGAACATTGCCAGAGTAGAGGCCTGTCTCACATCCTCAGGAAGACTGTTCCAGATTTTAGCTGCATGAAACTGAAATGCAGATTCCCCATGTTTAGTCCTGACTCTGGCACTAACATGTCCGAGAAGTACTTTGGTGCTAGGCCATGGAGAGACTTGTATACAAGCAGAGCTGCTTTGAAGTCTATTCTCTGAGCCACAGGGAGCCAGTGCAGAGACCTGAGCACAGGACTAATGTGATCATACTTCCTGGTTCTAGTCAGGACCCGAGCAGCAGCGTTCTGGATGTACTGCAGCTGTTTTACAGCTCGTTTGGAGAGGCCAGTGAGCAGGCCGTTACAATAGTCTAATCTACTAGAGACATGGATAAGTCTCTCCAGGTCTGGTTTAGACACCATACTTTTGATTTTGGCAATGTTTTTTAGATGGTAAAAAGCTGCTGATGTTATTGATCTGACGTGGCTGTTAAAATTCAAAGTCTGAGTCCATTATTACCCCCAGATTTCTAACTTGATTTGTAGGTTTTAGAGCGAGACTCTGGAGGTGACAGTTAACACTTTTTCTTTGTTTCTGTGGGCCAAAGACGATAATTTCAGTCTTGTCTGAGTTCAGCTGGAGAAAGTTGTTTTGCATCCACACACTGATCTGTTGGATGCAGTGACAGAGTGAATCCACTGGTCCATATTCACCTGCCGTCAGTGAAACATAGATTTGATTGTCGTCTGCGTAATTGTGATAGGACACATTCTCGCTGCGTATCAACTGACCTAACGGCAGCATGTAGAGGTTGAACAGGAGGGGTCCCAGGATTGACCCTTGGGGCACCCCACAGGTCAGGGGCATCTGGTCTGAGACACAGTTACCAATTTCGATAAAGAATTTCCTGTCATCCAGATAGGACTTTGAACCAGTTTAGCGCAGTGCCAGTGATGCCCACCCAGTCCTCTAGTCTCTGTAAAAGAGTATCCCATGATCGACAGTGTCAAAAGCAGCACTCAGATCTAACAGAATTAAGACTGAGGCTTTGCCCGCGTCAGTGTTCAGGTGGATGTCATTTGACAAGAGCAGTCTCAGTGCTGTGATGAGGTCTAAAACCTGACTGGAAAACATCAAATGAGTTGTTTATTAAGAGGAAATTAGTGAGCTGTTGGTAAACAACCTTTTCAAGGACTTTGCCCCAAATGGCAGATTAGAGATGCCCCAAGGTAATTACTCAGTACTGCGGCATCAAGACTGCTCTTCGTTAGGAGAGGCTTTATGACCGCAGTTTTCAAAGAAATTGGGAATGTTCCAGATTGAAGCGACGTGTTAACTATTTGAGTGAGTGGTGCTAACAAACTGTTCAGCACAGACTTTAGAAATCTGGTGGGTAACACATCGAGGAAGCATGTAGATGAACTCAGACTGGTGATGATCTCCTGGACAGTTTTGTCAGTTACAGGTGCAAAGTGAGTCAGCTCTAAGTGTGTAGGTGCTTGGAGGGTTATTTTTTGCATTGTAGAATTTATAGCATTTTTAATGCCCTGAACTTTGTCATTAAAAGAATAATGCAAACTCATTACACTTGGATATGGAAATGAGTTCTAATGGCAGCTGAGCTGGAGGGTTTGTTAATCTGTTTACTGTGGCAAACAGGACATGCGAGTTGTTACTGCAGCTTCCAATTATTTCAGAAAAATATCCTTCCCTAGTTCTACATAAAATGAGGTTTGTACATGTACAACTTCTCTCTGTAAATCTCTTTCTGAAACCTGGAGCTATTTTGACTTTTCGCCATTTTTGTTTGGCCCGGCGGCACTCCCCTTTTCTGTGCCCTGACCGAATCATCATTTCTCCATGGCACCTTCTGCTTATTTTTAACAATTTTAGCCTTCATAGGGGCAATGGTGTCGAGAACATTCAAAACACTAGATGTAACAGAGTTTAACAAATCATTTACATTAGAACATGAGACATTTTCAAAGTTAATCATTTCCATAAACAGTTTTTCCCGTGCTGTCATTTATGTGTCTCCTCCGGACAGCTGCAGGACCAGCTGGTGGTTTGGGAAAAACAGACAGGTCAAAGAAGACACAGAAATGATCAGACAGAGCAACATCGACCACATTGACGTTGGAAATATTAACCCCTTTTGTAATTAGAAGATCTAGAGCAAGGGTGTCAAACTCATTTTGGGCCAGGGGCCGCTTTTCGACGCTCAGGTTGGGTCGCGGGCCGAACATAATGTAAAAAATAAAACAATACAATATATAACAAATGTTATGTAGCCTAGTAATAGTTCTATGTGGACACTGTTGCATAAATCTGCAGCAGGTGAAAGACTGAGTCCATATTCATGCAGCAGCAGGAACAGGAACATGGACGTGTGATATGATTCTGATATTAAATGTTTGTATCACAGACATGTTAATATTGCTGCACTAACTCAATATGAGCTCACTATTTTTACAGTTTAAGCTTATTTTAGTGACAAATTATACATGTGGTGAATCAAATGAGAGCTCAAAGCAGCTTCACTCTGTCATGTTCAGACTTTATTACACTCTGACCTGTGTTTTTACCTGTGGCTCATGATCTGTCCAGGTTTTGCACTGGTTTGGATGTTTTCCTCACAGAGTTGTCAGCAAAGAAGTTTGTTTTTCTTGTTGTTAGCTTCACATTAGCGCCACTTTTAGCACAGCTCTAACGTCCACAAAAACCGCCTCTTTTCTTTATTCCTCGTGTTTCCCACGATCTGCCCTGGGGCAGAGCGCGACGTGTGAAGCTGTCGCTGGGCGCTACAGGTCATCGCTGCCGGTGTATTCCATTTTAAACCTGCTGCGATTAGTGTCGCTGGTCGCTGTCCCTAGGCACTTGAGCTGGCAGCACACAGCACAGAGCAGCGCGGGGGAGGGGCCGCGGCTGCAAAGGATTGTGGGAATTGTAGTTCTAGCGATAAAAACGCGATATATCTATTGGAAATGAATAATTATAAACTAGAAATGTTCGGCGGGCCAGATGAAAACGTCTGCCGGGCCACATCTGACCCGCGGACCTTGAGTTTGACACATGTGATCTCGAGTGTGCCCTCTGCTGTGGGTGGGGACACAGCTGAGAAAGACCGGAAGTTTCAAGGACAGCATGAAGCTCTTTAGCGTTTCTGTCACAGATATTATCAACATGAACATTGAATTCACCTGTTATGACCAAACTCTGTGCATACGACTGAAAGCATCTCAGTAAAATCATCAATAAAACTTTTGCAGTGCTGAGGAGGCTTGTATAAAACAATGAAGAGAATGGATGGAGACTGTTTTAGCTCAATTTTAAAGGCTACGTACTCAAATGTTGAAAACACCCCAAAGGACAACCTGTGGGTAACTATTTCATCTCTAACAAAAGCACACACACCTCCTCCCTTTTTGTTTTCTCGTGTTTCAGATTCAAACATAAAGTTGGGTGGGGCAGATTCTATTAGAACTAAATTTCCTGTGTTTTTGTCAAGCCATGTTTCAGTTAAAAACATAAAATCAAGATTATAAGAAGAAATACAATTATTAATTAAGAAAGATTTGTTACATAAAGATCTGACATTTAGCACAGCAAGTTTCAGACTAGTTTCAGTGAGACTGGGCGTTATCTTTTTACAGGGAATATGAATCACATTTCTAAGATTGGGCAGTCTGACTCGCATTTTGTTTTCCCATCTGTGTGATGTTACTACAGAAATAGCACTAGGGGAAGCTGTTTTTACACAGGGCCCCGGGTTGTTTTGATTTTTAATATGACTATAAGTCCCGGCAATGCTGAGACCCAGTGCATCCTAGCTATGGGAGATACCAGGTGAAAGGCGAGGGGGATAGGTGGGGGGCTTTTGTTGGTGTAGCGGGAGCCGGTGAGAGTTTGGGACCAGGTGAAAGGCGGGGGGGGTTTAGGTGGGGCGATTTTTGTCTGTGTAGCAACAGTCAGGGAGAGTTCATCATCGTTGATATCAGAACTCTTGATCTTGCTTTATTAGGCGTGAGTGGAGCCATCTTAATGCCTGATTTGATCAGATATTCAAGATGGCTGGGAAGGCCCCTGGGTGAGGGTGGAGATGGAAAGGAGAGTGAGGAATCTGTAGTGGGAGTAGATGTTGCAGGGGGGATCCAGGGCTGCTCTGAGGGCAGGGGCGATGGCAGGGATACTGCCGGGCCCGCCACAGATGGGTCCAAGGCCCTTGATGAGGACCGTGCAGGAAAGAACTGAAATGACTCCTGCGCTGGTGCTGCTGCAGATGAGTCCTTCGCTGGAGGCGGTGGAGGTGATCGTGGAGCAGCTGGAGTTGAATTCTTTGCTGGTGGTGGTGGAGTGGCTGCTAATAAATCCTTTGGTGGAGGTTGTGGTTGTGGTGCTGCTGATGTTGAAACATTGGCTCGGTCTCTGGCTGATGGAGCAGGAATTCTTCTCTCATTCCTCTCTTCTCTAACTATCTGCTCAGGACCCTGTCCAGGCCCAGTCCAATGCCTCAGAGCGTGGAGCAGGTTCTCTGTCAGCAACCTCACTCCACCTCTACAGAGGTGTGGGCCATTTCTCTTAAACAGGTCCTCTCGTTTCCAGAATAGATAGAAGTTCTCAATGTAGTGCAATCCTCTTGTTGCACACTCTCTTTGGACAGCCATGTGTTCAGCTGAAGCAGCCGGCTAAACTTGTTTATCTTCCTGTCGATGTTTGGAAGAGGTCCACTTATGAATGTTTTTATTTCCATTTTATCAAGCACGTCGAATAACTCCAAGGAGTCTCTTTTCAAAACTTCAGTCTCTTCGCGTTGTGTGTCCACTGCGCCCACGTGCACAATCAGCTATTTAACTCCTTTATGTGTGGCCAAAACATTAGAAATACGTGACGTAATCTCAGTGACTGTGGCGCTGGGAAAAGAATGTGTTTTAATTTTTTCATGCATCACGTGACTTATCGTACCATCCCCAATCAAGACGACCTTGACGTTAGGCACAGATTCTCTCTCTGTCTCTGTCTGCCTTTTCGCAACGTCATGGCTCCCATTTTTCCTTTGTTCATTTACTTCAGTCTTTGAAAGTGGTAAAAATCTGTTTGTAAGCTGTATTTTAGGTGGCGTTACATTATCTTTGTATCGCTTAGGCTTCGCACCGACTTTGTTCCAAGATGTTTGTTCCTGCTCTTTAAACAGTTTTGGGAACGAAACAGAGTCAGTCCGGTTTAGGTTGAAAGTAGCTGTTTTTCTTGTAAAAAATGTGGACTTCTTACCACTAGATGACACAGGGATTGTATCGTGCAGTCCTTTTTCAGATTCCAAAGCAAATATCTGTGCTTGTAGCTCATGAATTTCTTGTTGAAATTTCCAACAGCGTTTACAGGAGTTTGTTTCTCTTCTCAGGGACATGTCGCTGGTTCATCAGATTTGTTGATTAAAACTTGAAAAATGCTCTTAAAATCCTTGGTTGACTTAAAAAAGTCATAATTAAAAAAATGTTTGGAAGACAAAAACTGATTTAAAAGCAAAATAAATAAGGAAAGCAGCTGAAGCAAGCAGGAGCAAGCAGGGAAGCGTCTGCAGTCTTCGGAAGCAGGAAGTATTAAACTGAAATTAAAGTTTTATTTTACAGTTACATATATATTTACTGGCACACGTCAAATTTACACGGAAGTGCTACACACCGCCCCGGCGCACACGGTAGCCAATCAGAAAGATTGCTTCTCTTGCTATGCCGTGTACATGGTCCTACGTTCAAAAATCCTTTGCATTGCGGTGCCGTGGACCACAAGGGCTGCGATTGGTTGATCCACACGGATCTATATGGAAAATGTATTGAATACAGCTTGGAACTGCTGAGGTTTGGCTCAGAAATGTTTGCATGTGAGCCTAATGTGATAGTTTATTGTGCCAGTAAACATATAAATGTAAAATAAAACTTCCCACGACGCACCTGGAGCCGGATTAGTTCCGCAGAAGCTCGAATGGTTCAGCGAGGCAGACAGAGAAACATTCATCAGCCTTTCCGCACAGTGCACACAGACTGGTTCGGGTGTGGCAGGTCCCCCCATACTTAGAAAGTGCTTAAAATGAATGTGCCGTGTTACACGGACCACCGAACACTGAGGTTGTGGGTTTGGTTGAAAGAATCCGCCAGAAGTCTATCCCAGTAAACACGTAAATCTATGTGGCGTTCATCACAAATGGACCGCAGTGGACCAGAGTTGGTGTAATAGGCAAGTACTGTTTAGCTGAAGGGGTTTAGAATGTGATTCAACACGACCAAGCTGTGTTGAAGAAAAATAGTTCCTTGTCATGTAAGATATTTGTTTGCGTTGGACCTAAAAAATAATATTCAATGAGCTACTACCAGAGCTGCTCCGCTGGTTCAGGACTGGGTTTGGATCTAGTCCCACTGTAGTGCCTGTTCACACTATCGCTTAGTCCTGATCAATTGATTAAGCTCTAAAAACATCAATTAATTACTTCATAGCACATATAGGATATATTTTTAGGTAAATAGTTTTGTTTTTTATTACACTTAGTATTCAAAACAACATCATTCTTCTTTTTATGCAATACTTTGGGATTTCTTGTTCAGATTATTGCTGCTTTTTGCTATATTCCATGCGCATTTACCATAAATCCCGTGGGTAAGGCCACTTGAAACTGAGTACGACAGATGAGTGCTGTGCACATATGTTCAGAAATACCACGCGACCTCTGGTGTATGACAAATATACACCTACATTGCGACCATTTTCACTGCAATGTTGATAAATGATGGCCTTTGGCTCTTGAACACAAATTGCTCATACCACTGCTTGGCTCTGAAATTAAATATTCAAATTAAGATCGATTACACAGAAAATCAGCATATTTGCAGTTACACAACTTGTTAATATTATAGTTTTATATTCTGAAAATTACCAAATAGCTTTTTTTTTGGGTCAAAATTGTATGAACAAATAAACTGAACAAAACCCACAACACACAAGTAGACATAAACTAAACACAAATACAGACATATTCCCGGCATATTTTTCAAGTGCCCAGTTAAAAGTTGTTAAAGCAAAGGAGTAAATGTGTCTTTTAGAGCTTTGTACCACTCCGAGGTGAACCCATCTTTCCCCGAAGATTTATTGCCCTGCATCTCAACCCTGTGATTTTAGCGCCTAATGTGTTTTTTCGTCTTTCCTCAAAGTCTACAGTAATGTAGATAGGAGCATGATCACTTCGGTCCGCTGTGCTCACATCTCCCTCCGTGATTTTTGATCCGTCTTTATTGGAGCTAAAGAATTTGTCTATTCTGGAATAGATTGCATGTGGATTAGAAAAATGGGAATACCGGCATGCACTAGGGCTCATCCCCCTCCAGTCCTATATTCTTTATTAATTTACAGAACTCTTTACCGATTGCGCCTCCACTGCCTCTCGAGTTTGACACGTCCAATGTAGGTTGGATGCGAAAATTCCAATCGCCGCCACAGACCCTAAGAGGGGTTTACAATCAGGTCCACAATATCAGCAAAAAAGGTGATATCACTCCCTGGTGGAGCATAAACATTAAACAGAACAAAACCGATCCATTAACAGCTCCTTCAACCAGTACATATCTGCCCTCTTTGTCCTTACATTCAAAACTCAGTTCAAAAGCTATTCGGTTTCAACACTGCAACTCCCCTCCTGCGTTTGTCCCTGTATGCTGAACAGCATGACTCTCCATAACAAAATTTGGTCAGTTTTTGATGTTCAATGTTGTTCAAATGGGTCTCTTGTAAATATATAATGTCTATTCTTTCTTTTCTCATTTTGGTTCGAATCGTTGATCGATTAATTGGGTTCAATGTGCCGTTAACGCTAAAGGATGCCACTTGTAAAACTTCCAATGCCATTGGCTTTATTGTATTGATTTCTCCATGAATAATTTTCCAATGTCTTTAAACTCTCTGGTCGAAAACAACATATAAACACGGGAACTACAAAAACAGGAAACAGATGAAAGGATAACATAAAAAACAAAAGGGTTCATACTAAAAACATGCACCGAACCCAAAACCTGATCATTTAAATGATCAAAAAGTGGAGGGAAGTCCATTCCTAATGAAGGGCCCCCGAAAGCTCCCCGGCAGCTCCTTGCGGTGTTCGGGGCATGTTTTTTACCTTTGAAAGTCACCAGATGAGTCGCCGGGCCACAGATGTGGTGGAACTTTGCTCGTTGTTGACGAACCTCGCATCTGGGGCAAAGAATATGCCTTTGTACTGGAGGTCTCCTTTAACTTTTGTAGCCTTCATGACACGTTCCTTCACATGATCGTTATGAAACCTCATAATCAGGCCTTGTGGTTTATCAGTTGCTGGTCTTGGTTCGCCCAGGCAACGTGCTTTCTATTGTGATAGAGGACTCAACTCCAGAGCCTACAAGGAGCTCTGGGGTCTCCCAAAAAATTTCAATAACTCCAAATACAGGATCTTACTTTTCATTTTCTTGTTCTCCATTAACGGCGTCGTCAGCTGGGCCCGCATCGCCTTCATCTCAGCCCCCAGTGTCTACAGCTCATCTGTATTGTCTGAAATACACTGTTCAGATACATTGATGCATAAGTTGCCTTCCGCCCTCTTTCAACTCCCTTATGTCTCTTTCAAACTAGTCAAGTCAGGTCGCTCCGATCACTGCTCTCATTTCCGATCTGAGTGACGCCATATCATGCTGCATTTTACATTTAATTTCGCACATCAGCGCTAAACGGTGCAGCGTCACCTCTCCACCTCCCTCCGACAGGATGACGCTGTAAGATTCTTTATCTGGGCCGGCAGAACCCCGTCCCTCCGTAGATGAAGATTTGCGGCCAGACCTGCTAGCCATGTTAGCCTCGTTAGCTTGTGTGGCGGGCCGTTTTTTAATGGGGCCGTAGGTTGGCAGCTTTGTTAGTCTTAGTCCCGTAATTTTACTAGGCTTGTGTTTTTTCTTGTCCACTCATCTCTTGTTCAACAAACTAATGCTAGTTTCTGCTGCAGCGGAGCGAGCACACACAGTCCCGTTTTGCATTGCTTTAAATCATGTTCATCTCCACTTACTGTTTTTACTTTTGGCTATTAAGTTGTTGTAAGTGGTTTTTTCACCGGGTGTTTTGGCTTCCTCCCACCATTCAAAAACATGCATGGGTTAAGTAAAATTAGCAACTGTAAAAGGCTAGTGAATGATTGTAAGAGTGAATGGTTGTCTGTGTGTCTATGTCTCTGAGGGTTACTGCTACGAGCTTGCTCGCCTAAGGCCCAACGTCACCGGGATTGGCTCCAGTCACCTGCGAGTCCTAACGGGAACAAGCGGTAGAAGATGAAAGATGAATGAACAAAGTAGACAGCACAACATTGAAAACTTTCAAATATCTTCTGTAATAAGGTTTCTGTTGCACTAAAAGCACTTGCCATAATACGCTTAGGAATAATAGGAATTCTAAAAACGTCCACAGCATGGCATTTAAAGTGAACTATATTTCATTGTAGGTACTTTTAATGCACAAAAAAAACATGCATTCGTTCTGAAAACGTGGGCACGTCTTCACGGAGCTGACCTTTAACTTGGCCTGGTGGTGCTTGCTTTGATGGCAATAGATACATACTGTATAATGTAATTTTGGAACATTCCGGGTAAAGCAATTACATCTTCATATTATTCATATAATTCCTTGTTTGATTTATTTTAAAGTTCTACATCCAAATAATAAGGTAAAAAAAAAAAAAAAACATGTCAACAATTGGCTCTTGCATGAATATTTATATTCTTGAAATATGTTGAAAAAGATTCAGTTGTAGTCATCCTGACACAACAAGATGACGTTTTGCCATTAAAATTAACAGAACAAAAGTAACAACAAGTTATGAGCAAGCCCTTCCCACTGGACAGAACCTCCTGATAATAGCCTGTCCTGTTTTTCTTTTTGTTTACACTATGAGTTTCACCTGCAACAAATATTCTTTGTTTATCCTAGCCCTGTAATAGACCGTCAAAGTCCGATTGTCACCTGGCTGCAACTCCCTCAACACTGAGTACCTGATTAGCGTCTGAATGGCCAGGGATTCTACCTCCCCATGGCTTCAAAATGCGTCTGTACCCTGCTGGAATATTGAACCTTAAACCTCCATTTCAGTTTAAAGAGGGATTCTCTTTTTTTTTTTTTTCAAACAAAAATTGCCTCCTTAACTCCTCTGTCAATCCATCTCTTCTCCCTGCTTAGAATCTTCACCTCACGGTCTTAAAAACAGTGGTTTGTGGCTTTAAGAGCATGCATGGCGCTCTGTGGTCCTGAATTTGCATGCCTTCTGTGTTGATACAGACTTTTGTGCAGTGGCTGTTTAGTCTCACCTATATAACACTCTTTACAACTTTCCTCACTACATTGGATTGAATACACTTCCTTGCTCTGTTTTTGTGGGTGCATCTTTGTCTTGTGTTGCCCTGTTCGTTGCCCTGTTCAATTTATCTTTGTAATGCCCAAAATCACAACAGCAGTTGCCTCAAGGGTCGACAATGAAAAACAGATTAAACAATGTTGGCAATGTTTCAGCATCCCGTGTCTTTAGACAAATGTCCCAAGCTCCCCTGTCCTTGGACCCTCTTTCTCGGCTAGGAAAAACTACCAAACCTCTTTGGGAAAAAGTAGAAACCTCCGACTCCCTCGGAAGGACAGCCGGACGCGAGATTGACAGTGGAGCTGGACCCACTCAGGAGGAGAACCAGTTCTTCGAGGCAGATGAAGAACTGTTCATATGGAGTAGAGATCATTTCTCCAAGCAGTTGAAGAACATCTGGATCCATAGGTCATCTATGTGCCTGATCCTCTCCCCGCGGGGAAGTGGGAGAAAAAGAAGGCTAAGCAATGAACAGATTGCAAGTGAAATAAAATATGAAATACTGTTTGATAGAAAAGTAGTCAGAAGCAAAGGATAGTGCTCAAGCTGCCATACTTCTCCCTATATAGTTGACCCTAGGGCAGCATAGCTGGGAAACTCTAGGTTTTTATTTTTGTTCCTAACTGGCCTGACCATAAGAGAATTCAAAGAGGAACGTTTTAAGCCTGGTCTTAAATGAAGAGACTGTTTGCCTCTTTAACATGGACAAGGAGCTGATTCCATTACGCAGGAGCTTGGTAGCTAAACGCTCTACCTCCTACTGTGCTTTTAGAGACTCTTGGGACCACCAGAAGTCCAGCATGAGAGCGAAGTGCTCTGTCTGGATGATAATGATGATTCTAAACTCGACGGAGCCAGTGAAGAGACTCGAGCACCGGCATAATTTGCTCTCTGCTTTTAGTTCCTGTTAGTAATCTTGCTGGTGCATTTTCAACCAGTTGAAAGCTTTTTATTTTATAGAGCTTTTACGACACGCTAAGGGAGTTACAGTAGTCTAATCTAGATGTTACAAAAGCATGAATACGTTTTTCTGCTTTTGAATATTTTATGGAAATAGAAATAGGCTGGAATTATTTGCGCTTTGAATCAGAGCTCCTGGACAAATAAGACCCCAGTTTCTTACAGTAGAACTGGAGGTTACACTGACATTGCCCAGTGTGACTATCTGCTCCGATAAAGTGTCTCGCAGACGTTTAGGGCCTAGTACAATGACCTTGTTTTTTTCAGGGTTAAGAAGCACACAAGCTCTAAGTCTGTCTGCTTGATCGGTTTGATCGGGTTTAATTGATAAATACAGTTCTTTGTATGCTTTCTGACAATGTTACCTAACGGCAGCATATAAAGATAAAGCATATAAAGTAAACAGAATTGGACAGTGTACTGAACCCTGTGGCACACCGTAGGTTACTTTAGAACAAGGAGAGGAGCTCTGGTTTACATTAACCAAGAATGAATAAACAGATATTTTGTAAAATAAACAGGGACTTTGTAGTTTTTCAGACAGTCCAGACAAATAAGGGAGACTCCATTCCTTCTTGGTTCTGTTTCACTTTTGTCCGTTTTGTTCTTCTTTTTGGCTCTTTTAACTTTGTTAAGAGCCCAAGCAGGGTAAGCACAGGCTGAGAGAGCATTTCAGACATGTTTTTCCTCCTTCCTCTTACTGAGCTGATGGGCACAGGAGGTTCTGCCCAGTGGGCAGGGCTTACTCAGAATAGGATAAGTATCCGAGTTCTCGGACTAGATCCGCAAATTGAGAAAGATTTTTGGATGAGAGTTGAAACATCTTGTTTTTCTAAATCTGTGTCCAGATGACTACAACTGAATCTTTTTCTACAATGGAACACTCCTGGACTAATGAGGAATTAAACTGACTAATTTTGAATATGTTTACCTACTTTATTATCATATGAAAACATTAACATTAACATTGACATCTTGGGATGATGGAACTTGCAAGTTCCATCATCTGACTGAAATGTACTTTTTATATATAAAAATGTGTGTATTTAAATGAAAAAATCTTAAATTAACATTGATTTAATCTTGATTTTGTCAATTTAAAGCATCTTATGTTCTTTTTGTGCCCTAGGCAAGATTTCGATGATTAAACATAACGTTATATTGGAATATTTTGTCGTTGGTGTAGGTAGTAGGCTATACAAAAGGGTCTCTGAATTGAATTTGGAATCAGTGGTGGCTTTTGGTATATTTTGGGTAGCGAGTGCACAAATTGTATTAATATTTACATGGATACATAAGGTCTTTAGAGAACACCAAAGCCGTGAGCACAGGCTGCATTATGTCAGAGACAATGATTTTGGTCACACTATTGTCTGAACTATCTTGAATGAATTGTTTTGATAGAGTCTGACTGGTAAAAAAAAAAGGTGTGCACATCAATATAACTAAACTCATTGTGTCAAAACTTATATTAATACAGCACATTAATATTGATACTGCTACTACTCATAATGAACAGCCATGTCACATATTGCAATCTTTCCAATATCACTTAATCTACAGAAATGAGTTAGAAGAAGTTATTAATCAACAGAAAAGTAAAATCTATGATTCTAAATCAGTCAATGTCTCACCATAATATGTTATTTTTTTTCCTTCCTGCTTTCCCTAAATGCTTCTTGAATACATCTTGTGACCCCAGGCTCAGGTAAGAATGGCACAGAATGATAAACTTATCATAAAAAAGTAGCGTTTGTTGTCTGATCCTGGTCGTGGCACTGGTGTACTCCTCAGGTGTATGAAATGGTGCCCTGTCAGAGCGACTGCAGTCAGTACGTGTGGGTGGCCGAGCCCTGGAGTGTTTGGAAGGTCAGCAATGTTGACCTGAAGGAGAACTGTGGAGAGGGAGTCCAGACCAGGAAAGTCCGGTATGTCCACCAATGCTAAGCTACAATTTTATGTGCTACAGAAAAAAAATAACGTGGTTCAAATTTAATTTAGACTGCATAAGATAGGTTTTCATGTTTATGTAATTATTACTTTATATGGTGGGATATCAGTCGACAGACAATTTGTAAAGAAAACTGGGAGTCCTAGTTAAAGATAAAGAAAGAAAGAAAGAAAGAAAGAAAGGGAAAATTATTCATTTGTCAGCATTGTTGTTGTCAGCAAATTTAGGAAAACATTTAAACATTTTTCCCCCCCAAATCTACAATTTAGTAAAATGTGCAGTCTAACCATATACATTTTAATCCCAAATATCAGTAAATTTGAGAGGACCTCTGTAATGAGCTGGGCATTGTAGCACCTCATAGCAAAAGGGTCCCATGTTTGATTCCTGGACCATTCTGTGTGGAGTTTGCATGTTGTCTCTGTGTTTGGGTGGGTTTACTCTGGGTACTTCGGTTTTCCACCATCAACCTCCAATGTATACAGCTACTTCTGAGCAAGTCCAGCTCCATATCTGAGGATGGGTCCTTGGAATCATGTCTGAGAGTATATATTTTCTTACACACTGGAGCTTCAAACCAGACCTTTCTTTTGAACCCTTGTGACCCTCTCTCACAGGTGCATGCTGAACACCATTGACGGTCCCTCTGAGGCAGTGGACGATTACCTGTGTGACCCCGAGCAGATGCCGCTGGGGGCCCGAGAGAGCAGGCTGCCTTGCCCTGAAGACTGTGTGCTCAACGACTGGAGCCCCTGGAGCCGCTGCAGCCTGGTGAGGGACCATCTCCTTTCTGTAGGCTAACATGAGATCAATGGTCAATTTCAAAAGACGTTGGAACCCTTTGCAGTTCTTGGTATATGTGTGTGTGTATATATATATATATATATATATATATATATATACACACACACACACACACACAGTAATAAATCCCAATTATTCACAGTTTTCCACTACTCACCAGAGGTGGCAAGTAACAACATATTTGTACTTCATCAATGTACTTAACACTAGGACTACCAGGATTTTAGAACTACTAGAGCTACCAAGCCGTCAAGTTTGTGCTCTGGTGATGACGTAATCAAAAGGATGATTCTTCGAACATGCTAAAAAATATGAATATTAATTAATATTATCATTATTCAGAGTGCCAAAGTTGACCAGCATCAGCGGAGGAAGGAGGAAGAGGAGGAGGGTTGTTTGCGATAGCGAAACCGCTGTTACAGAGAATATATGCATATTCATTCATTGATCTGGACCAATCTTCCTAAAAAAAAAACCAGCCAAATACTATTATAACACAGGATTTGTAAATACCTTGAGTATTGTCACCGTTACCAAGAATATGCCGCTATGACCGGGGCAGCTGAAGCAACAGGCGCTTAGTTTATTGATCTCGACATTCTAAAATGCCATAACTATATAATAAAGTTTGTCATAAATACCTTGAACATTTACAATAGACCTACTGCCAGTGAGATTTTACTGGCTTCTTTTTGAAGGGGCTTGTTCTTTGTCCTCGCTGTTGACTCGCTGTCTGATTTGGCTGAGCTGCCCAAAACCCACCAGTTTCTCCTCGCAGTCACCTCCCGAATGAAACCTCATCAATGATTTGAAGCATTGCCAGGGCCTCTTGTACGGATGACTGCTTCAAATTCATTCTACCTTTAGCTTTGCTGTGAGAGACAGGTGATGCAACGCTCACGTGGCACTGTCATCCAGGGTGAAAAATGACAATGTAATTAATAAAGCGTCAAATTGACGGGTGTGGGAGTTAGAGGAAGAATTACTCAGAACTCATTTTAATGTTTTTATTTCAGTTGAATTGCAATATTGGGATGATATACACCAAGGTAAAGAAAAAGTCAAGAGCCCATGAATCTGAAAGAGTAATTAGACGTACAATTCAATTCAAAATGACGGCCTTGGGAGTACTAGTGTTAAGTAGATTTTTCAGGTATCTGTACTGTACTTGAGGAGTTTTACATTTCTGGCGACTTTTTACTTTTACTCCTTTTTAAAAATCTATATATCAATACTTTCTAGTCCTTACATTATATAAATGAGCTTGGAACTTTTGTGTTCTAAGTTTAGCGTTGGAGCGGCGCTACATTTTTTCCCTTTCACTTCTAAACATTTCATTCTGCACTGCGCAATCATTGATTCACACGTGACCTGACGAAAAAATTTAAGCCAAAGAGTAGCGGGGTAAACTGGAAACGGAGGTGAGAGAGAAGGAGCGTGTTCACATAGCAACTGTGCAGTTAGATGAATTATATTTGTGTTGCGTTTGACCGCTGTGATGCTGACCACATGTGTGAGATCACAGCTGGGACGAAGACAGAGACACGAGAATTAATAGATAATATCGTTCAGATTACTAGTGCAGTTGACACACATGCTATTATTACTATTATTTAACCTTTATCATCAGGAGTTAACATGCTAATACGTAGAAATAAATCTAGATACATTGCTTATCTATCTATGTAAACACCCTGTTTACATGATCAGCTGCCGCCCTAAAGGAAGGGTGAACAAATGACCCTTCCTTTAGGGTTCCCGGCAATTCTTCTTCCAAAGTCCAACAGGCTGCTGGATTATCTCAACAGTTTACTTCTGCAACACAGTCTCATAAGCAGTTTATTAAGCACACAAAATCATACAATAATAAGGAATGTATAAAAGAAAGATAAAATCTTTACAATTATTCCAATATTTCCCTCCTGTTTATCGTATCTTTTATGCATCACCTTTCAACCTCTCTACCGTGAGTTTTTCAGTTGCAGGATTATATTTTTTCTTACACTCAGACGATTTCTTGGAACATTTTAGGACGTGCACCTTCAGGATTCTCCTCATCATCACTGCCAGCTAACAAGTGCATCTGCACCGCCTTTTCATCAGGTGGTGAGATAGCAGTGGAAATTATTCTTTCTGAAAGAGATCTTAATACACAGAATACAACAACATCCACACAGTCAAAATAGCTACAAACACAGCAATTGACACCAGAACAGATGAGACTATCGCTTTGTATTTGCCAAACACGCTCAGCCAGTTGTCCCAGAGAGTAGTATCTACTCCTGACTGCTCTTTCATGCGCCTATTCATAGACCTCAGACACTCGATGGCGCTGGTCAGGCGTCCGTCTGCGGCAGTATTGTTTGGAATGAACGTGTAGCATTGATCCCCAAAGCGCTGAAAAGACTCCGCCCCTTTCCACAGGGATCATGTCTACAGCCAATCTGTTCTGTAATGACATCATAGATAACGCAGCGAGTTGCTCATGAACCACTTCAAAACCTTGCTGTGTGTAATTTCCAAGTTTCTGGACGTTGTAGTGGATGTAATTGTTTCTATCAATATTTTTGTTTGGTGTTATCCATATAAAAATACTCAAATCCAGAAGCTACTTGATCTACCAATTTATATTCATCTGGGATCCCTCTAGGCACTCCTATTACATCAATATAGGTTGGAGCTTCTCCTTTCCATGATAAAGAACGTTTCTCCCGTTTCCAGTCCTCAGGTATAACACTATGAGTTGCTGATATTACTTCATCAGCTGTAAGAGGTAATACTAATGTGGGTAAAAGTAATGACACCAAAGCACAAAGTCCTGATACATTTCTAGGTAAACGGTCATACAGTTAATTTTCTCCACACCACGACCATATGTCACTGCGTGATACAGGTTTAAAATTTGATTCTGTAGTTACAATCCCTGACATTTTAATACATGTAAAATTCCCCCGAGCTACATTTTTACTGAAAATTGTTTTTTTCTTTTCCTCGGTAGATAACGGGATCTTATCCCAGTAGGAGCAATTTGGTGATGGGTTTGTTTTTCCCATTAAATCTAGAAGACAGGTGGAGGTTACTGAGGCAGGGACAACACGAAGTATCGCAGACCATGCAGTCTCTTTCAGCTGCTTCAGCAGCTTGTTCCGCCATAAGAAGCCAATTATTCTTTTGACCAGATATTCCAGATATTGTCGGCATAAGTCAGTGTCAGTCCAGTCATAGTTTTATGTATATTGAATTTCTTTCGCTCTTTCACAGCATTATATATACAAACTAGACCAGTCACTTCCTATTTCATTAGCTTCATTTATTAAGACTGAATAGGGAATAATGATCACTGAAGTGGAGAACAAAATACTAGTGGTGTACCACTTGTTTGAAAACCCTCTCCACATTTAACTTCATCTGCAGTTTCTCTCTTATTTCTTAGTTTTATCACACTGAAAATTTGCAGTTGTGGTCTTGATCCGTCAAGTTCAGGCATTATATTACATTTTTCAAACATTTTTCTCATATATTCTGCTTGTGTGCATGCTTCATCTGCTTCCCATTAATCTGAGGTAGTTTATATGGCCTTCCATACATTTTTTCAAAAGGAGTTAACCCCTGAACACTTACAGTATTTAAGTATAGCTTTACTAATTCTAAACATTGTGTCCATGGTCTCCCCGTTTCTTCCATGCATTTCTTTAGTCTGTTTTTTAATTGTTCCATTTGTCCTTTCCACGAGCCCTGCACTCTGAGGATGATAAGCACAGTGGTTCTTTAAATATATATAGCATAATTGTCCCACTCTTTTAATTACGTCATTTACAAAATGGGTCCTATTATCTGATCTAATGATTTCAGGTATCCCATATCTAGGAATAATTTCTTTACACAATGCTTTTCCAGAGTCAGAGCATCAGGATTCTTGGCAGGGAATATTTCCATTTAGAGAATGCATCTATTATTAAACATTACTAAACAATAATGTTTTCCTTCACTCTTATTTAATGATATAAAGTCCTTGGTTATTTCTTGAAATGGATATTTAAGCTCTGGAATTTTCCAGAGCTTAAATATCTTAGGCCTAAAATTACCCTGTGAGTTGAGTATTTAGCACAGATAATACATCCTCTACAAAGTTTTTTTTAGTAATTATTAAATCCATATTAATCCATAGGTAGTATATATTTAGTATATACTTAGTTTACTTGAATTACCATCCCTCCTGTTGAGACATGTGTCATACCATGGCTCAATATTACTGCATATTAAAACATTTTTTTTTTTAAGGTAGGTTGGATTTATTAAGGGGTCATACATAGATGTCATCTCTCAGTGTTGCCCCTTTTCTTTTTCACATTTCCTGTTCTTGTTTTAAGCTTTGCTGCTGCATGTCTTTCAGAACACTTTGATCTAAGTCTTGATCTGTAGAACCATGCGTCACGTCATGTATTTGCATACATGCTGCTTCTTTAGCCATCTTGTCTGCAAATGCATTTCCTTTTTGACACAGGATCTTTCCCTGATGTGTGCTGAGCATTTGCATACTGCTGATTTGGAGGGTAGCTGTGCTGCTTCCGCTAACTCTGTGAGTAGCTTTGCATGCGTCACAGGTTTGCCTGTTGCAGTTACCATGCCTCTATTCTCCCAATGTTGTGCAAACACATGCACTGTCGAGAATGCATATTTGCTATCTTGTGTAGATTGTCACAATTTCATTTTCCATCAATTTACAGGCTTCTGTTAATGCCACTAATTCTTGGCACACAAAGCTTGTGGAGAATAGATTGAAGAGAGTGCTTTCGCTTGCAAAACTTTTTCACTGGTCACTATGGCATATCCAGTCTGTGTCTGTCCATTAGGTGTTTACGCGATGAACCTTCTACAAATAGAGTCAGTCCATCAGTAAAGGGTATCACTTTGGTCAGGTCTGCATTTAGTCAGCTGTTCAGCAAGTTCTCTGCAATTATGTGGTTTTCCATCGTCCTCTCCCTAGTCAGTCCAAACTTTCCTATTTTAATTTTACCCCCTCTTTTTTGAGTTCTTAACTCAAATCTTTCATTTATTATGACCAGCGAGGACGAGAGCGAAAAACCTACTAAACATTCAAAACATTTATGCTTTGTCCGTTTTCACTTTTCCAAGTAGGCAAAAATTCTCTCACGGCCCCAATTGAAGAGATTCGACCCACCCTTTGGCTCTCCTCGGTCACCTCCCCTGATGACCCAAATAGCCTCCACTCTCATTCATTCATGAGTAACATTAAATTTAGATACAAATTTATTTCCAAATATTAGATTGTTATCCAATTGAATTAATCACCAATTTTTACTATGTGAGGATATTCATGTCACCACACAAACTAAACATCAAAACATCAGAATCAGAATCAGAATCAGAAAGAGTTTATTGCCATTGTCAATGAACAAAATTCAAAAACATAGGAACTTGTCTCGGCCTTAAGGTGCAACATAAAACACTGAGTAATAATAAAACAACATATATTCAATCAAAAAAGGGCATGCATTAGGAAACAATTTAAAATTACTATACAATAAAAATAAAAATAGGCATTTCTATGTACAAAGTTTACAGTTATGTTTAAAGTTATAGTGCAGAAAGTGACAGTGCAGTGAGTGGTTGAATATTGCAGTTAAAGTGACAGGTGTTTTGAAGTGTTCATGAGTCCAACAGCAGAGGGAAAGAAACTATTCTTGTGGCGGGAGGTTCTGGTCCGGATGGACCGTAGCCTCCTGCCTGAGGGGAGTGGTTCAAACAGACCATGTCCAGGGTGAGAAGGGTCAGCTGTGATCCGACCTGCTCGTCCCAGAGCCCTGGAGACGTACAGGTCCTGCAGAGATGGAAGTCTGCAGCCGATCACCTTCTCAGCAGAGCGCACAATGCGCTGTAGTCTCTGTGTTTGTCCCTGGCTGTGGCTCCAGCGTACCACACGGTGATGGAGGAGGTGAGGATGGACTCAATGATGGCCGTGTAGAACTGCACCATCATCTGCACTGGCAGCTTGGCTTTCCTCAGCTGCCCGCAAAGTACATCCTCTGCTGGGCCTTCTTGATGAGGGAGCTGATGGAGGGCTCCCACTTGAGGTCCTGGGTGATGGTGGTGCCCAGGAAGCGGAAGGAGTCCACGGTGGTGATGGGGGAGTCTGTCATGATGAGGGGGGGCTGGGGGCTGTGGCTTTCCTGAAGTCCACGATCATCTCCACTGTCTTCTGGGCGTTGAACTCCAGATTGTTACCCGCTGCACCAGGACACCAGCCGGTCCACCTCCCTCCTGTAGACGGACTCATCCCCGTCCGAGATGAGCCCGATGAGGGTGGTGTCGTCCGCAAACTTGATGAGTTTTACGGAGTCGTGGCTGGAGGTGCAGCAGTTTGTGTACAGGGAGAAGAGCAGAGGAGAAAGTACACAGCCCTGTGGAGCTCCTGTGCTGATAGTCCGAGTGTCTGAGACATTCTTCCCCAGCCGCACGCACTGCCTCCGATCCGTCAGGAAGTCAGTGATCCACCTGCAGGTGGAGTCAGGCACGTTGAGCTGGGAGAGCTTGTCCTGGAGCAGAGCAGGGAGGATGGTGTTGAACGCAGAGCTGAAGTCCACAAACAGGATCCTGGCGTAGGTTCCCGGGGAGTCCAGATGCTGCAGGATGAAGTGGAGTGCCAGGTTGATGGTGTCGTCCACAGACCTGTTGGCTCTGTAGGCGAACTGCAGGGGGTCCAGCAGGGAGGAGGTGAAGGACTTGAGGTGGGGCAGGACCAGGCGTTCAAATGACTTCATGACTACAGACGTCAGCGCCACAGGCCTGTAGTCATTAAGTCCAGTGATCCGGGGCTTCTTGGGGACAGGGACAATGATGGCAGACTTGAAGCAGGCTGGGACATGGCATGACCCCAGGGAGGTGTTAAAAATGTCTGTGAAGACGGGGGTTAACTCTCGTGCGCAATGTCTTAATGTAGCGGCAGAGACGCCGTCTGGTCCAGCAGCTTTTCGGGGTTGGATTTCCGAAATAGCCTGTGAACATCCTGTTCCTGAACTGAGAGGGTGGTGGGGGAGGTGGGGGGACCAGGTTTGGGTTGGCGGAGGTGGCCACCGTGGGGAGGGGTGGTCACATCAAACCTGGAGTAGAAGGTGTTAAGTTGCTCAGCCAGTTTTCGATTGTCTGCAGCAGGGGGGGCTCGGGGCTTGTGGTTGGTGAGGAGCCGGAGCCCCCTCCACACGGAGGCGGGGTTGTTGTCAGAGAACTGCTGCTTCAGACGCGTATTGTACTGTGATCTCGCTCGAGAAACCTCTTTGCTAAATCCATACTTTGCGTCTTTGTAGCGCCCCCTGTCACCAGCCCTGTGCGCTGCCTCCTTCTGCTGCCTTAACTGCCTCAGTTTTGGAGTGAACCAGGGTTTGTCATTGTTGAAAGTGACTTTGGTTTGTGTTGGTATGATGCTGTCCTCACAGAATCGAATGTATGACGTCACAGTGTCCGTGTACTCATCCAAACTCTCTGTGGCAGCTCTGAAAACCTCCCAGTCTGTAATGTCCAAACACGCACGTAGCTCCTCCACTGCCTCATTGGTCCACTTCTTAGAGGTCCTCACTGCAGGTTTTGAGAGCTTCAGCCTCTGCCTGTACGTGGGGATCAGGTGAACCATGGCGTGATCTGAAAAGCCGAGAGCAGCGCGAGCCACGGCGCGGAAGGCGTTACTGACTGTTGTGTAACAGTGATCCAGCGTGCTCTGCTCTCTGGTCGGAACTTTAATAAACTGTCTGTACTTTGGTAGTTCGTGGCTGAGATTCCCCTTGTTAAAATCGCCCAGGATAATACACAAGGAGTCCGGGAAGGTCCGCTCCACACTCAGAATCTGGTCCGCGAGCGCGCGCTGTGCCACGTGCACGTTTGCGCTCGGCGGGATGTAAACAACAGCCAGAATGAATGAGGCGAACTCACGTGGAGAGTAGAATGGTTTGCAGTTAATGAAGAGATATTCCAGATCAGGAGAGCAGTGTTTGGAGATCACAGTCACATCTGAAGACCAGGCGTTGTTGATGTAAAAACAGACTCCTCCGCCGCGTGTTTTACCCCCGGAGAGACCTTTATGACGATCCGCACGAAAGAGGCAAAACCCCTCGAGCTGCACGGCGCCGTCCGGGATCGGCTCACTGAGCCACGTCTCCGTGAAGCACAAAACAGGAGATGAAGAAAAGTCTCTGTTTCGTCTCATCAGCAGCGCCAGTTCGTCCATTTTGTTGGAGAGTGAGCGGACGTTGGAGAGGAAAATCCCAGGTAAGGGCGTCCGTGTACCGCGTCTCCTGAGCCGTACGAGGACCCCCGCACGTTTTCCTCGCCTGCGGCGTCTCACTCTTTTAGCCAAAAGAAGGGCTAATTCAGCAGCAGAAGCTAAAAAAACTGGAACTAGGTCCGTAGGAGTTGTTGTGCGGACGGACAAGAGCTCTTCACGGGTGTAAGAGCACGCAGACACACAATTTACGAACATAATCAGACATAACAAAGAGCACAGAAAGGCCAGGGCATCCGTCTGCGGCGCCATCTTGGATCATAATTATCACATCACATCACTCATTTCAATTTACTCCTTGAAAACCTCTATTCCCTGTATAATATACATGCATTTCATCTCCCTCCAACACGAACACTTTCGTCTGACTTTCTTTCTTTTGCTTCTCTTTTTCTTTTATCACTTTCTCTGCGTGTGCTGCATGTGGGATGTATTCATCAAGTGTGCTCGTTGGAAATCCAATGTAATGTTTTGACACCCAAGCTCTTATGCCTGATTTTGAGTTAGCATGGACTGCATTTTTTAATTATTTTTTTGTATATATATGGGGCATTGCTTGTTACCTGGTACATCTTGGAGTTCACTATGTGTTTTGAAACCTTTAGCAATTCTGTGTCTATATTCTTCAAATGGTTCGTCATCACGTTGTTTAGTTCTGGCAATTTCAGAATAGTTAGCTCTTCTTTCAAATCTAGGTCGAATTCTACCACACAATTCATTAAATCGTCTGGTCAGTTTTGGTGAGTCATGTCGTAATGTCCCATTTACATCTATCGGATCCCAGTCACCTTTCACTGATACCCACTGGTGTCCCAGAGATTTTCTGACCACTCTCTCTCTACTTCCAAACCATCTAATTTATATATGACGCTCTTAGCTGTCCCATTTGCTCAACGTATTCAGTGACGTCTTCATTTGCTGGTGTTATGCTTTTTATTGCCAAGTCAGTTTCTTCGTCAGTCCACAGTCTGTGTACTAAAATTGTCTCTAGTGTATAATTCTCCCCCTTCAGTCACTAGTTCAATTTTCTTACCCTTATATTCAAATACTGGAACACGTCCCATCTCTTTGGAGTATCCTAGTCTTTTCCCGTAAATTTTCGTCTTAGATTAGTCATCGGTCCAGTTAAGGTCTTCTCAGGAACTCCACAGGGCTGTGTACTTTCTCCTCTGCTCTTCTCCCTGTACACAAACTGCTGCACCTCCAGCCACGACTCCGTAAAACTCATCAAGTTTGCGGACGATACCACTCTCATCTCGGACGGGGATGAGTCTGTCTGCAGGAGGGAGGTGGACCTGCTGGTGTCCTGGTGCAGCGGTAACAACCTGGAGTTCAACGCCCAGAAGACAGTGGAGATGATCGTGGACTTCAGGAAAGCCACAGCCCCCCAGCCCCCCCTCGTCATGACAGACTCCCCCATCACCACCGTGGGAGCCCACCATCAGCTCCCTCATCAAGAAGGCCCAGCAGAGGATGTACTTTCTGCGGCAGCTGAGGAAAGCCAAGCTGATGGTGCAGTTCTACACGGCCATCATTGAGTCCATCCTCACCTCCTCCATCACCGTGTGGTACGCTGGAGCCACAGCCAGGGACAAACAGAGACTACAGCGCATTGTGCTTTTCTGCTGAGAAGGTGATCGGCTGCAGAATTCCATCTCTGCAAGGACTCTGGGCTCTGGACGAGCAGGTCGGATCACAGCTGACCCTTCTCACCCTGGACATGGTCTATTTGAACCACTCCCCTCAGGCAGGAGGCTACGGTCCATCCGGACCAGAACTTCCCGCTTCAAGAATAGTTTCTTTCCCTCTGCCGTTGGACTCATGAACACTTCTAAACACCTGTCACTTTAACTGCAAATATTCAACCACTCACTGCACTGTCACTTTCTGCACTCAAACTGTAAATCTAACTGTAACTCTTGTGTACATAGAAATGCCTATTTTTATTTTTATTTAATAGTCATTTTTAAATTGTTTCTTAATGCATGCCCTTTTTGATTGAATATATGTTATTTTATTATTACTCAGTGTTCTATGTTGCACCTTAAGGCCGAGACAAGTTCCTATGTTTGTGAATTTTGTTCATTGACAATGGCAATAAACTCTTTCTGATTCTGATTCTCACTTCGTCTCGGTCGACTACTTCCTGCTTTGTCTGTTCTGTNTCCAGATCAGGAGAGAGTGTTTGGAGATCACAGTCTCATCTGAAGACAGGCGTGTTGATGTAAAAACAACTCCTCCCCGTGTTTTACCCCGGAGAGACCTTTATGACGATCCGCACGAAAGAGGCAAAACCCCTGAGCTGCCGGCGCCGTCGGGAACGCTCACTGAGCCACGTCCCGTGAGCAAAAACGGATGATGAAGAAAAGCTCTTTTTCTCATCAGCAGCGCCAGTTCGTCCATTTTGTTGGAGAGTGGGGTGGAGAGGAAAATCCCAAGGTAAGGGCGTCCGTGTACCGCGTCTCCTGAGCCGTACGAGGACCCCGCACGTTTTCCTCGCCTGCGGCGTCTCACTCTTTTAGCCAAAAGAAGGGCTAATTCAGCAGCAGAAGCTAAAAAAACTGGAACTAGGTCCGTAGGAGTTGTTGTGCGGACGGACAAGAGCTCTTCACGGGTGTAAGAGCACGCAGACACACAATTTACGAACATAATCAGACATAACAAAGAGCACAGAAAGGCCAGGGCATCCGTCTGCGGCGCCATCTTGGATCATAATTATCACATCACATCACTCATTTCAATTTACTCCTTGAAAACCTCTATTCCTGTATAATATACATGCATTTCATCTCCCTCCAACACGAACACTTTCGTCTGACTTTCTTTCTTTTGCTTCTCTTTTTCTTTTATCACTTTCTCTGCGTGTGCTGCATGTGGGATGTATTCATCAAGTGTGCTCGTTGGAAATCCAATGTAATGTTTTGACACCCAAGCTCTTATGCCTGATTTTGAGTTAGCATGGACTGCATTTTTTAATTATTTTTTTGTATATATGGGCATTGCTTGTTACCTGGTACATCTTGGAGTTCACTATGTGTTTTGAAACCTTTAGCAATTCTGTGTCTATATTCTTCAAATGGTCGTCATCACGTTGTTTAGTTCTGGCAATTTCAGAATAGTTAGCTCTTCTTTCAAATCTAGGTCGAATTCTACCACACAATTCATAAATCGTCTGGTCAGTTTTGGTGAGTCATGTCGTAATGTCCCATTTACATCTATCGGATCCCAGTCACCTTTCACTGATACCCACTGGTGTCCCAGAGATTTTCTGACCACTCTCTCTACTTCCAAACCATCTAATTTATATGACGCTCTTAGCTGTCCCATTTGCTCAACGTATTCAGTGACGTCTTCATTTGCTGGTGTTATGCTTTTTATTGCCAAGTCAGTTTCTTCGTCAGTCCACAGTCTGTGTACTAAAATTGTCTCTAGGTGTAATTCTCCCCCTTCAGTCACTAGTTCAATTTCTTACCCTTATATTCAAATAACTTGGAACACGTCCCATCTCTTTGGAGTATCCTAGTCTTTTCCCGTAAATTTTCGTCTTAGATTAGTCATCGGTCAGTTAAGGTCTTCTCAGGAACTCCACAGGGCTGTGTACTTTCTCCTCTGCTCTTCTCCTGTACACAAACTGCTGCACCTCCAGCCACGACTCCGTAAAACTCATCAAGTTTGCGGACGATACCACTCTCATCTCGGACGGGGATGAGTCTGTCTGCAGGAGGGAGGTGGACCTGCTGGTGTCCTGGTGCAGCGGTAACAACCTGGAGTTCAACGCCCAGAAGACAGTGGAGATGATCGTGGACTTCAGGAAAGCCACAGCCCCCCAGCCCCCCCTCGTCATGACAGACTCCCCCATCACCACCGTGGGAGCCCACCATCAGCTCCCTCATCAAGAAGGCCCAGCAGAGGATGTACTTTCTGCGGCAGCTGAGGAAAGCCAAGCTGATGGTGCAGTTCTACACGGCCATCATTGAGTCCATCCTCACCTCCTCCATCACCGTGTGGTACGCTGGAGCCACAGCCAGGGACAAACAGAGACTACAGCGCATTGTGCTTTCTGCTGAGAAGGTGATCGGCTGCAGAATTCCATCTCTGCAGGACTCTGGCTCTGGGACGAGCAGGTCGGATCACAGCTGACCCTTCTCACCCTGGACATGGTCTATTTGAACCACTCCCCTCAGGCAGGAGGCTACGGTCCATCCGGACCAGAACTTCCCGCTTCAAGAATAGTTTCTTTCCCTCTGCCGTTGGACTCATGAAACACTTCTAAAACACCTGTCACTTTAACTGCAAATATTCAACCACTCACTGCACTGTCACTTTCTGCACTCAAACTGTAAATCTAACTGTAACTCTTGTGTACATAGAAATGCCTATTTTTATTTTTATTTAATAGTCATTTTTAAATTGTTTTCTTAATGCATGCCCTTTTTGATTGAATATATGTTATTTTATTATTACTCAGTGTTCTATGTTGCACCTTAAGGCCGAGACAAGTTCCTATGTTTGTGAATTTTGTTCATTGACAATGGCAATAAACTCTTTCTGATTCTGATTCTCACTTCGTCTCGGTCGACTACTTCCTGCCTTTGTCTGTTCTGTCGTGGTTCGAATCTTCAAGTCTTTCTCTTCCATTTTTATTTAATTTATAATAAAACTAATAACACGCCCGTAATAACACCGAAGGAAATTTTCCTCCCCCCATTTCATTACATTCCTCATCCAAACTTCTCCTAGCACTTTTCCCTACCTGCTCTTTCTCACACACATAGGAGGAGCCAATAGCTCCGCCCCCAACACTGCTGTGTTATTCCTCAGTCTCCTCTGACTCTTGTAGTGAACACAACTGCCAAAGCTCCACAAACAATCCCACATCAAAACCCCACGGACTTTAGAGGGCCAGCCTCAGAATCCCAAAACCCACTTAAAAACAACCAAAATGCTAGCGATACTTAAGTAACTCAAAAAATATTGCAATTTCTTCCAATGGATCCATAATGCATGCTTTAATTTTAACTTTTACTGTAACGTTATAACTAACACAATTAGACCCATTTCTCTAATTCATAGTATACTTCATGGTACATTTTTCTTAAATTGTTGCCTTTAGTTCTTTTCATTTTATTTAATTTTAATTCTCCTGTGAAATTATATATTTTATCCATGTTCGAGGTGCTGCTTTCCAATCTTGTGCGGGTAATGTTGTAATTAAACCTTCCTTACTACTTTTGTTGTCCTAGTTTGTAGAATCTGGTCCAGTCCTTTCACTCCTAGGGAGGTCGCTATGGACTGGGATGTTGTTTTTAGGTCAGTTATAGTGATAAGGATTATTGTGGTATTTCTCACTTCGGCCTCGTTCAGGTGGAGAAATCTTACTTATTGTATCCACAACAACTCACTATATTTCCAACCCATTTTTCATGGAGACACAAACTTAGTGGTTTTATCTCCCACACATTCGTCCTTTCACACTCCTAATTTATTCAATCAAATAAAACTTGTTTTATTCAGCAGAATTTAACACTAGTTTCTATTTTTGTTTGTTTTTTTCTTTACAGAATTTAACTTTAGGGTGGAGACTGCCCTCCCTTTCTCTTATTTTTTATTTGTTTTTCGCAGAATTTAACCCTAAGGAGGAGCCTGTCCTATGTTCTTACCTAATCAGAGTCTCAAATAATAAGGGTTTTTTACGCGCTGTAACCCTCAGTCACACGCTTTTTAAACCCGCTGTAACCCTCAGTCACACGCTTTTTAAATCAAAATCACTCACTCGGAATTCCTTCAGCCGCCAGACTCCATCCATAAGTCAGAGAAACAGCCTGTAAAAGGTATCGCTTGCTCTGGCCACAGACTTTTCTGGTCTTGGAATTCTAGATGGAGTCATCAGGCGTCTTGGAAGCCAGCTCTCGAAGGACCAAAAACGATAGGTCTAAAATCTACACAAACCCACATATTAACAAATAGAGAAGAAAGACAAGGGAATCAAAATTGTTTCTCCGGAGGAGGACGGACGGGCAGAGGAATGCTTCGAGCTCCATCTGCCTGCGCGACCTCAAGCATGCCCCATCCGCTTCCTCTTTTATTAAAGAAAAGGGACTCCCTGTTTACATGATCAGCTGCCGCCCTAAAGGAAGGGTGAACAAATGACGACAGCTGACAGATGATTTAACCCATTGACTCTGTTGAACTTTGTTTCACTTTAGGTTCCCAGCAATCCTTCTTGCCCTGTTTATCAGTCTCATAAGCAGTTTATTAAGCACACAAAATCATACAATAATAAGGAACGTATAGAAGAAAGATAAAATTTTACAATGATTCCAACATAAGTCATTTTCAGTAATTTTACTTTCACTTCAGTTGTGAACTTCAGTAGTTTTGCCACCTCTGCTACTCATCTAATTAATTAATTTTATTTTTGGATCAACCATGTGTCCAAGTAGTTTCTCTTGAGGATCAAAAAGTATGTCTAAAGGCAGGAAACACAACAGGATTTTTTAGTCTTAAACCATTTATTTTTTATTTGTATGTCATCTATTTATTTATTTATTTATTTTGAAATTATTTTTTGGCCTGTAGGCTTTATTAGACAGGACAGCTTTAGCTTGAAATAGGGATAAGATGCAGTAAATTGTCAGAGCTGGGATTCAAACTCACAAAACTGCAGCAGGCTGCACGTAGATCTTGGCATGTGTGCTGCAGTTAGCACAACTCTACACAATTTATAAACGTGAGACAAAAAGCACAGATCACTGATTTGCTTTGAATCGAATGAGATTTTAAATCTCATGAGCCTGCAAGCACAGAGCCACTACAAAGCCAAATGTTTCGAACAAAGCTAGCACAGCTAGCATGAGCTGTTTTGTGTCCAGAGTAAAGATGGCCTTCATTGGGTGCTAGGAGGTTCACACATTGAATGCTTTTAGTGTATAAAGTTAGATGTGGCTGTGCACCTCCCTATGGGTGATCCCTCATGTGATCTGTTTTGTTTGTCTGTCCTCGTGTGAGGACTGACTGGGGTTAGTGAGTTTTTCCGGGTTTCAGATTAGGTGAAATTATTCTTTTAAAATCTAACGAAAATCCTTAATTTGAGACCAAGACTGAATGTTTTAAAAAAATGTATATTTGGTTTTCTTTTCTTAAATGTCTTTTAAATGTGTCATGTTTTAGAATTTGTGTGCTTTTGAAAAAGAAGTCTCGATCTCAATGGGTTCTCACCTAGTTAAATAAATAAAGATTAATAATAATGATAATACTACTAATAATATTATTAGTAGTATTATTATTTATTTTTACTCAGAATAATCACTTTGAGACGATAAAATGTTCAAAACGATCAGAGAAAGGCACTTCTAATGTATATGCAAGTCGAACCTGTGCTATTATTATTTCGTAAAACGTGGATCAGAAAAATATTTTGCACAGAATGTTGGCCATAGACGACACAGGAAGTAATGGGTTGTATTTCCTAAAGCCAACATGTAGCAGTGCCACCAACCCACACAGCGTAAACAGACACACAATAGGATCTACTTTTGAATTAGCTCACTTTTTTTACATTTAAGCATTGCTAAAACTGCTTTAATAGCAATATATTGCAGACTGGGTGTCATTTGCGGAGTCAAAATACTATTGGAAAAAAAGACTGCAGTTTACCTTACACTCTGCTCCTGACGGCCTGATTTATTGTTTTGTGATGTTGCGCTCACACCAAACCGCTTACGAGGATACAAAATCGTGTCACGCCACTCACAGAGTAGGAACGATAGACTGGGGCCACACTTTAGGGACTTTTTAGCTCCTGCTCTGGGGCAGGTACTTTCCTGCCAAAAAAGGAACCTTTTGGCAACACAAGTACATGTACAACACTGCCTTTGTTTAGAAATTGTTATGTATTCTCAAACTAACTTAACAGATCCAGATTACTTTGATTTGACAAGGTTGAATGAAGATAAGTCTGTTATCTTAAGTTCAGGAGCAGGACCACACCCCTTTCACGCCCCTTCCTGCAGCTCCACTATTTAAGCATCCAATTCCTATCAATTCAACTGTTCTCTCAGTTTATTTGCTTGCCCCTCTGGCCCTCCTAACAGTAGAAGCTGGCAACTCTCGAAGGAAATGTCACTATAAATTAATAAACAAAATATAATTCTTAAGAATAATAAGAAGAATAAGAATAATTACAAAGTATATATATATTTTTTAAAAACATTACCTCTCCTCTTTCCTCCTCCCCCCTCCTCTCCTTTCTCTCCCCCTCTCTCCCCTCTCTAGATATTTTCTCCTAGGGCTTCGAGTTGCCAGTTCCCACTTTTTTTCTCCTCGGGCACTGAGTTGCCAGGTTTCACTCTCTTCCCCCAGGCACCGGGCGACAGAGTTCCTCCCGTCCCTCCTAACACCACAATGAAAAAGAGCTTCTCCTCGGGCACCACGTTGCCAGGTTCCAGTCGCTTCTCCTCGAGCACCGGTTTGCCAGATTCCAGTCGTTTCCCCTTGGGCATTGCATTTCCAGGTTGCAGTCGCACCCCCTCGGGCACTACGTCGCCAGCTCGTCCCGCGTCGCCAGCTCCGTCGCTTCTGCTCAGGGTTTCAGTATTTTATCCTCGGGCACCGGGTCGCCAGGTTCCACAGTTTCTTCTTGAGCACCGGGTTGCCATGTTCTACATGTTGAGTACCGGATTGCCCGCACCCGGCACATCTACCCATGCTCTATTCAACCCCATTCTGTCTACTTCTTGGAGACAACAATTCTTCACGCAGGGTTTGCGCTTCCAACCAGCCTTCTCATTCGGCTGTGCCCCAGTAGTTCCTCCCATTCCAGTTCTAACGTCCGTTTCATGTTTCTCGTATGTCAATAAACACTTTGCATCGTAGCTTGGGGTTGTGGTCCTTGCTAGTGAACTGGGTGGAAGTCAGAGGAACCATCCGAGATCAGGCGGGATTTAGTACTTGGTACTTTATGTGTGAAAACCCATTTTATTTTACTTGTATTTATTTATTTTCAATTTATTTTAATACTTCTCAAGATTTCATCTTCTTGTTCAAATAATTACAATGCATGTATGAATCTAGTCGTGCCTAGTCAGTCCCAGTCATCACTTGTCAAAGACGGATATAGCTGCTTCAGTCTCGTAGTGTGGAGCTGTTACGACTGAACTTGCATTGCAAAGAGTGCATCATAAAAATAGACCAACCCCAGTCGTAGTAAATCAAACATGTTTGAATTGTAGAACCGATTATGACGTGCTCTGGTGCACTAGACTGTTTATTGACACTTCCACACAGACGGAGCCCAGGGGTTACTGAAAAGGAGCGACTGGACATAGCGGAAAAAACTGTCTACTTTTGTCTTTTCAGTAGAGAGAGATGCACAAACAATGGCAAAACAGCAAGAGAGTTAATAGTGATATTTCTGCCTAAACATTAAATGTATAATGTGTAAAAAATATACAAATTCTTCCTGTGTCTGATGTCCTCATCTGTTTGGACAGAGCTCCAAATGAAATTAATCTCTTCTATGTTGCCTTTTTCAATGCCTAATTTTAGAGTATCCTGAGTGAGCCAGGATTATAGCTAGTGTTCCAACACTTTTGATCACATGACGCTGTTCAACCAATGAAAAGTTAGAAAACACTGACCCAGTCTTAGGTGCAAGTCATGTAATCAGTGACGACGAGTTGAACATAGTCTATACTTCACAGTATGGCATAAAACGTATCTATCTCCATTGAGAATGTTCAGAAGTATATTTTTAGCTTTCTATTTCCATGGAATCATGCAGGCTTCATGCCACTTTCATAAAGTTACATACTGTTGCGGTAAGTACATTATTAAATATTTCTTTCAGAGAATTTGATGTATCTTTTTTTTTTTTTTTTAAATGAGAATCAATTTTTTTCAAAACCTTGTCTATAGCTATAGTTAATCTAAGGAGTCTTCACTCCCACAATCCCACAATCCCCCTTTCCACCTGGGTCTGCTCTTGTGTGTGTGGGAGCGCACAATGTTTAATGTATGAGCCTGATAGACTTATTCATAGGACAGTGCTCTCCCCTGGGCTGCTCACAATGCTGGGGTTGTATGCAAATGTTTAGAGGGGATCCTGCGAACCAAGGATAGAGAGAAAACAGTAAGCAGACAGTTGCCTGGGGCCAAACGTGTGGAAAATGTGCTGACTTCAAATCTGCGTCCACTTAGCAGAGCAGCCTAACCCAGGAAGTTTTGCATTCTGCTAACATCAGGATTCAGCATCACGCAAGTGGAGTTTCTTTAGCAGTCTTTCCCGTTAGGGTGCTGCATGGGGCAAAGACGCCTACACCGATGGCTGCTTTCAGAGATTTCTTAAAGGCCTTGTAAATGATTTTGGGCCATGACAGAGGAACAGACCACAGACTGAAAGTATTTCCTCTCACTCTGATATTGAACCATGAAAGAGGGAAAAAACCACTTCAGGATTTTTTTAAGCAGTTACAGTGTATTTAGAACATTTATTTTAGTCTTTTTCATTTGATTGAAAATGAAAGTTGTAGGCATAGTCTCCCATGCCAGAAGTAGTGGCCCTGGTCCTTCAGGTTGGGGTTGGGCACTGGGGTTGGTAGCTACCAGTCCGATGAACCTTCAGCATTAGGTGGCAATTGCCTAGCCCTGCACTTCTCAAAAATGCTGGGAAAACAGTGACATACTCAAGAAATAAATGAAGACAAAGTAGGCCTACTATATGCTCCCTGTTAAGACTCATTTATGCTTTACGTTACGGATACGCATAGAGGCTTCTGTCCATCCTTTGTTGTTTTGCCCGTCATTTGGTCCGTATGCGATTTGTTTGCTCACAACTAAGGATGCATAGTTAGAGATCTGTGCATGTGCTGACCGCTGGGCACAGTAGTGAACACAGTGCTACAGTTGAAGCTAAATTTGTTTAAAGTTTAAAACATAAAACATAGAATGGTAACAAAACAGGACCAGAGAGCTAAATTACAAATTAAATTACAAATACAAATAAACACCAACTGCAAAACAAAGGAAACACAATCATGACACGGATAAATTAAAATAAGCCCATTGAGTCGATAGTTGGTCAAATTTGTCCATTTCTAAATTGAGTCAGAATGTTAGTTTTTCCATTTTTCTTATGTCCATTACAATGTCAGTCCAGTCCTTGATTGTTGGTGATGTTTGTGTGAACCATTTTTTTGTGATGGCCTTTTTTCACACCACCAAATGTTCATTTCAGAGGTATCCATTAAGTTCAGAGCGATGACAATGTCATAAACAATCTGCAGTGCATTGTGAAGTTCAGTCCAATATTTTTGAGCGACAGGACAGTCTCAGAACAAGTGATAGTGGTTTGCCTCCTGGCTGCCATGGGCACTTTTGACGTGGTGTTATGAAAAAACATGGCACAATTCTCAAGCAAAATTCCCTCCGAACATGTGATTCTGTGGTCCTCCACACACTTTCCCCTTCTTCATCTGTCAAAACAAGATAGCCCTCTCTTTCCCATGTGTTTTTAATATATTTAGTAGAGTAATTGTCCAGATTAGTAATTTATGTAATTTAGACATTAATTTATGTAATTTAGTAATTTAGACAATTTAGACAACATTAAAAAATTTTTATCAAGGCTTATGCCTTGATTAAAAAAAATTGTCAGAGGGTTATAATTGTCATTACTGTGTTTAATTACTTGGTTATAATAACTCTTGTAAATACCTATAAAAGTCTTGTTTATCCAAGCAAAAGGATTCTTTCAACATATCAAAAGCTTTTCATGTGATTATCTTTTACAATCTGGTGAAAAACCTTGATATATTTTATTATTCAGACCCTGAATCTCAAGTCAGTTCTATTTGGTACAAAAAAACTTGTTCAAAAGCCTACCAGTTTAATATTTGTTTTCTCATGTTTTTATTCGCTCCTTCCATGCTATTAATTCAGATTATACACAGGGATTCTGAAATTCCTCCAAATGTCTCAACTGTTTGTCATCGGCCAGTAGGGCCTGTAGAGGAAACCCTGGCACAACATTAATCTCATTATTTTTCCATTGAGCTTCATATTCTGGATCACACCAGTACAGCAATGCTTTGATTAGAGGTGAAATGAAGTAATTTTTTCAGACAAGGCAAACCCCAACCTCCTTTTTCTTTTCATAATTGTAGAGTTTTAAATCGGATTTGAAGTTTTCTGTCTTTCCATACAAATCTTAAGATTGTTTTATTCCACTCATCAAACAGCCGGTTGGGGATGGAAATTGGGAGAGTCTGGAACAGATGGAGAAATCTGGGCAAAGCATTCATTTTCATAGTTTCAATCCTTTGCCTTAGACTTAAATATGGGATAAGAGTAAATTTTTCAAGATCTTTCTTTATAGTGGAGAAAAGAGGAGTATAAAAGATTGTTGATAATTCTTTATGGAGGACCACACCTAAATATTTAAATCATTCTATTTGCCATTTAAATGGGTAAGTCTTTCTAAAGGACAGAGGAGGTCGCCAGTTAAAGATAATTTCAGTTTATTTGTACATTCGAATTGTATCCGGACAATGGACCAAAATCTCGGAGGAAATATGTCACATTTGGTATGGAAATTTCTGGTTTGGTTACTATCTCACCCTGGACATGGACTATTTGCACCTTAATGCCGAAACAAGTTCCTATGTTGGTGAATTTTGTTAATTGACGATGGCAATAAACCTTTTCTGATTCTGATAGATAAGACATCATCTGCATAGCAGGCGATTTTATGCTCTGTCCCATCAATTGAAACACCCTAAACACTAGGAGGGAGGTGGACCGGCTGGTGTCCTGATGCAGCATTTTTCAACGCCCAAAAGACAGTGGAGATGATCGTGGACTTCAGGAAAGTCACAGCCCCCCAGCCCCCCCTCATCATGACAGACTCCCCCATCACCACTGTGGACTCCTTCCGCTTCCTTGGCACCACCATCACCCAGGGCCTCAAGTGGGAGCCCTCCATCAGTTCCCTCATCAAGAAGGCCCAGCAGAGGATGTACTTTCTGCGGCAGTTGAGGAAAGCCAAGCTGCCAGTGCAGATGATGGTGCAGTTCTACATGGCTATCATTGAGTCCATCCTCACTTCCTCCATCACTGTGTGGTACGCTGGAGCCACAGCCAGGGACAAACAGAGATTACAGCGCATTGTGCGTTCTGCTGAGAAGGTGATCGGCTGCAGACTTCCATCGCTGCAGGACCTGTACGTCTCCAGGACTCTGAGACGAGTGGGTCGGATCACAGCTGACCCTTCTCACCCTGGACATGGTCTATTTGAACCACTCCCCTCAGGCAGGAGGCCTGATCAGAACCTCCCTCCACAAGAACAGTTTCTATCCCTCTGCCGTTGGACTCATGAAAAATTCTTAAACACCTGCCACCTTAACTGCAACTATTCATCACTCACTGCACTGTCACTTTAATGTATGCCCTTCTGATATATGTTGTTTAATTATTGCTCAGTGTTTTATGTTGCACCTTAAGGCCGAGACAAGTTCCTATGTTTGTGAATTTTGTTCATTGACAATGGCAATAAACCCTTTCTCATTCTGATTCTGATTCTGAAATTGTTTCCAATGGTCTAATATATAGAATGGTTCCAAGTACAAAGCAAACAAAAAGGGGGTCAAAGCACAGCCCTGCCTTATCCCTCTCTTCAAAGTCAGTGAGTTTGATTCTTGATGTTAGAGCCTCAATATTTTTTTATTTTTAAATTGTCTATTTTAAATTTGGTCAGCATTTTGAATAAATAAGACTAGCTAACAGAATCAAAAGGTTTTTCAGCATCCAGAATTATTATTACAGCTTGGTTTTTCTGTTTTTGTAAATGGTTCACTATGTGTAAAGATCATCTCACGTTATCTTGTGTCTGTCGTTTGTTAATAAATCTTGCTTGATCATTGTGAATTAAATTTGGGAGTATTCGTTCAATTTTTTTGGGACATAATTGAGGTGTACATACAATAGTCTTCATTCAGAATTGAGATTGGTCTGTATGAGGCACGGTCAAGTCGATCTTCCCCTCTTTAGGTATTAAAAACATGATGACTTCCTTCCAACTCGGAGGGATCTGAGCTTTTTAAAGGGCCCCATTCAAAGTTGATAAAAGCAAAGGAGTTTTTTTGCTCTTCGGTCATGGCAGGTAAATTGAGTGTCCAAAAAAGATTGTATTTCTTCTTTTTTTCCTGATATTTTTTGGTGAAAAGTTTTTTGTAGAAGGGTTCAAACGTTGATTGTATTTGGTCAATTTAGTCAAAAAATAGTTCTTTCTACCTGCTGTTTTCTAAGTTTCCAAGCTAATAATTTGGTGTATTTTCAACTGCTTTTATAATTCTTTGTGTCTTTGTTTGGTGAAGAGTGTGTGTGCTTTTGTTAGAGATGAAATAGTTACCCACAGGTTGTCCTTTGGGGTGTTTTCAACATTTGAGTATGCATCCTTTAAAATTCAGCTAAAAACAGTCCAGGGTTAGGGTTAGGGTTATCCATTCGCTTCATTATACAAGCCTCCCCAGCACTGCCAAAGTTTTATTGATGATTTTACTGAGATGCTTTCAGTTGTATGCACAGACTTTGATGGTTTGGTCATAACAGGTGATTTCAACGTTCCTGTTGATAATATGTGTGACAGAAAAGCAAAAGAGCTTCATGCTCTCCTCGAAACTTTCGGTCTTACTCAGCACGTGAGTGGCCCCATCCACAGCAGAGGGCACACTCTAGATCTTCTAATTACAAAGGGGGTTAATATTTCAAACGTCAATTGTGGTCGATGTTGCTCTGTCTGATCATTTCTGCGTCTTCTTTGACCTGTCTGTTTTTCCAAAACCCCCGGCTGATCCTGCAGTTGATCGGAGGAGACACATAAATGACAGCACAGGAAAACTGTTTATGGAAATGATAAACGTTGAAAATGTCTCATGTTCTGATGTAAATGATTTGTTGAACTCTGTTACATCTAGTGTTTTGAATATTCTCGACAACATTGCCCCTATGAAGGCTAAAATTGTTAAAAATAAGCAGAAGGCGCCATGGAGAAATGATGATTCGGTCGTTAGAACTCATTTCCACATCCAAGTGTAATGAGTTTGCATTATTCTTCAATGACAAAGTTCAGTGCATTAAAAATGCTATAAATTCTACAATGCTAAAAATTACCCTACACCCACCTACATACTTAGAGCTGACTCACCTTGCACCTGTACCTGACAAAACTGTCCAGGAGATCATCACCATTCGGAGTTCATCTACATGCTGCTCTCGATGTGTTACCCACCAGATTTCTAAAGTCTGTGCTAAACAGTTTGTTAGCACCACTCACTCACATAGTTAACATGTCGCTTCAATCTGGAACATGTCTCTTTGAAAACTGTGGTCATAAACTGTGGTCATCCACCTGAACACAAGCCTCAGTCTTAATTCTCTTACAGAGACTAGAGGACTAGATAACTGGGTGGGGCATCACTGGCACTGCCCTAAACTGGTTAAAGTCCTATCTGGAAGACAGGAAGTACTTTGTTGAAATTGGTAACTGTGTCTCAGACCACATGCCCCCTGACCTGTGGGGTGCCCCAAGGGTCAAATCCTGGGACCCCTGCTGTTCAACCTCTACATGCTGCCGTTAGGTCAGTTGATACGCAGCGAAAATGTGTCCTCACAATTATGCAGACGACACTCAGATTTATGTTTCACTGACAGCAGGTGAATATGGACCAGTGGATTCACTCTGTCACTGCATCCAACAGATCAGTGTGTGGATGCAAAACAACTTTCTCCACCTGAACTCAGACAAGACTGAAATCATTGTCTCTGGCCCACAGAAACAAAGATAAAGTATTAGCAGTCACCTCCAGAGTCTTGCTCTAAAACCTACAAATCAAGTTAGAAATCTTGGGGTAATAATGGACTCAGACTTGAATTTTAACAGCCACGTCAAATCAATAACATCAGCAGCTTTTTGCCATCTCAAAAACATAGTTGTAACTATTTGTATTCATATTACACTGTTAATGTGTCTGTGCATTATTATTTGTGAGAAATGAACGGTACAGTGAAATGTACATTTATGTAACTGTAATGTTTTATTTTGAAATTCCGGATATGTTATTGTGAAAGGTATTCCAGCAGGATGACAACGTGTTTTGTCCGCCATCTTGACTAATAATAAAAAAGGAGAAAGAAGTTCACGGTGCTGCATTGTTACCGTACAGTCCAGTAACAGAAAAGAGCAATTTTGTAAGAGTTCAGCTTGAGAACGTGTGGAACACTGAAAACAGACTTAAGATAGAAGCAGTTGAGACTCCTCAGGTGTGTACAGCTGTGATTAAGGTCCCAAGCGAGACAATTCAAACAGAAATAAAGAAAAGAGGGCTTCAGCTTGCAGATTTTCCATTAGAGGGTGAACAAGAGTTGCAAGTTTTAATAGGAGCAGACTACTACTGGCAAGCAGTTACTGGTAATGTCCAAAAGGTTACAAACTCACCTGTAGAAGTTGGATGCATTTTTGGGTGGGCTTTACAGGGGCCAGTGACTACCTCCAGTATTACAGACACCAACTTGCATGCACATTAGTTTGACTGAAGATCTCTAAAGAGCTTCATGCATTCTGGGAAGTGGAGTCATTGGGCATAGTAAACAGGCAGACGGAGAGCCCCGAGGACTCAGATGGCCTACGTGACTTTGAAAGGACAATCACATTTGAAAATGGCCTCTACCAAGTTGAGTTGCCATGGCAATAAAATGAGGCACAACTTCCAGTCAATTTTAAGGTAGCAAAGAGACGTTTTGAGAGCCTTTTGAAAAAACTAAAAACTGATTTAAACCATATATGCCAGGTACAACAATGTTATACAGGACTATCTGCAGCAAGGCATTTGTGAGGATGTTATAGAGGACAAAACAGTGGTAGAGAAACAAGAGACAGTGAAATAGTACACATTTCATTACATTACAATTCTCTCCATGGCCTAGCACCAAAGTACATTTCGGACTCTGAGGACCTCAGGGACAGGCCTCCTGCTGGTGCCCAGAGTCAGGACTAAACATGGGGAATCTGCGTTTCAGTTTTATGCAGCTAAAATCTGGAACAGTCTTCCTGAGGATTTGATACAGGCCTCTACTCTGGCATTGTTCCAAGCTAAAATTGTTTTGTTTGGCTGTTCATATGACTGAAATGATTTTCTTTGCACTCTTCTCTTTTGTGTCTTAAAACTATTTGACGGATAGCCTGAAAATGACACCTTTAAATTTCTTTAAATTAAGGTTTTGTGATTCCTGTCATGTATGTGATTTTAATAAATGTTTTCCTGTTGTGTGAAGCACTTTGAATTGCCTTGTGTACGAATTTGTGCTCTACAAATAAACTTGCCTTGCCTATTTTAACAATATAAATACACAGGCTCAGCAGTGTCTTTGTCATGATATGTGACTAAAGCTGTAACTTCTGCTCCGGCCCTCCTCCTGCTGCTGTAAACCCTCTCCTCACTGTGTCCCAGTAATTTGGACAGCAAATCAGCATCACCACTTATGTGCAGCTTCGAGGTGTTGGACTGTAAATGTGTGTGTGTGCAGTGGCATTGCAAGGGTGTCTTAGAGTCCCAAACGAAACATCACAAGGGACTTTATAGACAGACTCCACGCCTTCTTCTCTTCACCTTTGAACCTACAAAAATGAGAAGCCGTATATTACCATTAGTGAGGTTCTTCTGCTTTGCAACAATAATACAACAGTTAATTATTGCTGAACCCATGACTTAGGACAGTAGTTAAAGAAATTTAGCTCACTGATGTCACCGACCTATTGTAGACAAAGTATAAAAAAATCAATAGAGAGACCATCCATCCATCCATCCATCTTCTTCCGCTTTATCCGGGGCCGGGTCGCGGGGGCAGCAGTCTAAGCAGGGACTCCCAGACTTCCTTTTCCCCAGACACTTCCTCCAACTCCTCCGGGGGGATCCCGAGGCGTTCCCAGGCCAGCCGAGAGACATAGTCCCTCCAGCGTGTCCTGGGTCTTCCTCCCTCCTCCTGGTGGGACATGCCCGAAACACCTCCCTAGGGAGGCGTCCAGGAGGCATCCGGAACAGATGCCCGAGCCACCTCAGCTGGCTCCTCTCAACGTGGAGGAGCAGCGGCTCTACTCCGAGCTCCTCCCGTGTGACTGAGCTCCTCACCCTATCTCTAAGGGAGCGCCCAGCCACCCTGCGGAGGAAACTCATTTCGACCGCTTGTATCCGCGATCTTGTCCTTTCGGTCACTACCCAAAGCTCATGACCATAGGTGAGGGTAGGAACGTAGATTGACCGGTAAATCGAGAGCTTTGTCTTTCGACTCAGCTCCTTCTTCCACACAACGGTCCGATGCAGCGACCGCATCACTGCAGACGCTGCACCGATCCGCCTGTCAATCTCACGCTCCATCCTTCCCTCACTCGTGAACAAGATCCCGAGATACTTAAACTCCTCCACTTGGGGCAAGGACTCCCCACCCACCTGGAGAGGGCAAGCCACCTTTTTCCGGTCGAGAAACCATGGCCTCAGATTTGGAGGTGCTGATTCTCATCCCAGCTGCTTCACACTCGGCTGCAAACCGTCCCAGTGCATGTTGCAGGTCCAGGTTTGATGGAGCCATCAGGACAATCATCATCTGCAAACAGCAGAGAGATGAGATCCTGTGCTCTCCAAACCGGACCCCCTCCGCCCCCTGACTGCGCCTAGAAATTCTGTCCAATGAAAAACAATGAACAGAACCGGTGACAAAGGGCAGCCCTGGCGGAGTCCAACACGCACTGGGAACAGATCTGACTTACTGCCGGCAATGCTAACACAGCTCCTGCTCCAGTCATACAGGGACCGGACAGCCCTGAGCAAAGGGCCCCGGACCCCCCAAAGGGCACACCGTGGGACACGGTCGAAAGCCTTCTCCAGATCCACAAAGCACATGTGGACTGGTTGGGCAAACTCCCATGAACCCTCGAGCACCCGATGGAGAGTATAGAGCTGGTCCAGTGTTCCACGACCAGGACGAAAACCACTCTGCTCCTCCTGAATCTGAGGTTCGACTATCGGTCGGATTCTCCTTTCCAGTACCCTGGAATAGACCTTACCAGGGAGGCTGAGGAGTGTGATCCCTCTATAGTTGGAGCACACCCTCCGGTCCCCCTTCTTGAACAGAGGGACCACCACCCCCGGTCTGCCAGTCCAGAGGCACCGACCCCGACCGCCACGCGATGTTGCAGAGGCGTGTCAACCAAGACAGTCCTGCAACATCCAGAGACTTTAGGTACTCGGGGTGTATCTCATCCACCCCCGGAGCTCTGCCACCGAGGAGTTTGCCAACAACCTCAGTGACTTCGGCTTGGGTGATAGATGAGTCAGCCTCCGAGTCCTCCGTCTCTACTTCCTCTTCGGAAGACGTGGCAATTGGATTTAGGAGGTCCTCAAAGTACTCCTTCCACCGCCCGACGACGTCCCCAGTCGAGGTCAGCAGGTCCCCACCCGCACCGTAAACGGTGTTGGTGGAACACTGCTTCCCCCTCCTGAGGCGCCGGACGGTTTGTCAGAATTTCTTTGGGGCCGACCGATAGTCCTCCTCCAGGGCCTCCCCGAACTCCTCCCAGACCCGGGTTTTTGCCTCTGCGACAGCACGAGCTGTGGCACGCCTGGCCCGCCGATACCCCTCAACGGCCTCAGGAGTCCCACAAGCCAAAGAGGCCCGATAGGCCTCCTTCTTCCGCCTGACGGCATCCCTTACTTCCGGTGTCAACCACCGGGTTCGGGGGTTGCCGCCGCGACAGGCACCTGAGACCTTGCGACCACACAGCTCCGAGCAGCCGCATTGACAATGGAGGTCGAGAACATGGTCCACTCGGACTCAATGTCCCCAGCCTCCCCCGGGATTTGGGAGAAGCTCTCCCGGAGGTGTGAATTGAAGACCCTGCTGACAGCGGGCTCCGCAAGACGTTCCCAACAGACCCTCACTATACGCTTGGGCCTGCCAAGTCTGTCCGGCTTCCTCCACCGCCAGCGGATCCAACTCACCACCAGGTGGTGATCGGTTGACAGCTCCGCCCCTCTCTTTACACGAGTGTCCAAGACACGCGGCCGGAGGTCAGATGACACGACAACAAAGTCGATCATTGACCTCCGGCCTAGGGTGTCCTGGTGCCACGTGCACTGGTGGACACCCTTGTGCTTGAACATGGTGTTCGTTATGGACAGTCCGTGACTAGCACAGAAGTCCAATAACTGAACACCGCTCGGGTTCAGATCGGGGGGGCCGTTCTTCCCAATCACCCCTCTCCAGGTGTCACTGTCGTTGCCCACTTGGGCGTTGAAGTCCCCCAGTAGAACAACGGAGTCCCCGGTCGGTGCACTGTCCAGTACCCCTCCCAGGGACTCCAAGAAGGCCGGGTACTCAGCACCGTTGTTCGGCCCGTAGGCCGACACCACAGTGAGAGACCTGTCCCCAACCCGAAGGCGTAGGGACGCGACCCTCTCGTTCACTGGGGTAAACTCCAACACATGGCGGCTGAGCTGTGGGGCAATAAGCAAGCCCACGCCAGCCCGCCGCCTCTCCCCGCAGGCAACACCAGAGAAGTGGAGCGTCCAGCCCCTCTCAAGAGGATGGGTTCCAGTGCCCAAACTGTGCGTGGAGGTGAGGCCGACTATATCTAGTCGGAACCGTTCAACCTCCCGCACAAGCTCAGGCTCTTTCCCCCCAGTGAGGTGACGTTCCATGTCCCCAGAGTTAGTCTCTGCGTCCGGGGATCCGGTCGTCGAGGCCCCTGCCGTCGACTGCCGCCCAGATCCCTCTGCACCAGCCCCTTACGGATCCTCCTGCAGGTGGTGGGTCCACGGGAGGACGGCCCACGTCACTCGTTTGGGTTGCACCCGGCCGGGCCCCGTGGGGAAAGACCCGGCCACCAGGCGCTCGCCGTCGAGCACCCACGCCAGGCCTGGCTCCAGGGTGGGGCCCCGGTAACGCCAATCCGGGCGACGTAACTGGCCTTGGTTTTTTTTTCGTCATAGGGGGCTTGTGAACCGATCTTTGTCTGACCCGTCACCCAGGACCTGTTTGCCTTGGGAGACCCTACCAGGGGCTTGAAGCCCCGGACAACATAGCTCCTGAGATCATTCGGGCGCTCAAACCCCTCCACCACGTTAAGGTGTCGGTTCAGGGAGGGGCAATAGAGAGACCTTTCAATGAAATTGATTTACTGTAATGAGATGTGCGGTCAAAGACCGTGTCGGTCACCCTCCAATTCCAATCTGGTTCTCCCCTCACCTGTCCCCATTTTACCCGTTAAATTTGACCTACTTCCCTTTGGCCCCCCCTCTTCCGCCCCATACCGATGCATGGGTTAAACGTAAATTACACAAATAATTTAAGGCTTAAACTTTACTAATAATCTTAAAACTATGAATTTATGCTTAAACGAAAAATTACTTATCTTAATCAAATTATGGCGCTAACAGAGCCTGTTGAAGGACTGGCCTCTGGAGGCCCCAAGCAACTGCCGGTCTTGCTTGTTGGGTCCCTGTGTGTCCCCCACAGAGGTGTAGTTTGGACAGTCTGTGTTTGTCCTGAGGTGCTGTTGATGAGAGCAGAGACAGTTAGGTCTGTTGTGTTGCATTGTTTGTACAGTGAATGTGAGTAAGTCACATACCATTTAAATACAGAGGGCAGTTTATTTGGCTTAATGTGCATACATTTGTTGAAAATCGCCAAACGCGTACTTTTTTACTAATGTACTAATATAGCTGACAACCAAAACATTTAGTATTTGTCCACATAAATTACTGTGTAAGATGACCTGACTGTCATTGGTGCTCCAGTGTGTTGGGTGTGTGTGTGGATTGATCTGCTGTGCGTGTGTGTTCGAACTTCGCAGATGCCATGTGTTCGTGTTATGATTGTGTAGTCTCCTCTTATTGTAGCCTCATGAGTGTAGATGTGTTGTACTGATGTTGTTATAGCCAGCTGTGAGCTGAGGATTATGTAGAGATGCTGGAGTGTGTAAACATTGCGTTTAGGCTTTGTGTTGTGCTCTGACATTGTGATAAAAGGGTTGGCAGGTGACTGAGCACGGAATATATCAATGAAATATTTGTATTCATATAGTTCTTTTTCATTAAACAGCACCTCAACAACATTTACCACTAGCTGCCAATGGAGACAATTCACCTCATTTAAAAAATGTTTTTGTAGGTATGGCTGCAGAACTAGGCTATAGGCCATAGCTTTTATTTTATGAAACAGGGCTATTAAAATAACAACGAATAAGCATACATCAAGTAATAAATGACAATGTTGGCCAATAATAAAATGATGGATAAAAATATATAATACAATTATTTAAAAATAATAATCTTAGGACTTCAGGGCTAGAGCCATATTTGATTATCTAATATCTTTAATTTTACAGTTTGTTCTTAACCAGATTGATCTGTGTCTCACTCTGAATTGAGTTCTTCACATGAATCAATCTGGAAAGTCTCTCACCAAAAGCTGTCAGGAGGTGAAAAAAATACTCCACGCTGATTGGTCGAGAACATTTGAAATCCAGTGTTCAGAAAAGCACAGTCCGCTTTCTCATCCACGAATTTACAAAGCGCCATTATGTTTCACATATTTCTTCTAGAAAAGGCTGGAGTACGGCCCTCTGCGCCTCCATGTTTTGTTTTGGTTTGGTTGTTTTGACTTCCGCCCAAAACACAATGCTGTCTGCTATTTTCTCTCTGGTCTTGTTACGTTTCGTGTGTGTGTTGGTAAGTGTTTAAACATTTTGAAAATAAAAATAAAAAATACATTAAAAAAATAAAGAAATATCTTGTGTTCTGTTCCAAATTTTGGCTTTTAGCACCCATGTAGGAGCTATGACCCTGTCTGGTCCCCCTTGGGGGAAAAAAATCCGACTACACCACTGCAATGCACATTTTGTACATTTAGGGACACTGGCACTGCCAACAGTCCGAGTCAAACGTCATATCTGGTCCAAAGAAATTAAAATTAGCAGTACTACTGTGAAGCTATTAGCACAACTTTAAACATAGGCATGTCTTCAGCTATTGTCCTTTGTAAGTAGTGTGTTGCTCTTGTGTGTTTCAGCCATGCACCCGGACGCGGTTCCGTGAGCGGACGGCGTATGTTCTTCGCTCACCCAGAGTGGGGCGCCAGTGTCCCAACACCACCGACAGAGAGCCCTGCAGCCTCAACCTCAACTGCTTCAACTACTTCTACAACATCACAGGTCAGTAATAGTATTTCTATAATATCACAGGTCAGTCAAAGTACTTCTACAAAATCACAGGTCAGTCAAAGTACTTCTACAACATCACAGGTCAGTCAAAGACTTCTACAAAATCACAGGTTAGTCAAAGTACTTCTATTCAATTCAATTGAATTTATTTTTGTAACACAAAATCACAACAGCAGTAGCCTCGAGGGGCTACAGTGGAAAAAACAGAATAAAAACAGAATAAACAGTTCATAGGGACTTGGTAATGTCCCAACGTCCTGTGTCCTTAGACAGATGTCCCAAGCTCCCCTGTCCTTACACCCTCCTTCTCGGCCAAGAAAAACTACCAAACCTCTTTGGGAAAAAGTAGAAACCTGGAGAAGTTCCGCAGTGAAGGAGTGAATTTGCAGATGGGCGGTGGAGCTGTACCCACTCAGGAGGAGAACCAGTTCTTCGAGGATGATGAAGAACTGTTCATATGGAGTAGAGACCGTTTCTCCAGGCAGACCATTTCTCCAGGCAGTTGAGGAGCATCTGGATCCACAAGTCGTCGATGTGCCTGCTCCACTCCCATCTGGGAAGTGGGAGAAAAGGAAGGAAAAGCGATGAACAAATTCCAAGTGAAATTAAATATTAGATATTGTTTGATAGAAAAGTAGTAAGAAGCAGATGATAGTGCTCAAGCTGCCATACTTCCCCCAGTATAGTTGCTCCTAGGGCAGCATAGCTGTGAACTGTAGGTTTTTATTTCTGTTCCTAACTGGCCTGACCATAAGCGATTTCAAAGAGGAACGTTTTAAGCCTGGTGTTAAATGAAGAGACTCTCGGGACCACCAGAACACAACATCACAGGTCAGTCAAAGCACTTCTACAACAATCAAATTGATACCATTTAAATAAATATAAAATCCTTTTATTTTCTGTGCACATATAGAGCAATTATACACTATTGATATTGCAGAATCACCGTCTCGCTTGCATTGATTAAATGCCTGAGACCCTTATTGATGGCAATAACGGCTAAACATTTTATCATCATATACAATTTTTAAAGAATAATATTGTTTCCTGATATTTTCACATTATAGCGTTCACGTTTGGAGAAAGTAAATGCAATTGCTATATGAGTGATCAACCCTCAAAACTAAATTTCTCCGAATCAACGTGAACAAAAAGTATATTTTAGTGAAATTAGGACAGATCATAGAAAAGTACTAAAATGTATACAAAACATTTCAAAAAATCTATTTCATTTTACTGTGGGGGTCCTGAGTTGTATATTTTATCTAGCAGTCAATGTGTGACAATTGAGTATGCTGACTTCAAATGTCCATGACCCTTACCAGATTATTAAAAGATCACAGGATTACTAGGAGAATGATAGTATCAGGACCTCAACTTGTCTAACACACTATTGCAAAGAATAAAAAAATTACTTAGAATTAAAGAAGACCGTCAAAATGGATCTGTCTGGAGGAAACCAGGCCCCGTTCATCACCTGGCCAGTACCATCCCTATGAATGGACACTCACCATCCAACTTGAGCTTGAGACGAATGTGAGAAACTGCCCATAAATAGGTGTAGCAAGCTTGTAGCATTATAGTCACTTGAGGCTGTAATGATTGCCAAAGGTGCTTCAACAAAGTTTTGAGCAAAGGCTGTAAATTCTTAGGTTATTTTTGTTTTTAATTTGTAATGAATTTTCCTAATTCAAATTTTTTTTTTAACGTTTTTGGTTGGAATTTGAGTCAAATGATGGATTTAATGAATTTTAGAATAATTCAATTCAATTTATTTTTGTAATGCCCAAAATCAAAAGAGCGGTTGCCTCAAGGGGTGAATAAGGAAGTAACATTGTTTAACTTGTGTTTTTAGTCTCTCAATTCAAATGGAAAGTATCCAAATTATTTTAATCATTTCCCTCCAATCACCAAAACTGTCCCCTTTAGTAAAACTCTTGGAGAAGCTATTAAGTAACCACGTACATGCTTTCGTAACCAATTATTCAATTTTACACAGTTACCAGTCCAGTTTTTAGACCAGGGCATAGTACTATCACAGCTGCTAACAAAGTTTTATGTGATATTTCTATTGCAATGGATAATCATGAAGAATGTACTGCTATTTTTGTCAAAGACCTTTTGATTATCTAGATCATTGCATTCATTTTCTTGGATCGTCTGCAATTGGGTTCAATAAAATGCAAAAAAGTTGTTTGCAGATTACCTCACAAATAGAGGTTAAACTGCTACTGCTGATTACTTTCAATTTGAATTTTCTTATCTTAACAAAGGTCTATTTACAATTTATATAAATTATTAAATTGGTCATAATCAAAAACATGTTGTTGTTTGTATGCAGAAGATGCAATTCTATATGCTAGGGCGCCCATTCAAGTGGATTTTCACTTCATTCAAAACTGTGTTAATTGAAAAAAAAGTTAATGAATTCAGGTAAAAAAAGGAAGTATTTTTCCGCTCGATGGTAATGTGATTGAAGTACCCTACTACAAAAACCTGGACATCTGGATTTAATGATAAACTCTCTTTCAACAACCACGTACAAGAATTGACAAATAAATCTTAAAGCCAGATTGTCATTCTTCTTTAGAAAAAAATAAAAGTGTATTCCTCTTCTATTTAGAAAACCATTAATCAGAATCAGAAAGAGTTTATTGCCATTGTCAATGAACAAAATTCAAAAACGTAGGAACTTGTCTAGGCCTTAAGGTGCAACATAACATGCAACATAAAACACTGAGCAATAATAAAACAACATATATTCAATCAAAAAAGGGCATGCATTAGGAAACAATTTAAAATTACTGTACAATAAAAATAAAAATAGGCATTTCTATGTACACAAGAGTTATAATCCGGACTACATTTCTCTTAGTGCTGAATTATGGTGGTATTATATATATGCATTCTACACCAACAGACTTAAAACCTCTGAACTCAGTTTATCATTCTGCTCTTCATTACATGAGAAGGGTATAGACTGTCAATTATATTCTAAAGGAGGATGACAAGAAGAGAAAAGCACTGCCTTTTGTTTGTTTATAAGGCTCTTATTGGTATTTTGCCTGACGTTTGTTGAACACTAAATCAAGTATACATCGATTAAGATCTCAGGACATTTTTAAATTACAGACATAATGAGTTAGAAAAAAAAAAGACTTTCAGCAATTTGGCTCCCTGTTCGTGGAACAAAACCCAGAGACCGTTTTGAAATTAAATAATGTTATGCCGTTTAATGAGCACTGGTTAGAAATGATCACATTTTGTATTACATATTTTGTTAATTTCATTTAGTTTATTGAATGTTTTAGTAGCACTTTATCTGTATATTCTGCGTTTGTTACGTGTAATTGTGTAAATGTTTATATGTTTTGTGCTAACATGGCACTCTTGTAAATGAGAGCTTGCTCTTAAGGGCCCTCCTTCTACAAGTAAAGGTTATACAAATTATAATTAAATATAATATTTTGAGTCTTTACTCAAATACATGCATGTCAATAAACAGGAAACAGCTGATGCTAATGTGCACTTACTTTGTTTTGTAGTTGGTTGGCTCTTATCACAAGATTAAGTCAACCTTTGGTGTGAAACTATTATTTTCTCTTTATATCTTCTTTTATCATCTTGATTACATCTGAGTCTGTGTTCTCTCTAGTGAGCAGACTGGTTTGGAAGCCAGACCCCTCACGGCCCACTTTCGATTGTTTAAAGGGGCCAGTACGGTTCACTTAACACAGTACTTCGACACTTTTTTTCCCAAAGTGAACCAGTGAGAACCTGGCTTTATGGGTTCTACTTGTACTTCTACACCCCACAAGACCCTCCTTCAGCTCATCCTGAACATAGTATACCTTATATTTGCTGCATTCGTTATCTGGGTTAAGCCTTGTTTTTCCGTAGATACAAGCTGTTCCAAGCACTTTACCGCTTCTTCTTTATTTCAGTCCCCAGTCTCCAGAGCGCCACAACAGTTTGGATCTCAAGGATGTACTTCTCCCAAAGTCCCTAAAAGAAAAAGAAAAAACATCCTTTCTATAAGTCCACCGAGGCTCGAATTATGAGTAATATCCCATGTTTTCATTGCAACACTATTTTACACTCCAAAAGTTTTCTCTTCAAAGTCCTATTTTAAAAGGTTGCCAGGTTGGTGCAGTGTGTATGTGTTTTGGGGTCCTTTGGGGTGACAGTTATTTTTCAGAAACAAAATATCATATCGGAGTTCTGGTGAGCTGGGGATTGTGATGACAGGCAGTTTATTGGATTGAAGTGACTGAGTTTTAAACCCCCTCTGACCCAGCACTGGCAAAATAATCATGAGCCATCAACAGCCGTCTGCAAGGGTCACGGCCTATTTTAATCCATTTGACTAAAATTGTGTTAATACAAATGTTAGACTGCCTTCAAAAGACTGGGAGAAGAAGTCAGTTGGAACATGTTTTTTGTTTTTGTTTTTTTCAATAGAGGAATTTGCGTTAGCCTCCAATCATTGAAATGTATGAATATTCAAGACCTGAAAACACACTCACTGTTGTTGTTTTATTTAGCCAAGCAATTAGTGTTAGCATGCAAGCTAAAGGCTACATGTTTGAGGGTTGTAAGCAGTAACTTTTTATGCTAAGATTCACGCAGTGGGCGGAGAAGAACCTAATTTTGTTACTTAAGTAAAGGTACTCGTGGTTACTTAAGTAAATACTATATGGGGAATAAATGATTCAGGTAAAAGTAGTAGAATCACATAAATACCTACTTTTATATGTAAGGTTTTCATGTATCATGACAAGGAACATCAACACATTCCATATTATTTCGCCTAAAATATGGAGCAATTCATTTTTTTAATATAAATACCTTGAATTAAGGTAAATAAACTCAAGCTTGAATGGTTCTCATGATTTAATAAGTAAGTATAAGTATTTGATGGGATTGTATGGTAGTTTGTGAGAAAATTCATGATTTGTGTTTATTTGTCAAATCTTAACTATTTTGTAGATTAGATTAGTTTTAGCCCTTGTTTACAGCAAAACTGCTAGTTTACATTTGGAATTACATGTCCAACCAGGAAGATCAATTATAAACTTGACCAAAATGTTCAAATTACAGAGAACTATAGAAAAGATGATTTGCTAAATATAATGTTTTGACTACATTTTAATGAAACGTGTAGTCTCACCTGTCGCATATACTTGAAGTGCAGTACTAGTACATTCTGAGGGCTCAAACTGCCAACTCTACACAGCTTACCAACTTTGTCGCTAGTAGCTCTTGTTTTTAGTATGATTTAAACTGCATCAGTGTTGATTTTAGAATACGGGCTGAGCTGGTTTCACTTGGTTTGAATGGTTTAAAGATTTTTTTTTGGCCCGTAGGCTTTATTGGACAGGACAGTGGGGTTAGAACTGGGATGAGAGAGGGAAGGACATACAGCAGATTATCAGAGCCAGAATTAAACTCACGACACTGCAGCCGGAGTGTGGCAATATGCCATCCACTTGGACACCAAGCAGTATGATTTGGATGTAAATGTCAAGGCAAGATTAACAGACAAACAAAAACTCGAAATAACAAATATGGTAAATTTCTTTTTTCTATGTCTTTTCAAAACAGAAACAAGTGCAGTAACTACTGATGCAGAGGCCATAAACTTATCGGCTTGTATGGCTAAACAAATTCCTGCTGACAGTGATGGATGTATCGAAAGAAGAGCATGCCAGTTTGGTTGCATGGAAATTAAAAGTTAGGGCCATTGCCTTAGAAATAAACAATCCAAAAGAAAATATTTTGTCTTTTGAATGGTCAAAAGTCCTCAAATTGGTGTCCATAACAGGAAAAGTCAAGTGACTGAAAAACCCATGAATAGAATACGTTGAGGAGATGGTAGGGTATATTTCTCTCCCTTCTTCTGACTTCCTTCAGACACGTTGTTGTAGACACAGACACACACAGAGCCTATGTCTTCACAGCTTTTTGCCTTGTGGGGAGAACAGCTTGGCTTGGCTATTTCAGTCTGAATGGAAGAGTATTTTGGTCTCACCTTCTGCTGCTGGCACCTCGTCTCCTGCTATTGTCTTCATCTGCCAGGCTGCTCAAGTTACAAGAGACTCTTTTGGGATCCTCACATTTACACAGATAAAATGATCTCACTTTTTTTTTTTAAATGGATGTAGGTCCTTTACCATGGTCATTTGAATAATATGAAAACAAACTTTGACACTTAAAATTTAAAGCTGGGGATCCTGATTTTCAAACCACAAAAGGAGGAAGTATGTATTTAAATCTGCTCATGCATTCATTTTCAGGGCACGGTTTTAGAGCCTTTTTTTTTTTTTCAAACACTGGAGTAGTCCACCCAAGTGCAGCCTATCAGAGCACTGCATTCTACTCTTCCTCATGTCTCTATAATATATCTGTTCTTGTTATTTATTTTTATAGATAAAATGTCACTGCTTCCTACTTACCTAATTAATTTTTACCATTGTATTAATTACTACACTCTCATTCATTTGCTTGCATATTTGGACACATGGTTGGTAAAGTGTCTTGGCTAAGGACAAAACAACAGTGTGTACTACCGCCCCCCTGTGGCACCTGACATTCCTGTGGTGTCCCATCCAAGTACTAACGAGGCCACTCTAAATGTAAATAAATGTAATTAATAAATGTTCACAAGCTATAAACTGTAGTTACTCATAGTCTCACCAAAGACTATTTTCTTTGAAAATCAATAAAATATGAGGGAACTTCTGTTTCTGTCCAGCTGATTCCAAAGCTCTGGGCCTTTACATGCCACACTTAAACTAGTCATGAGAGGTGTAGAGATGAAGAGCCAGCAGAGTCTAAAAATTGCCTCATGGAATAAATAGCTTTCAGTGAGTTTCAGAAACGTGTTTTTATAGAAGAGCAAGTCAGAGGATTTGTTAAACGATTTGTTAAAGATATTGCTCGTATGGGTTTCGTTTGTAACATTTACATTATGACGCAGATTTTCTTTCTTTTTCTTTTTTTCTGTGGTTTTGACAATTTTATACTTTTATATTATTCAGCCTATAAATAACCTACATTTTATGTATTTATGTATTTATTTTTTACTTTTTTAGGCTACCTGGAGTTATATTCACACTTGTTTTTTTTTTTAAAAACCTGTTTAGTAAATTCTCTCCCTCTGAGCCTCAAAAAACACTTGAGTTATAAAAAAAACCTGATTAGAATATGCTGATAAAATATGAAAATACATTGATAACATTTTGGAAACCATCGTAGAAATTATGTTAATTGATATATTTAAGATATTTGTTTTTGCAATTTTTTTGAAATCTGCCATCAATTAATTGCATTCAAGTATTTTTTCAGGTAAACATTTTCAACCTCACCCACACAGTCAAAATTCATCGTAAATAATTTGGCTAAACTCAATATTATGAAAAACAGCAGATTAAAAAAGTAAAACAAGTGCATCACAGGAGCTGTTAATGTTGTCACTCCATAAACATATTGAGCTTTTAGTGTCAGTGGAGTGGAGACAGGGAGTTGTTTCAGTATCTGGCAACTTAATTCTGTATGATTTAGGGATGCCCAAACCTTTATTAACTGTAAAGAAAGCTGTTACAATTTGTGGTATTGATACTTTTGTAATTTAGAAAGTTACATGTGGACTTATTTCTTGAAGCTGCATCATAAAATGTATACTTTAGTACTACATGTATTTTTATAAACACCCTTAACCATCTATTGTTATTGTTCATTTAAAATAGTTGACATTTCAGTTGTAAGGTAATACAAATGTTTTATACAACTTTTAGGAATGTAGTGGCCCAGTGTGTTTGCCTTAATATGTAATAAAGTGTGTATAGGCTTGTAATTAAAATTCTCAGCAAATAGTATATAGGGTGCAACTTCAAAAGACTGTTCAACTTCTCTCTTTCCATTTTACTCAACATATGATTTCACTCATCAGTGAAATCATCGTCAGTCTGGTAGCATGGCTGTCAATATGAGCCTAACGTCCTCCAATTAACCATTACCACTCCCACTATTAGTGTTATTGTCAGCTGCTTTTTCAAGTCCTTTTGACTAAGGCGTTGCAGTGTTCGTATTCTGACTATATTTACCATATATTTATTTAAGCCGCTAATTTTTCCCATTCTTTGAACCCTGCGGCCCATACAACGGCTAACGCCAAGCATTTGACACACTGTAGAAGAAGACGTCAGTGGATAGTGGAAGCATTGTCCAGCCGTTGTGTTCTTTATAACTTAAGCTTCAAAACGCTGTGTGTTTTATTACAATCAGACTTATATTCACAGAGAAATGAATCTAATGAGGAAGTGAATTTAGATGCGGCTGAACGCAAAGACCCAGGTGGAGCGTGGACATACGAAATACAGTAGTCAGCAGTTTAGAACCTGCCACATTGAAATTAGACTTTCTTGGCCAGACCTGACCTTCGGAAAACCCGTGGATCTCTACTCTGGAACAATCTTTCTGTGTAAATATCTCATGTTACAGCGTAACACTTGCTAATTACAAGCTCAGGAGCAGATGAACGTGATGTAAGGACACAGACAATGAGTAATCAAAGACAGAGGGGACAATAGGGACAGCTGTGATGTGTTTTCTGTTTGTTAAGCTTCAAAATGCTGTGTGTTTTATTTACAATCCAACTCATATTCACTGAGAAATTAGTCTAAGCGACGCAGCGAGACCGCCGGTTCAAAAGACAACTAACGCATCACTACCGTGTACTATACTAGAATTTGACCTGAAGCTACAGTTAGCATTCTTGGATTTTCATACATATTTGGGCTGTTGTACCAATTTATTCCTCTTTGTGTTGTTCGTCTCTGGACGATATATCTCATAAAGTTTGCATTTACTCACTTATTAAAAACAGAGACCTGCCCTCAAATGTAAGTACATCTAAGTATTATCCAAGTAACACTGTGAAAATTAAAATAAAAAGTAAAGTGCTTTCCTAAAGAATTCTACTCATGTACACTTTTGTACTTTTGTTTTTTCCACCACTGCCAAAACCCTTCTCTAGCTATTTCTATTTTTATGACATCCCTAATGTTTATTGTTGTGTTTCTCTCAGGTATATACAGTGGACTAAACATTCATCTGTTGTCAGGCACTAGTTACTATCTGAAGAATTAATACTATTAGTATCAGTAGTAGTAATAATATAGTCATAAAAAAAAATATTTTTAATGGGAAAATGTGGGGGCACAGTAAAATAAATCCAAGAACATATTACCAATGAGGATTCCAAGGAGGATCAATAGCTAATGCTACCAGCAACGCCCAGAACAGCTAAAATACAGACTGAGGAGACTCAGCAGACGCTAAAAATACTCATATTGACAGAAATGACTTTGATAGCGTCATTTAGCTTTTTTGAGTGGAAGCTGAACGTTGGTCAAACTAACTGTGGAGACTGCCCCGACAGCAGTGCTAACGTGGAGTTTGTTTACTCTGCATAAAAATGAGCCATGTGCTCTGAACATGAGCATCTTTTACAGGCCTCACTGTTGTTTTGATCCTACACACTGGTGGTGGAAAGGTCAAAGTACTTACATATGCATATTTCTTCATCAAAATGACCATATTAGTAAAGACAGCCTACTTTTTCAAAAGGTTATTTTTTTGTCTTTAATGTATAACAAAATTGAGTACCTTTAGGTTAGTTTTCAGCCACAGTGACACAGTACTGTATGTGGTATCAGAATGGGCTCGGTATCAGCACACACACACACACACACACACACACACACACAAAAACACTAATCAGGACAAGAATAAAAAGGATAAGGAGCACTGTGTGGGTACATAAGTGTCCAAATTTTTTTATTAAAACAGGTGCTTAGTCCGAGAAAAAGGTTGCAAATTAAAAAGGCAACGCATTTCGGCCCAGCGTGGTCTTCTTTAGGGTAAAACAGCTAATCAGGACAAGAGCTATATGTCTGTCCAATATATTTTCTCTAATACCAATATTTAATTTTTATGTTTTTAAAACCTGTTCATATTGTTCACGTTGCTTGTGTTGTGTGCAGAGTGGAGCACGTGTCAGCTCAGCCCCAGTGCAGTCTGTGGACCTGGACTGAAGACCAGGATGTTGGACTGTGTGCGAAGTGACGGCAAATCTGTGGACCTGCGCTTCTGTGAGGAGGTGAGTCTTGCACTGGGCGTGTGTTTATCTAAACAGCCTTATGTGTCATTTTCTACACTTAATGCTGTCAAACAAACCTGGGGTCTCATTTATAAAGCATGCATACTTACAAAATGGGGTGCAAATGGGACGCACGTGACATTCACTTAGGTTAACACAGGTTAGGGCTAACTTAACTTTGGGATTTATAAAAAAATCATCTTGATGTAGAATTGTGCGGTCGTGTCCGCAAACTCTGCACCTTGCATACAGAGTTTTTAGAGAGGAGACAAGAGGTGATGTGCACTCAGGCGAGAGAAGGAGCCAGTTTGAAGAAGATCGCGTTAAGTGCGAAATATCAATTAATAGCCTATTATTCATTTAATCACAACTGCCGTGGGGAATTAAAAGAGTCATTTGTATTTATGTTTTGTCATTTTTGTCATTTTGTAGCCATCCTCGTGCACCTGCACAGGAACACACAAGGTTTATTTAAGGGAAAGGTGGACATAAAGTTTATCTAAAGCAAGTCGTCAAATGTTATCGTCATGATACGCTCGGACTTGTACCGAAGCTCCGGTCCCTTCACTCCCTTCACTCACATACACACACACACACACACACACACACACACACACGCATACACACATTTCAATAAAGTGTCCTCTTCACACACACGGCACGGCACTGTGTCGGAGCGGCTCCACTGAAACGCTCTCAAAGCTGACTAAGTATTTCCCAAACTGCACTGAAACAAGCAAAATATCAGGAGTTCACACAATTACTAATACTTATACAGAAGACTACGAAACATTGTATATATATGTAAAACACCAAATTAAACTCATAATTTACAAATCTCAAACTAACTCACTCCATGCCTTCTCCTTCCTGTTGTGATCCATAAATCCTTAATTAAATAGTTCCAAAAAAATGATTAGTTGACTCATGATGTTGATTAAGACTCAATCAACCAATTATTCGACTAAAAGACTAAAGGCCTCCAGCCCTACTCATCAGTACTCTAGTTGAGATCTAATATAGGCCTTATAGATACCTAATTGAAGTTTGTTACGCTTGTTAAGATTTTCAAACTTTGAAAGGAGGAAGTAGATAATAAGCTCTATCTAACTTCTTGTTCCTAGACAACACACGCAACTCACCTTTGGCACATCGAAGTATTCATATTTGTACATTTTTGGCCACCAGTGCCTCTAAAAACCCCTATAAAGCAGCAGTGATAAGCTTGCATTATAATGGTACACTTTTCAGCATTTAAATATACAACGTGATTTCACTCATCTCGCCCACAAAGCAACAGCCCTGATCTGCTTACAGTACTTCCTTTTCCTCTTTCACTCCCATTATAATACATTTTAACTGCATTTTTGTTATATCTTCTGACACATAATGGCGCTACAATATCTGAATTTCATCCAGGTCCACCATGAAATGTCCCTGTGCTCCTGCCATACTGGCGCTCCAGGCTGCTTCTCTAATCATTCTAAACGTGTGTGTTTGAACAGTGACCAGAGGTGGGCCCCATAGGGCTCTGCCCGGGCCCCTCCATCACACAAACCATTCACAAAATCATATTACGCTACATTGACTTTTACAGCCACATCAGTCTCCCCAGTCCTCCGTCCTCAGGCCTGTGGGAAATGTAGTCTCGTTGCAGATTAGGAACATGAGTCTACAGTGCAGTGCGTTCAAACTATTGTGTTGCTCTTGCTGGTGCTCACGGTGTACTGTGGTTGCAGTCTGTTCATTTCCATGTAGTTCTATATACCTACTTTATACACATAACATAAATGTGTTTCTTTATCGTGAATTTAGAAGTAGATGTACATTTTCATCGTGTTTTTATATGTTAAAATGTTAAATTGTACCTTTTTAAATATTCAATTATGTCCCCATGGTATGTTTTTTGCCATACTGTGGAATACCCCAGGTAAAGCAATAACATATCCCTGGAGACAGGTGGTGGTGTGGACTATCCTAAAAATGATATTTTGTACAACTTTAAAGAACACATATTATGCAAATGTGATTTTTTTTTTTGAATGTTTGACCCTGTTCTATCATCGTTCCCTCATCAAAAACATCTGGAGTTGCATTTAGCTTTGTTCGCGTTAGTGTGATGAATCCTGTTTAGAAAGTCCTCTCCCTACAGGTCAGAGTGATGTCATAGTCTACCTCCGAGATCGCCTGTGCTGTTTTTAAGTCCTAAATCATCACCAGACTCATTCTGAGCATTTCTGCCTCAAATCACTTTATACAGCTGCATGGCTGCCTTCAGTCAGGTCAGCTCCTTATGTGGGAAATGCCAGAGAGGCATGCAAGTGGGGAAGATCTTGACAGTTCTTGGAAGCTAAGTAGGACAGGGCCTGGTTAGTACTTGAATGAGAGACTGCTGGAACACCAGGTGCCACAGTGGGGCGCTAGAGGAAATGTGCTTGTGTCCTGTGTGGTCCTTGCCACTTCACCAACATTGCCACATTGTAATGCCTTGCAGGTGGAAAAGCGCTATATACATATCTGGTAATAGTAATAATGTATTATTTATATTATTTAATGTTTTATTTTTCTAAAACATTAGCTTTGTTTACTATTTATTTATTAACCTTTATTTAACCAGGTAAGCCCCATTGAGATTGAGACCTCTTTTAAAAGGTGCCCTGGGGCATGAGATGTTTAAGTGAAGTTACTCAAGAGCATGTTTAAAGGCCAATAAGATTACAATTAATGCATAACATTTGTCCTTTAAAGCTGCATTACATGATGTGCAGTATGTTAGTATATATTAAATCAATCTAACTAGATCCTAGCTCTCACACACACTTTGGCACTTAGTTAATTTTCACATGTAATGATTTTCTGGCACGTGCAAAGCTTTAGAATCGCTTTATTCAGACGGAGAAGTGAATCAGGAGCAGACCACTAAAGCACAGCCAATCAGAGCACTGCTATTGGCCTTTATAATGGGTTTGTGGCAGACAGCGTAGAGCAGCCTAATTTTGTCACATTATACATATTTACTCATTTACAAGAGTAAAATTGTCCAGCTTTAAATAGTGTTTTTTCTTGTGTTAGACTTTGTGTAGTCCTGGTTTGGACATAGTAATGTATACAACTTTTGTCCAGGTTTACCCTTGGTAGTACTAGTTTAATTTGTCTAATGCTAGTCTTGGTTGGTTAGTGCTGGTCTTCATTTAGACTTGGTTTGTCTAAATTTAGTCCTGGCTTTACGCTTGCATGGTTGATCTTTACTCTTAGTTTACTACTGGTTTAGTCTAAGCTAAGTTGTATCACAAATTTGTTTCTTGTTTTTTGATCATACATTTTTGTTCTTAATGTTTTACATTTTCACGTATTGAATGTTTGTTTGTTTGTTTGTTTGTTTGTTTGTTTGTTTGTGTGTCTGCAGCTGAACCTTGAGAAGCGCTGGCAGATGAACATGTCCTGCACAGTGGAGTGTCCGGTCAACTGTCAGCTGTCAGAGTGGTCCTCCTGGTCTCAGTGCTCGCAGACCTGTGGACTCGAAGGTACTCTCGTCATTTTAAAACATGTCCAGTAACTAATCCTTAAGCTTTGTCCTAACTCTGGATCCTGCCTGTAGTTCTGAAGAGTGGAGTTTTTTAAACTGCTCAGGGTTTTAAAGTCCCTAAATCATCACCAGCAGTTAAATCAACACCTTAAATCACGTTCATCACTAGCTTTTGTTTATGTCCCCATGGTAGCATGAACATAGGGACTGCCAGTGTGCCAGTGTGTGCTTTCAGTGTGTGCTTTTCATTATTTTAAGTTCTAAGACATGAGTTCACAAAGTAAAAGGTACTCAAGAGCATGACTAAAGGCCAATAACAATACAAATATTGCATATTAAGTGTCTTTTAAGTGTAGGATCTGGCAGCCTAAATTGAAGCGCTCGTTCAGCTCTTTGAATGGATATTCAGTGTGAGAACTAAAAGGTGAAAACTAAAACATGATGTAAATTATGTGTACATTTTCTGGAGAAAAAAAACAACAATATTATCACATACAAAACATTCGACATTGCACACTGCCAGAAAAACTACTTTTGGTCCAAATGTTCAATCGTACAAGGGCTATGTACAGAGGAACAATTTGCTGAATTTTGTGAGGGAGGCGCCCACCCTGTAATGTCTTTCCCTGTAATGTGTCCACTCCTCTATTTTACGTATGTTTATTGTTATTGTCTGTGGTCCTAGAGTGTGCTTGTGATGTGTTCTGTATTGTTGTTGTTTTAAATTGTACCTTTTAATTGGTACATCAACATGTCCAGGGACAACAGATGGAAACTAGCCTGTGGCTAAAATCTGGCCTATTTACAAATGTATCATATGTTCATTAATATGCACTGTCCCTTTTCTAAAGAAAATAAATAAATAATATAAAAATAAAATATTTAACTAGCCAGGTTTTTCTTGGAGAGTTGTCTTCGGGGTCAATGTTGGTCATGTTAAGGCTGGTTTTCTACTTAGAGATAGCAGAGGGAGATGGCGGACGCTTTAAACGGCCCAAAAATATATTTTTACCACAGGGACTTACAGTACAAAGATGTTTAATAAGGTAAATAGGTTACATAGTTCTCCTGTGAGTAAGAACTTTCCATGGCAGCACTGTTGTTCCTGTTCTAGTTACATCATTTGCGTTTTCCGCTCCTGTCCTGAGCTCTCTCCGACCTGACCACACAGGGGAAAATGCCTCGAGCTCCTGCTGTTTATATCTGCTACTAAAACCACAAGATGGCCGCTCCTAATGAAGAGAAACAACCCTGTCTGATTTATGATTAAACTCCTATCACAGCTGTTTGTGTGTTGTACGTTCTTGCACTTCCTGAATTTTACAAGAACTTTCCTATGTGAAGTTAAAGCAGCAAATACAACTTATTGGGAAAATTTGCTGTTTCACCTGTAGGCCACCCTAGTGAAAAAAGTCTTTACACACAGCTAAGCAGGCTCCTCCCCTCTGGGGCCAAGACTCCCCTGAATAAGAGATGCTAAATCACTGTAGGCCTTTCCTGGTTAAATGAAGGTCAATGAATAAATCCAGGCGCCATCTACGCTCAGACAGGGAAGGTCTGACTCATCAGTGTATTGACAGGGGCTGTATTAGACTGCCGCATTATTAATGACTCCACAAATCTTAAGCCTAATTAAACCAGGACACTTTGAGTGAGTTTAAAGATTCAGAGTAGACTATATACAGTTATTATATACTGTAAGGGTTTTCACTAGCTACTTGTGCGAAAGTTGAAATGTTCAATCTTACCTTTCTGAAGGCCTGTAGGGAAATTTGTCCTCAACATTTGACCCATCTTTCAATGCCACTGGGTTAAACCTGCCCGGAGCAGTGGGACCCTTCTCCAGATCTAATCCAGTCTTGGTCAGGACTACCATAGCAGGAGTATTTTACCTGTATTGCATGTTTTGGGTTGATGGGGGAACCAGCCAAAACCCGCACAAAAAGGACTGGGAGTTAAACCTGGAAACTTCTTGCTGTGAGGTGAAAGTGCTAGCCACTCAACCACTGTGCTAAGATCAAATGAGAATCTCAAACATTCTCATGAATGAACACCAATATCAATCAATCAAGATTATTATTTTGTTTACTTAATTTCATGTTGGGTGTGTTTTTTCCTTTTTTTTCTGTGTATTTAATATGTGAAATGCACAGTTGTATGATTGGACCCCCTAACCCGTCAGTGTGTATTTTGCAGGGCGGATGTGGCGCAATCGACGGGTGGTCCAGGCCTCTCAAGGGGATGGTCGGCCCTGTCCTGCCCACATGCAGCAGTGGAAGCCCTGTCCTGTCAGACCCTGCTACTCCTGGAGGTACAGCCAGTGGTCCGAGTGCAGGGTGGAGGTATGTCTACTCGAAACCAACATTATTACATTAATGAATTTAGGAAAAATAATCATAAGAATGTTATGTTAATCGTATCTGATCAATTTCAATGGATGTTGTTATTTAAGGTTGTGTTCACACTGTCATATTCAATGACAATTGAAAGACAATTTAATTGATTTTTTCCTGAATTAATAGCTTTCTTGCATGACACAAACAGTAATACTGTGTTTTATCAACCAAAACTAACACAAAAAAAAAGAACAGTTTCGCCCTGCCTTTGTCGTGTCTCAGAAACACATGTAAGCGGATGGCTGAGTTGCGGGCCGAACAGAACGCAAAGAAATAGCTTTATATAGCCTAGTAATATTTATTTGTGGGCACTGTTGCACAAATCTGCACCAGGTGAAAGACTTTGAGTCCATATTCATGCATTAGCAACCTGGTAGATGAATATACTATGATTTCTGATATGAAATGTTGATATCACAGACCTGTTGGCTGTTGCTGCTCAACATATTTTTTTTTTTAGTTTAAGCTTAGTGAGAACAAACTGCTCATGTAGTGAATCAAATTAGTGCATTCTGATGGTATTCACACAGTGTCCAGCTCTTCAGTTACATTAGTGTGGAAACAGTCAGAGCTCACAGCAGCTTCATTCTGTCATGTTAATACTTTATTACACTGCAGTGACACCTGACCTGTGTTTTAACCCATAGTTCCTGATCTGTCACGGTTTTGCACTTGTTTGGATGTTGCCTTTACAGAGCTGTCATCTCTGAAGTGTGTTCTTGTTGTTTGCTCCACATTAGCTCTGCTTTTAGCACAGCTCTGACGTCCACAAAACCGTCTCCTTTCTTTCTTCCATGTGTTTTCCAAAGCCACACATCTCTTTCCCCACTCAGACCTCTCTGCTCTAGTCAAGTCTATAAAGGTTTGTTTTTCATTCACTGGCATTTAAAAAATAATTGATAACTCTTAAGGTACAGTGCCTTGCGAAAGTATTGGCCCCTCCTATAACTTTTTGACATTTTGCCACATTTCAGGCTTCAAACTTAATATAAAAAAACTGAATATTTGTGAAGAATCAACACCATGTGAGACACAATCGTGAAGTGGAACGAAATTTATTCAACATTTAATATTGTTTTTACAAATAATAAACTGAAAAGTAGGGCATGTAAAATTATTCGCAGAACCTCCTTTTGCTGCGATTACAGCCGCAAGTCTTTTTGGGTATGCCTCTGTATGTTTTATACATCTTGAGACAGAAATATTTACCCATTCCTCCTTACAAGTTCCCTCAAGTTCCTTGAGGTTTGATGGAAAGCGTTTGTGCACAATTTTCAGATCTTTCCCCAGATTCTCTATCAGATTGAGGTCTGGACTTTGACTTGGCCAACCTTTATATGGTTAGTTTTGAACCATGCCATTGTAGATTTGGCTTCATGTTTAGGACCGTTCCCCTGTTGGAAGGTGAACCTCCGCCCCAGTCTCTGGTCTTTTGTAGACTCCAAAAGATTTTCTGCCAGAATCGCCCAGTATTTGGCTCCATCCATCTTCCCATCAACTCTAACGCTCTTCCCAGGCCCTGCTGAAGAAAAGCAGCCCCAGACCATGATGCTGCCACCACCATGACGCTGCCACCACCATGTTTGACAGTGGGGACGGTGCACTCAGGGTCATGTGCAGTGTTACTCTTACGCCAAACATAATGTTTAGCATTCAGCCCAAAAAGTTCAATTTTGGTCTCATCTGACCAGAGCACCTTCTTCCACATGACTTCTGTGTCACCCATGTGGCTTCTGGCAAACTCCGAATGGGCCTTTTTGTGGCTTTCTTTCAGAAGTGGCTTTCTTCTTGCCACTCTTCCCTCTCTTCCATAAAGGCCAGATGTGTGCAGAGTGCGACTGATAGTTGTCCTATGGAAAAATTCCTCCACCTTAGCTGTGGATCTCTTGGCTGCTTCTCTTTGTTCGGGCTGAAAGTTTAGAGGGACGGCCGGTAGGTAGGTCTTGGTAGGTTTGCAGTGGTTTGACACTCTCTCCATTTTGATATTATTGCTCACACAGTGCTCAGAGAGATGTTTAAAGCTTGTGAAATCTTCTGATATCCCGTTCCTACTTTGAACTTCTCCACAACTTTATCCTGGACCTGCCTGGTGTGTTCCTTGGTCTTCATGATCCTGAGTGCTCCCTAGTGTTCCTTTAACAGACTCTTGAGACCAACACAGAGCAGGTGCATTTATACTGAGACTAGATGACACAAAGGTGGACTCTGTTTGTCATTTAGGTCAACACTGGATGATTCAATTCAATTCAATTCAATTTATTTTTGTAACGCCCAAAATCACAACAGTAGTTGCCTCGAGGGGCTACAGTGGAAAAAACAGAATAAAATCAAAATAAACAGTGTTCATAGGACTTGGTAATGTCCCAGCATATCGTTTCCTTAGACAGATGTCCCAAGCTCCCCTGTCATTAGACCCTCCTTGGCCAGGAAAAATTACCAAACTTCTTTGGGAAACCTTCTCCAGAAACCTGGAGAAGTTCCACAGTGAAGGAGAGATCGGACTCACTCGGACGGACAGGCGGACGCGCCCTCAATTTGCAGATAGATGGTGGAGCCGGACCCACTCGGGAGGAGAACAATTCTTCGAGGCTCATGAAGAACCGTTCATGAGGAGTTGAGACCTTTCTTTCTTTCTTTTACTATTTGAGATAGATTTTTCCAATATTGTCCTTTTCATGATGACTTTATTCTGTGGAGCTGGATAATCTTTAACAACAAACTGAAAGGTAATTAGGAAATTATCTGACAGTACGGGGTTTTGAGGGAAGATAATAAGGTCACTAATCTCTATTCCATATGTTAGAACAAGATCTAGAGTGTGCTTGTGACTGTGTGTCAGTTTATTTACATTTTGAGCAAAACCAATGCTATCTAACAGGGCGTTGAAAGAATTACTGAGAGAATTATTGTTCACGTTCACATGGCTCTTGAAGTTTCCAGCTATCACTACTTTATCCCAGTCTAACACCAAGTTTGACATAAAGTCTGAGAACTGTTAAAACTCTGAACAGGGACCAGGAGGTCGGTAGAGAACCACGAACAAGACTCCTTTTTGGATTCTCCAATTTGGATTGATAGCATGAGGCTTTCAAATGAACGAAATGCATTGTTAATTTTAGGGCTCATGAGTAGGCTTGAGTGTGAGATCACTGCCACACCACCACCTCGGCCTGTGCTCCTGGCGGTCTGAAAGTTAGCATTAGTGGGTGGGGTGGACTCATTTAGTCTTACATAATCATCTTGTTGAAGCTAAGTTTCAGTTAGAGCTAGAAGATCAATATTATAATCACAAATTAATTCATTAACTAAAAGCGATTTGGAGGAAATTAATGTTTAGCAGTCCACATTTTATATGCTTATTTGTTTATTTGTATCATTTGTGAGCGCTATTTTTATTATTATTTATTTATTATTTCTAATAAGGTATTTGGTCTGACGCCTGAAATAGCTTTAATGAGATTTGACTTTTTGGCATTATATGCACGAGGGACACACACAGTCTCTATCTGCCTTGAGTCTGAGCACTTAATTTGTGACAGAGCGGGCGAGAGCTCAGCGACAGAGGAGCGTCTTACACTGCTGCTCTGCGCCCGGGGCTCATCCCTGGGTGGTCACTTTAGATGACTAAGGCTATCGGTCAAATTCCGAACTAAAAGGGATGTAGCGCATTGTTCCCTCCGAACTGTCATAAATTGGTCCCTATTTGATTCAGAAATCATCAGGGAACTTCTGGAGTCAATTGGCGGCACTGAGAGAACAGGGGGCCAATATTTTTACACGTTCTACTTTTCAGGTTTTTATTTGTCAAAAAAGTATAACATATTAAGTTTAAACAGTGGTTCTGTGTTAGTAGGGTAGGTATTTCCTCAAACCTCAGACTTTATATAGGGCAGTAATAATGAGCAATAGATTACATATAAGGCTTTAAAGTCTAATAGATGTTTTGCTTTTTGTCTTGAAATTTTCTATCTCACATTTGTGATGGGTGGTTTCCAGGACAGATTGTGATGGTAAAGAAACAACAACAAAAAACTCCTATGTACAATAAGTGGCTATGACCATGGTTGAGTAAAGTGCAGCCTATGGAAGAATAAATACCATATAAATAGCTTACAGATTTTCCTCTGACTCTCATGTCATATTCCACTGAGCTGGAGAATTCACATCAAACTGCGCTTCAAGTATCCAAGCCACGTCCTTTTAAAGTCCTTGCAGCTCTACGCTCCAGTCACAGTCTAACACTCGTGTGCACTTGTGGTTGTGGCCACAGAGGAACTTCCGTGCTGAATATACGTTCACACTGTATCCAAACAGCTTTTTAAAAATTGACTATTTGAGGGATGAATAACTTAAGGAAACAGGGTTTCTCTTTCATAAATCTCTCAAATGAATAATGATTATTTGCCTGTTATAAAATATATTGGCCTTTAGGCAATTTGTCAGAACCATGTATTTTAAACCCCCCCAAAGCCAAAATTACGCCCTTGGCATGCCTAACCAATAAGGCAGCTACGTAGCTTCAGTATACAAAAGTGACAAAAACATGAGTTCAGAACTCTGTGTAAGAGTTATATCGTGTGCATTTTGCAGGAGTTACTATCCACTGCAGTTTGACAAACGTATAAGAAACGTGGGAATACTACATTAAAAAATACTCAAACTAAAAACAAAAAAGTATTACTAGTAGCCATGCTCAAACAGTAGTAAAGTAGGTTTGATTGCGTCAAAGGCTATTATTATATTAGCTAGTATTCTCTTAATTTACAGGCTGGATATGAAAGCTATAGGACACCCAGCACAACACCAATGCCCAGTGTAGTGTGTGGTGATGCCAGTCTTGTATAATTTTGAAGACTTTTTAAGTTTTACTGAGAAGTAAAATAATTACCAAGTTTACCCTACAAAGTATCATAATTAATTTACCTTCCGAAATACTCTATATACAAATATAGAATACAGAAATGGCGGCATGGTGGCACCTCACAACAAGAAGGTCACAGGTTAGACTCACAGGCAAGACCGGGCCTTTCTTGTGGTGTTTTCCCTGTCTGGGTGGGTTTCCTCCAGGTACTCCGGTTTCCCCATCAACCCAAAACATGCACAATATGTAAAAATCCTCCAGCTATGATAGACTTGACCAAGCCGAGCACAAAGATCTGGAGATAGGTCCCTGTGCAGAATCAGAATCAGAATCAGAAAGGGGTTTATTGGGGGTTGTCAATGAACAAACTTCACAGACATAGGAACTTGTCTCGGCATGAAGGTGCAACACAAAACACTGAGCAATAATAAAACAACATATATTCTGTCAAACAAAAAGGGCATGCATTTAAAGGACAATTTAAAATTACTATAGTATAAAATAAAAATAAAAATAAAAATAGGCATTGCTATGTACACAAGTTATTTCAATGCACTGCGCTGTGGAGCCACTGCTCCTGACAGGTTGCCCCAGCAGCATTGAAGGATGGGTCAAATGCAGATGGGAAATGTTACCATGGGACAATAATAAATAAACCTTAATAACTAAATAATTTCTTGGGGGCAAAATCATTTCTTGACTGGATTTATTTTAACTTTCTTGCAGAAACGTGCAATGGTTGCAGGTGCAGAATTTTCACTATGCCCGAGTTTGCAGCCCTGATCAGCATGTACGAATTCAGGACAACATTGTCTCCATTGTCTAATTTTGCTCATATGCTTGTGTTAGGTGCGCATGTATACTGCCTGTTCAAAAAAAGTCGCCACTTGGATTCAACCAAGGAAATACAGTAGGTATGAGCCTCCTACTGGATAACTTCTGAGGGTGATGATGTTTCAGCTGTAACATGGTATTTAAACCCGACTGATGCAGTGAGTGGCTTCTCATTTTTTAAATTGACTCTCTCTCCCATTATCAAAAACTGGATAGAAATAAATCTCTTAAAATTGCAGAAGCTTATCGAAACGATGCCACAGCAAATGTGTGCTGTGATCAAAGTAGCCCGACCCGACCCAGGCCCGCGGGCATTAAAGCCCAACCCGGCCCGAGCCCGACCAATTAACTTGATTTGCATGCCCGAGCTCGAAGCAAACCCGAAATTTAAATTTATCCCATAGTATTTTTGGCCGAAAAAAACGCAGGATTTCTTAAGGTTGAAATAATCTACATATTTTTTATGATCATGATAAATGCATTTGCACAACGAAATAACGCTGGAAAACAGAATAAGAGGCCAGATAAGAGGCCAGATTAAGAGAGTGAAAGAGAGATCTTGATGCGCACTCGCTTCATTACGCGGAGACACCGCGGTGCGTGTTTGCCTTTTCAGTTCCCCTGTCTTAAGTTTATCCTTGACTTCTTGCAGCTCCATATCGGGGAGACCTAAACAAAATAGATGCGGACTTGCGGAGGGAAGATTACATTCACGTCACGTGCGCAAAGCGTGCCCAGGCTCTGCGCTTCCTGTTTAGTAGTAGTTATACAGCAATTACCTTACAGCCCCTTCTCTGTTTTAACCAAATTATTTATAGCAAGTATTCCTTAGTTTAGTATCCACACATCGTTTTAGTATACATTTTTATAAACATATACTTAAAAAAAAAAGTCAGCGAGAGAGAAGCGCGCGGCCCGACCCGAACGTAATAAATGTCATTTTAGACCCGACTCGGCCCGCAATTCGGGCTCGGGCTCGGGTTTAAGATCTTACCTCTAGATCAAAGCTAATGGCGGTCCTACCAAATATTTGGGAGTGTGACCCTTTTTTATGTGGGGACGTTTTTTTTTTGGACAGGCAGTGTATGTTTTTATACTTTTTCTTTGGGTCGTTTGGTCTGGTGCACCCCCTCCAGGTGAGCTACAGGGCGTAGTGTTCTGCACTAAAGCCTCTGATTTCAAATGAACCAATTGTGCGCTTGTTTGGTGCAAATCTGGTTTGATAGCGCATTCACAACTCCATAAATGAAATTTACTGAGCTGGAAGTGTTCCAGAGTTTGCTCTAATTGGAAAAAATGTAAACAGAGGGGTCTGAGCGGCAGTCGACGGCAGGGGCCTCGACGACCGGAACCCCGGACACAGAGACTAACTCTGGGGACATGGAACGTCACCTCGCTGGGGGGGAAAGAGCCTGAGCTTGTGCGGGAGGTTGAACGGTTCCGACTAGATATATTCGGCCTCACCTCCACGCACAGTTTGGGCACTGGAACCCATCCTCTCGAGAGGGGCTGGACGCTCCACTTCTTTGGTGTTGCCTACGGGGAGAGGCGGCGGGCTGGTGTGGGCTTGCTTATTGCCCCACAGCTAAGCCGCCATGTGTTGGAGTTTACCCCAGTGAACGAGAGGGTCGCGTCCCTACGCCTTCGGGTTTGGGACAGGTCTCTCACTGTGGTGTCGGCCTATGGGCCGAACAACGGTGCTGAGTACCCGGCCTTCTTGGAGTCCCTGGGAGGGGTACTGGACAGTGCACCGACCGGGGACTCCGTTGTTCTACTGGGGGACTTCAACGCCCACGTGGGCAACGACAGTGACACCTGGAGAGGGGTGATTGGGAAGAACGGCCCCCCCGATCTAAACCCGAGCGGTGTTCAGTTATTGGACTTCTGTGCTAGTCACGGACTGTCCATAACGAACACCATGTTCAAACACAAGGGTGTCCACCAGTGCACGTGGCACCAGGACACCCTAGGCCGGAGATCAATGATCGACTTTGTTGTCGTGTCATCTGACCTCCGGCCGCGGTGTCTTGGACACTCGGGTAAAAGAGAGGGGCGGAGCTGTCAACCGATCACCACCTGGTGGTGAGTTGGATCCGCTGGCGGCGGAGGAAGCCGGACAGACTTGGCAGGCCCAAGCGTATAGTGAGGGTCTGCTGGGAACGTCTTGCGGAGCCCGATGTCAACAGGGTCTTCAATTCGCACCTCCGGGAGAGCTTCTCCCAAATCCCGGGGGAGGCTGGGGACATTGAGTCCGAGTGGACCATGTGGACCATGCGGCGGCAACCCACGAACCCGGTGGTGGACACCGGAAGTAAGGGATGCCGTCAGGCGGAAGAAGGAGGCCTATCAGGCCTCTTTGGCTTGTGGGACTCCTAAGGCCGCAGCTCGTGCTGTCGCAGAGGCAAAAACCCGGGTTTGGGAGGAGTTCGGGGAGGCCATGGAGGAGGACTATCGGTCGGCCCCAAAGAAATTCTGGCAAACCGTGTGGCGCCTCAGGAGGGGGAAGCAGTGTTCTACCAACACCGTTTACGGTGCGGGTGGGGACCTGCTGACCTCGACTGGGGATGTCGTCGGACGGTGGAAGGAGTACTTTGAGGACCTCCTAAATCCCACTGTTACGCCGAAGTCACTGAGGTTGTTGGCAAACTCCTCGGTGGCAGAGCTCCGGGGGTGGATGAGATACGCCCCGAGTACCTAAAGTCTCTGGATGTTGCAGGACTGTCTTGGTTGACACGTCTCTGCAACATCGCGTGGCGGTCAGGGACGGTGCCTCTGGACTGGCAGACTGGGTGGTGGTCCCTCTGTTCAAGAAGGGGGACCGGAGGGTGTGTTCCAACTATAGAGGGATCACACTCCTCAGCCTCCCTGGTAAGGTCTATTCCAGGGTACTGGAGAGGAGAATCCGACCGATAGTCGAACCTCGGATTCAGGAGGAGCAGAGTGGTTTTCGTCCTGGTCGTGGAACACTGGACCAGCTCTATACTCTCCATCGGGTGCTCGAGGGTTCATGGGAGTTTGCCCAACCAGTCCACATGTGCTTTGTGGATCATCAACATGCTCTGGGACGGTTTGCAGCCGAGTTTGAAGCAGCTGGGATGAGAATCAGCACCTCCAAATCCGAGGCCATGGTTCTCAACCGGAAAAAAAGGTGGCTTGCCCTCTCCGGGTGGGTGGGGAGTCCTTGCCCCAAGTGGAGGAGTTCAAGTATCTCGGGGTCTTGTTCACAAGTGAGGGAAGGATGGAGCGGGAGATTGACAGGCGGATCGGTGCAGCGTCTGCAGTGATGCAGTCGCTGCATCGGACCGTTGTGGTAAAGAAGGAGCTGAGTTGAAAGACAAAGCTTTCGATTTTCCGGTCAATCTACGTTCCTACCCTCACCTATGGTCATGAGCTTTGGGTAGTGACCGAAAGGACAAGATCGCGGATACAAGCGGTCGAAATGAGTTTCCTCCGCAGGGTGGCTGGGCACTCCCTTAGAGATAGGGTGAGGAGCTCAGTCACACAGGAGGAGCTCGGAGGAGTAGAGCCGCTGCTCCTCCACGTTGAGAGGAGCCAGCTGAGGTGGCTCGGGCATCTGTTCCGGATGCCTCCTGGGCGCCTCCCTAGGGAGGTGTTTCGGGCATGTCCCACCGGGAGGAGGCCCCGGGGAAGACCAAGGACACGCTGGAGGGACTATGTCTCTCGGCTGGCCTGGGAACGCCTCGGGATCCTCCCGGAGGAGTTGGAGGAAGTGACTGGGGATAAGGAAGTCTGGGAGTCCCTGCTTAGACTGCTGCCCCCGCGACCCGGCCCCGGATAAAGCGGAAGAAGATGGATGGATGGATGGATGGTAAACACACCCTAAATCTACTCTGGTCCTAAATCTGAGTTTTTCCCTATTTATTCATTAATCCTTCTTACAATAAGACATTCTCTAATCTTCCATTGTGACTCCTCTGAAGCCCAGACATGACCCAACTCTTATATTATTAACGACTCCATCAGCTTGTGTCCAGCTCCAGAAACAGCAGCCTGACAAAGGCAATTAATAAGCCCCGAAGCCTGAAAAGAGAAGAGCCAAAACCCCAGGCTTACTGCGCAGAATTAAACACTTTTAAAAGTAACCTGTCAGAGATGGTTTGATCAGTCTTAATAACCTCCAATAGTCTTCACTGTGTGAGCCAGGCTTCTGTCTAAGCTTTGGCTTGGAGAGGGTAGGCACCTTAGCATCTTAAAATATGATTCAGTTGTCTGCATTTTGATTTGAAAACATCAGAAGTAACCCACACGCATCCTGAACCGCACCAGAGCTGGTCTCAGTGTACGCGAGGCTTAACCATGGCTTTCATAACTGATTTGCTTCTGTTTTTTTAAATATGTAGCTTTATAGCTATAGCTCTATATTTCTGCTTTCACTCCTCTCGACAAATCTCTCTCATTATTAACTTTTTCACCTCTGCAGAGCCTCCAGAGTCATTTTTTTTCAAGACCAACTCAAGACACTTTTAAAGCTGATTCACAACAATTACAACAAAAAACAAAACAAAATGTAATGTTTGGAGTCAAAGATCCAACTGAATATTACACTTTCAAAACACAACTAAATAACTTCCTTACTAAGGTTTTTTTTTTTAAAAATGGGGATTATCACAACATTATAATGCAAATATTGACATACAAATTTAGAATTGTCATGAGTCTTGATAAGAGTAACTTAAAACAGACTTTAGTAATTATTCCCTTGTATCTTTGTAGGAAAACAATTCAGTAATGCAGACTTAATGCATCGTCATGTTGTTAATATTTGTGAAACAGGCTTTAAACTAATTAAAGTCATCTCTATTCTTGACTCAGTACTTTGACTTTTATTAGAGTGAGAGCAAAGTACTCATCTCACAACTGACTATGGAGTTTGCATGTACTCCACATTAGTGTTACTTTTGATAAGAAATTGGAATTTAGCCTCTTGATTGAGACGCCACAGTTGTTTTTATGTAGCAGAGTTTAGCCATAGCAACTAGCCTCAAACTCTGTCTGCCTCCACTCACAAGAGAGGATAAATCTGTTGCAAGGTTCAAAATTACAGTGTGGCCAATAAGTATTGGGCAACTTAAAAATGTGCAAGTTCACCCATTTAAAAAGATAAGAGAGGTTTGTAATTTTCATCATAGGTACACATCAAGCGTGAGAGACAGAATGTAAAAAAAATAATCCAGAAAATCACATTGTATGATTTTTAAGCAATGTATTTGTGAAAATGTGTGGCCAATAAGTCTTGGGCAGCTACAAAACAAACAACTCTTCTGTCCCTCACAGACCAATCACTTGCGCTTTAAGAAGTTATTCCGGCCTCCACTCATTAACAGTATTAATGGCACCTGTTTGAACTGATTCGATGCATAAGAGACACCTGCACACACCTTCAAACTGTCAGACTCCAGTCTTCACCATGACCAAGACCAGAGAGCTTCCCAAAGACACCAGAGATTAAATTGTACAACTGCACAAAGCTGGGATGAGTCAAACTGCAATTGGTAAACAACTTTGTGAGAAACGATCAACAGTTGGAAACATGATTAGAAAATGGAAGAAGTATGACATCACTGACAATCTCCCTCGGAGTGGGGCTCCATGCAAGATCTCACCTCGTGGGGTTCAAATTAACTAAGAACAGTGAGGAATCAGCACAGAACTACACGAAGGGAACTGGTCAATGTTTTGAAGACAGCTGGGACCACCATCACAAAGATGACAATAAGTAACACACTACGTCGTCATGAAGTGAAATCCTGCTTTGCCCAAAAAGTTCCCCTACCACACAAAAATCATGTTAAGGCCCGTCAGAAATTTCCTAAGACCATCTGGACGATCCAGAGGAGGATTGGGAGAATTTGATGTGGTCCGTCGTGGGGCTACAGTGGAAAAAAACAAAAGTCTCATTTCCACGTCCAAGTGTAATTAGTTTGCATTATTTTTTAATGACAAAGTTCAGGGCATTAAAAATGCTATGAATTCTACAATGCAAACAATAACCCTAAAGCCACCTACACACTTAGAGCTGACTCACTTTGCACCTGTAACTGACAAAACTGTCCAGGAGATCTTCACCAGTCTGAGTTAATCTACATGTGTTACCCACCAGATTTCTAAAGTCTGTGCTGAACAGTTTGTTAGCACCACTCACATAGTTGACATGTCGCTTCAATCTGGAACATTCCCAATGTCTTTGAAAACTGCGGTCATAAAGCCTCTCCGAAAGAAGAGCAGTCCTGATGCCGCTGTACTGAGTAATTACCGGCCCATCTCTAAACTACCATTTTGGGACAAAGTCCTTGACCAACAGCTAACTGATTTCCTCTTAATAAACAACTCATTTGATGTTTTCCAGTCAGGTTTTAGACCTCAGCACAGAGACTGCTCTTTTCAAGGTGACAAATGGCATCCACCTGAACACTGACGCGGGCAAAGCCTCGGTCTTAATTCTGTTAGATCTGAGTGCTGCTTTTTACACTGTCGATCATGGGATCCTCTTACAAAGACTAGAGGACTGGGTGGGCATCACTGGCACTGCCCTAAATTGGTTAAAGTCCTATCTGGAAGACAGGAAGTACTTTGTTGAAATTGGTAACTGTCTCAGACCAGATGCCCCTGACCTGTGGAATGTTCCAAGGGTCAATCCTGGGACCCCTTCTATTCAACCTCTACATGCTGCCGTTAGGTCAGTTGATACGCAGCGAAAATGCGTCCTATCACAATTATGCAGACGACACTCAGATCTATGTTTCACTGACGGCAGGTGAATATGGACCAGTGGATTCACTCTGTCACTGCATCCAACAGATCAGTGTGTGGATGCAAAACAACATTTTCTCCAGCTGAACTCAGACAAGACTGAAATCATCGTCTTTGGCCCACAGAAACAAAGAGAAAGTGTTAGCAGTCACCTCCAGAGTCTCACTCTAAAACCTACAAATCAAGTTAGAAATCTTGGGGTAATAATGGACTCGGACTCGAATTTTAGCAGCCACGTCAAATCAATAACATCAGCAGCCTTTTATCATCTAAAAAACAAATCAAATGTATAGTGTCTAAACCAGAATTGGAGAGACTTATCCATGCATTTGTCTCTAGTAGATTAGACTACTGTAACGGCCTGCTCACTGGCCTCTCCAAATGAGCTGTAAAACAGCTGCCGTACATCCAGAACGCTGCTGCTCGGGTCATGACTAGAACCAGGAAGTACGATCACATTATTTCTGTGCTCAGGTCTCTGCACTGGCTCCTTGTGGCTCAGAGAATAGACTTTAAAGCAGCTCGGCTTGTATTCAAGTCTCTTCATGACTCTGAGGACCTCCTGCTGGTGCCCAAAGTCTGGACTAAACATGGGGAATCTGTGTTTCAGTTTTATGCAGATAAAATCTGGATCAGTCTTCCTGAGGATGTGAGACAGGCCTGTACTCTGGCATTGTTCAAATCTAAGCTAAAAATTGTTTTCTTTAGCTTTGCATATGACTGAAATGATCTTTTATCATCTAAAAAACGAGTTCAAGTATCCTGGGGTTTTCTTCCCAAGTGAGGTATGAATGAAACGTGAGCTTGACAGGCGGATCTGTGCTGCGTCTGCAATGATGCGGTGAAGAATCGAAAGAATGGCAAAGCTCTCGATTTACCGCTGAGTCTACGTTCCTAGTTTCCTTCTCAGGGTGTCTGGGCACACCTTTAGAGATAAGATGAGGAGCAAATTTTGTTTAAAATTTTCCGGGATTCCCGGGAGTGAATTTAGCTTCTAATCCTGGGACTGCCTAAGGCCCAAAGGCACTGGGATAGGCTCCAGTCACCCGCGACCCCTAACGGGAACAAGCGGTAGAAAATGAATGAATGAATGAATGAATGAATCCTGGGACTGGGATGAGACAGGTAAAGTTTTCACTGTAAGCTGGCAGGAGTGCTGAGTGCACAACACATTCATGGAGTGTAGTGTCAGATAATGCAGTCATTAAAGCAGTTGAAACACTGTGTCATGAGCAGACGGAGAGAAATGGAAAAGAATAACTTGCGCATATTGGTTATTCATTTTGCCTGCTCACTCTTCTGTGTGTACATTTGTGTGTGTGTGTGTGTGTGTGTGTGTGTGTGTGTGCGTGTGTGGGTCTGTGTGTGTGGGTGTGTATGTGTCAGGTGCTCGACTGCAGGGACAGGAGGACAAGGCTAAGAGAAAAGGCAATATGGCATCAATAACAGTGGGTTTTCGTTTAAAACAGCTCCTCACGCCCAGTGTTTACTGCAGAATCAGATGTGGTAAAGCCTGAACTCTGCTCAGGCGCAGGGTCTGTGTGAGTAAAGGTGCTGTGACGAGCTACACTGAAGTGAAAGAAGCCAAATACACTGGTCTTGCCCCACCTCAAGTCCCTCACCTCCTGCCTGCTGGACCCCGCCTACAGAGCCCATCTGACCCATCTGGACTCCCCGGGAACCTACGCCAGGATCCTGTTTATGGACTCCAGCTCTGCATTCAACACCATCCTCCCTGCTCTGCTCCAGGACAAGCTCTCCCAGCTCAACGTGCCTGACACCACCTGCAGGTGGATCACTGACTTCCTGACGGATCGGAGGCAGTGCGTGCGGCTGGGGAAGAATGTCTCAGACACTCAGACTATCAGCACAGGAGCTCCACAGGGCTGTGTACTTTCTCCTCTGCTCTTCTCCCTGTACACAATGCTGCACCTCCAGCCATGACTCCGTAAAACTCATCAAGTTTGCGGACGACACCACCCTCATCGGGATCATCTCGGACGGGGATGAGGAGGGAGGTGGACCGACTGGTGTCCTGGTGCAGTGGTAACAACCTGGAGTTCAACGCCTAGAAGACAGTGGAGATGATGATGGACTTCAGGAAAGTCACAGCCCCCGAGCCCCCCCTCATCGTGACAGACTCCCCCATCACCACCGTGGACTCCTTCCGCTTCCTTGGCACCACCATCACCCAGGACCGCAAGTAGGAGCCCTCCATCAGTTCCCTCATCAAGAAGGCCCAGCAGAGGATGTACTTCTTGCGGCAGCTGAGGAAAGCCAAGCTGCCAGTGCAGTTCTACACGGCCATCATTGAATCCATCCTCACCTCCTCCATCACCGTGTGGTACGCTGGAGCCACAGCCAGGGACAAACAGAGACTACAGCGCATTGTGCGTTCTGTTGAGAAGGGGATCGGCAGCAGACTTCTATCTCTGCAGGACCTGTACATCTCCAGGGCTCTGGGGCGAGCAGGTCGGATCACAGCTGACCCTTCTCACCCTGGACATGGTCTATTTGAACCACTCCCCTCAGGCATGAGGCTACGGTCCATCCGGACCAGAACCTCCCGCCGCAAGAATAGTTTCTTTCCCTCTGCCGTTGGACTCATGAACACTTCTTAGCACCTGCCACTTTAACTGCAACTATACATCACTTTCTGCACTACAACTTTAAATTTAACTGTAATTTTGTGTTCATAGTCATGCCTATTTTTATTTTTATTTTATACTATAGTAATTTTAAATAGTTTCTTAATGCATTCCCTTTTGATTGAATATATGTTGTTTTTTATTATTGCTCAGTGTTTTATGTTGCACCTTAATGCCGAGATAAGTTCCTATGTTTGTGAATTTTGTTCGTTTTGTTCCTTGGGCTTTGGTTTGCATTTTTTTCCTTAAAACTGAGATCAAAATGACCACATGGGAGTGGGACGTGAGTGGGATGGATTCTACAGGATTTTATTTGTCTCTCTGGGGACGGGAGTGGGACAGGGCAGGAGTGACTATTCCCTCCCAGTGGAGACTTTGTGGAGTAGAGCCACTGCTCCTCCAAGTAGAGAGGAGCCAACTGAGGTGGCTCGAGCATGTCCAGATGCCTCCTGGTCATGTCCCCCCTGGAGGAGGCCCGGGGGTAGGGTGAGTGAAGTCTGCTGTCCCCACGACCTGGAAGATGGATTGATATGACCATTCAAATAATCAATGAGTATAAAGATTCAAAGACTCAATAAAGATTCAAAATCATGTATTAGGATAACAAAGACTGCTTGCATTAAATGAAAACATAATCAATATTATTTTTTCTTTGTTTATAAGTCAGGTAATGCATTCATAGTTGCACACACACCAAATCAAAATTGGTGGTAAACTGGGACTAAGACTGCGTTCACACTGGTCCTGATTTGGAACCAGTTTGAGCCCTAATATAGATTTGGTTTGACCTTGTTCTACTCCTGGTTTTGTCCTGGTCTAGTCCTGGGTTTAGTCCCAGTTTAGGCACAATTTTGATGAGGTGATTCTGCAAGTGTGAACCCATCCTTTACCAAACCAAGACTAAGGACGTGTTAACACCTGCTCCGAATGAACTCATGAGTGTTCATTTAGTCCATTTGAAATCGGAGGTCTCAGTGGAGTAGTCTTCCTGGTAGGGGTGCACCTGAGTGCACAGAAACCAAATAAAAACTTTGAATGTATTACATTGTCAATGGTCTTCTTTGTATTTCGTGAAAGTTGCTGCTCCAAACATTTTATATACATATAAATCTGCTGTAATTTCTTCTCATTTCTGTCTAATACACTGGTACACTGCTCCCCACAGGAGTTTCTACTGATTAGTGGTGCGCCCTCAGTCACTTCAGTTAATTTGACAGAAATCAAATGCGAACATGAACCAGACAGACGACATCATGAGCAGTGCCAATTTAATTTTGAATTGAGTCCTCCTGATCAATAAGTGTGAATAAGCCCTACAACGTGACCAAAGCAAGTTTTCAGTAATAAATTGGGCTCAAACCAGGACTTAACACCTAGCTGTGTGATCATGCCTTGCCTTTACTTAACACAAAGATACAAAAATATTGATAGCTTCTCTTCTGGTCCCTTTCAGAATGTGGTTTGTGGGTCTGGGCAGCGCTTCCGTAACCTGACGTGCTGGGTGACGGACGGCTCGGCGGGGGACTCGGGGGCGCAGGTGGAAGACGAACTCTGCAGTGGCCTGGACCTGGAGGTGAATGGGGACAAGAAGATCAGCCTGAAGGAGCCCTGTACGCTGCCCTGCCCAGGTAATACCAAACAGTCAAATGGGATCAAAGCATTTGAAATTTTAAGATTTCTGCTGGGCCTATGTGTCTATTATAGGCTATTCACTGCTTTGGAATCTTGAGCTTTATGGTTTTTACTCTGGTGGGGTCCACAAATTTCATTTTAGATTTCGCATGAATCCAAAATACCACACTTTGCTCACTCAGAACTTACCAGACACCCAGATACTCATTCTGCCTCCACTTCACATGTCTCCAATAGTCTTAATAATACATAGGGTTATATACATATACAAATATGTGCACACAATTGAGTTGTTGTTGAGTTGTATGCAGATCCAAACTAAGTATGCTTTGTTTGGATCTGATTTGAGCCCAGTTCTGATGTAGACTTGTTTTGGTCCTGTTCTAGTTTTAATCTTTTTATTTACTTATTTGGACCTAGTTTAGTCCAGATATAGTTCTGTTTTAAGTTATAATTTTGATTATAACTTCAGTTTCAGATGGCCACAAGAATAGTTTCTTTCCCTCTGCCGTTGGACTGATGAACACTTCTTAAACACCTGCCACTTTAACCACAATTTAATCAATCACTCACTGCACTGTCACTTTCTGCACTCACAACTGTAAATTGCCCTTTTGATTTCATGTATATTTCATATATGTTGTTTTTATTATTGCTCAGAAGTTCCTATGTTTGTGAATTCTGTTCATTGACAATGGCAATAAACCATTTCTGATTCTGATTCTGATTCTGGTATAAACTCCTTTCCGGATTGTAGACAAGTTAAGTCTGAGTCGTCATTGTTCAAGTCCGATTCGTCATATTCCAAGTCCGAGTCGCCATTGTTCAAGGCTGAGTCGTCATTGTTCAAGGCCGAGTCATTGTTCAAGTCTGAGTTGTCATTGTTCAAGTTCAAGTTCTTTGTGTTCAAATCCGAGTCGTCATGGTTCAAGTCTGAGTCGTCATTTTTCAAGTTCAGGTCCTTGTTCAAGTCTGAGTTGTCATTGTTCAAGTTTGAGTCCTTGTTGTTCAAGTCCGAGTCCTTACTTTTCAAATCCAAGTCCTTTTTTATTTCTCCTTATATTTTTTGCAGTGCGTACATAAATTCTTTATTCTATTTGCGATTAATTTTATCGTAAACAATGCTCCAAAACAACAACTGTATTTTAAAGCACAGGCCACAGTTTTGATATGAGAGAGAATCAATAGTGTGTATTTGTTCCAGGATACGAGACTTCAGGGCCCTCTCAGAGATCAGATGGAACTGAAGATGATCCAGGCTAATGTCGTCTGCATTGATTCAGGGAGCAGATTCAAGCGTGTGGGATTTAATTTGTGTTACAGATGCTGGATGTGAATAATGATGTGCTTCCAAACAGATTGTAAAACACACTTGTCAATGGTAAAGGGATTGTAGGAGGTTTTTGCCTAAACTGGGGATGTGGTGTACATTGTATCAGTATGGAAACATATAGAGTGGTGTTGTTTTTTTATGGTATTAATGGTCATTAAGCTGCTTTTCCATAGTGGTATGGACACAACTTAGGGACACAACTTTGCAACTTGGGAAACCCTTGAGCATCAGTGTTGACCTAAACTTTAGAGGCACTGCACTTTTATTTAGTTTATTCTTGTGCTTGTTTGTTCTTGTAGGAAATTTGTTTTGCCCCAGTACAGAATATTCCAAAAGCAAACTCGGAAATAGCAGAGTTGAGATGTTAGCAAGCTAAGGCTGTGTCCGAATGTCACCCCTAACTACTAACCTCTAACAATTCACTCATTCACTAATTCACTATCTAGCCCTGCACTATTTACAGCGTTGGGAATTAGCAAAATATACATGTACCAAAAATACATATTCAGAATACAATTTTGAGTGACTGTACTCTTTACGCTCTCATTTGGTGGTATTCAGAATACAGTTACTTACCTAAAATCAAATATATATATATATATATATATATATATATATATATATATATATATATATATATATATATATATATATATATATATATATATATATATATATATATATATATATATATATATATATATATATATATATATAGGCATTAAAAAACATGGAGCAGTGCGTCATGTAGTTTTGGTATACAACATGGAGTCTTATGTTCATGTGATCCTCTGAAACTTTTGAAAACGTTTTTCTGAGTTGAAAAAAATGACATAAAGGCCAGCACAATATAAAAAGAAATAAAATCACATGAATGCAAACAAGTTGGCTGATCTACTAAAGAGGTGTTGTCGAATGAGTGCCTTCTGACTAATCGAACCCCCAAAAGAATGTCTGGAACGATAGTGCGGTATAATTCGAACGGACGTGGAGGATCTGGTCGAGTAGACAGAAAAGAGTTGCCTCCCCTTGAAGCCTTGGAATGAGAGAAATAATCATTTTACTGAGGAGTTTGATGGTCGCATGAACGTTTTAAAATGCGGGAGTCTGCTACTTCTGTGTGTTGACGTGAGAGGTGCACTAAAGTTACTCATCATAGAGACAAGAAGCAGATTCTTGGTCTGAAATGAAGAGGAGCTTGCCCTGTAGGATCATCTGAATGCCTGGTAGAGAAGACTAAGTGCTTGAGGACTGTATAGTGCGTATGGCAGCTGGATTGAGTTGGAAGTGGATGGAGTGCGTCTTCGATGCATCATTGATGCATGATGGATTGAGGTGCACACTGAGAAATGTCTCTTCTGAGAAAGAAACAGGAAACCCGATCGCCGGAGCTATTGAATCGGCAGCTTGGAGAAGAATGATTGAGATTGTCGAGTTACGGTGATGCGCCCTGATAAAAGATGAGACATCTTTGATGATGGAAGGGTGAACAGACGTAAAACACCGGCGGTGAAGGCCTGTAAATTGGAAAGGATTGAGGAAGAGAGTAGAGGGTCGAAAGAAGGAATGTGAGATGATTTAGAGAGCATCCCGGTGCCCGGTGGCAGCTCTGGAGAGAGACTTCATCCCGGTGCCTGGTGACAGCTCTGGAGAGAGACGGCATCCCTGTGCCCGGCTGCAACCCTGCGACAGGAGATCGAATGGGGGACGGACGCAGGTGCGAGAAGAGGGTTGAAGGAGAGAACACACCCGAGAACATGGAACATATTCTTACACCATTATAAAAGAGTAAGACTCTAAGGCTCTAAGAGAGGGACTCTGGGGAATTAATAGATAAGGGGATAGCGGCCGATGATACGCCGGGACCAATATGAGCGTGGCTGTCGGCCATGGATCGGAGCGTGCCTGCCATATGTGCTATTAGTCAAGGTACTCGTACAACCACAGTTAAGTTAGGTAACTTGGATTTCAGATGTAGTTGTAGCAGTAAGTGTAGAGGAGGAATGAAGGGACAAAGGGATGAAGGAATGCATATATGTGGGGATTGAGTGCATTCAACATTATTAACTACATTTATTTGCATCGATTCACCCACGGCACCGCTGCCACTGCTTGTGAAAGCATTTGTGAGCCACGAAGACGCAGCACGTGGACCTGATCAGTGGGAGTCACATGCTGAATTAGGCAGGTGAAGCATGAGAGAAAACGCAAGATGGATTTCTATGAATACAGTTGTTTCTTATACCACACATCCCTGTTTGCATTCTCATTCTACTTTGTGACATTATGTAATCATCATTGGCAAACATTGGCCTGGATAATACTGTTCTCAAACTGTGAGAGTCATCCATAAGGGACAGACTGTGAGAGACCAGGGTCATGCACCCTGGGACACAATCCAAGGAGGAATATCGCGGACATTTTGGATTATGCAGGATTCTGGCTATGTTGTATAATTTACCAGCCCAGTCTCCTGCTGTTAATGAGCTGTGCGCTCAACTGCAGCCAAGCCCTCAGTCCCAAACAGACTGTGAGCAGCAGAAGGACTCAAACAGTAAGAAATTTCTTTACGCTAAACTGAAAGAGCTGTGACATAACCTAATTTATGTGCATAAAAAGATTATGTGTATATCTGAGGTTCTCAACTTTCACACCACTTACCACCTAAGAAAATAATTGGCCTTCTAGACTTCTAGGTCTAGAAGGCCTTTTCCTTGTCTAAACAAGGGCTAATCCTGGTCTAAAATAGGCATAATATTGCTACAGTAGTTTTGAAAACCAAAATCCAACAGAGGACAAATTGTGGATAAAACAGACTCTTACTTTGAAAATAAGAGAATCATTCAATGTACCACATTATGGAATTTCCAGGGTTGCAACGAATGCTTCAAGAACAGCAAGAGAGTAGAAAAATATCAGTATTTGTCAGGGACAAAATCAAGAATCTTTAAGAGAAAAGATGATCTGCACCAGATTTAGCTACTGGTACTTTCCATCTGCAGTCCCTGAGCAGAGATTCCACAACTGCAATAATAAACAAGTACACATTTAATTACAATTACAACATGTTACATTATTAACATCAGTTTAGACAGATGAAAAAATACAACTAAAAATGATCAATGGTACCATTGATGATGTAGGATGTGCTTTTTCAGGTTATGAATTGTCGGAGTTGGGATTAGAATTGACGGCACTTGACAGCCACTTTGACCACTTGACCACCGGGCAGCAAACTGTTTTAGGCTTACACTGTAAGCAATTTCTTACAGTGTAGCCCATTACCTGTTATTATCGCTTGAGCAAGTGGCAAGTGTTAACATAATTCAGGGAGCTGTGTTGTTGCAGAATCATACCATGTATTTGTATCAGTGTTGTGTGGTCCAAGCTCTGTCAGGATTTAATGGGTTTCTGCTGGCACTGCATGTTTAGTCTTTGTTTAGCCTTCATTGGCTCTGCTGTTGAAAAAGATTCAATTATAGTAGTCTGGACACTGCTTTTTAGAAGAACAAGATGTTTACAAGAGTCATTCTCAATCTGCAGATCTAGTATATTTATCCTACTCTGAGTAGGCCCTGCCCATCGGCCGGAACTTCATTTTGCAACAGAACACTCCTGGATGTGTCAAACTTATTTTCTTTGGAGGCCAGCATTCAAACCATTCAAAGGATTAGGTATAATGGCGGCGCCCAGACGGGCTTCCGGAATAAGATGAATTGGCTCTGTTAGGCCTTATAACAGGAGTGTAGAGACTCTGAACACAGATTTGCTCAGATAAGGCACTTGTCCAGCCTGGTGACTTGGGCAGGTTATGGTAAATGACCCTGTATGAAGTCCAACACTTTCCTCCATATTAGAAAAAACAAAGGGAAAATGTAGAAGGGTCTGGAATGACAGATTTTGTATTGATGATGGGAGAGAGTGACCACTGCACAAAGCCTTCTCCAGCTCGTCCCAAACGCTCTCACTGGGGTTAGTAGATTTGTTTATGCTTCTCCTTAGATGTTTTCTCTGCTCGATACCAATGATTTGACCCTTCTCAAACACACTGACACATTGTCTTTCCACATGGTTGTTTCAGAAATGAGACGCCACTCACTGCATCAGTTGGGTTTAAATACGATGTTGCAGCTGAAAGATCATCACCCCCAGCAGTTATCCAGCAGGAGGAGAGGACCTACTGTATTTGCTTAGCTGAATCCAAGTGGCCAGGATGTGTAAATGATGTATTACTTTTCTGTTGTATATTGAAAATTTACATTTATAATCATTAAATCTATTATAAAACAGATAGCTATTGCATTTATGACACCTCAAAATAACTTTTTTCAGTATAATATTGATATTTATTCACGCTTGATTCAGTCTTGTCCTTTTTATACTGACACGCTGTATATTGACATTTATTACATGATACTCTGCATAAACATGTGTGTTAGTGAAGATATCCTGACCACTGCATGCATTTTTCAGTAGCTTTTTGAGATGCATTTGGCAGTTGTTAATCAAATTCTTTTCCCATGTCAAATAAATGTGCTCTTGTGGCCTTATATTCCACTAACTCCTTAAATGAAAATCTGTGTTATCACTTCACCATTCAAGAAATATATACTTGATTAGCATTTGCTTATCTAGTGGAAAAAATTAAATATATATATATATATATACACACACACACACACACACACACACATATATATATATATATATATATATATATATATATATATATATATATATATATATATATATATATATATATATATATATATATATATATATATATATTATATATATATATATATATAGTATATTACACACACACACACATACACATATATACAGATGACTACAACTGAATCTTTTTCTACTATATATATGTCCATCCATCCATCCATCCATCTTCTTCCGCTTTATCCGGGGCCGGGTCGCGGGGGCAGCAGTCTAAGCAGGGACTCCCAGACTTCCTTTTCCCCAGACACTTCCTCCAACTCCTCCGGGGATCCCGAGGCGTTCCCAGGCCAGCCGAGAGACATAGTCCCTCCAGCGTGTCCTGGGTCTTCCCCGGGCCTCCTCCCGGTGGGACATGCCCGAAACACCTCCCTAGGGAGGCGTCCAGGAGGCATCCGGAACAGATGCCCGAGCCACCTCAGCTGGCTCCTCTCAACGTGGAGGAGCAGCGGCTCTACTCCGAGCTCCTCCCGTGTGACTGAGCTCCTCACCCTATCTCTAAGGGAGCGCCCAGCCACCCTGCGGAGGAAACTCATTTCGACCGCTTGTATCCGCGATCTTGTCCTTTCGGTCACTACCCAAAGCTCATGACCATAGGTGAGGGTAGGAACGTAGATTGACCCCACCCACCTGGTGGGGTCAATCTACGTTGACCCCACCCACCTGGAGAGGGTGGGGAGTCCTATATATATATATATATATATATATACATATATATATATATATATATATACACATATATATAGTAGAAAAAGATTCAGTTGTAGTCATCTGGACTACAACAAATTATGTGTGTACCTGTGCACTGTTTTGCTCTGTCCTCCAGTCACATGTTCTTTTCTCTTGTCCAGGGGAGTGCTACCTGATGGAGTGGTCCGACTGGAGTCCGTGTGTCAGTATCTGTGTGAAGGAGGCCTCTGTGGACTTCGGGTCGGTCCAGGTCCGGTCCAGAGCTGTCCTGGCCCAAGAACCAGAAAACTTGCAGCAGTGTCCGGACCAGGCCTGGGAATCCCAAACCTGCACAGGTGAGGACAGGAGCATCTCTTTGGTTTGGACTGTTATTTTCATTGGTATTTTAGGATGTATATTTATTTAACTCTTTCCCTGCCAGCTCTGTTTGCACAAGCCACCTCCTAGTCCGCCAGAGATTTCACCTAATTTCAACAATTATCACAGCCCCACAGAAAACACCAAAAGAAAAGTCCATGTCTCTATTTGAATTGAAAAAAAAAAGTTATTGTATATTGATCTTTTCCTATTTATAGGCACTTAAAAAGCTTTCATCAGAATCAAACATTTTGAGGCAAAACGTGGAGAAAAATGCTCAACACTGCTTCTTTGAGCTATGGTAAAATAACACTTTCATGTATGTAACTCTCTGTCTCAATGTCCTGCTCCTTTTTACCCAAACTTTGATCCAGTATCATCAGAGGGAGAATGTTCGTCAGGGTGCTCCGCATCCCTTGAAATAATCAAGTCCTTAAAACAGAAATTTCCGTCCATGGCAGGCGACAGTTTTTTATCCAGGTTTTTATATGTATTTCAAGCAAAGTACACATAAAAAAATATTATATATATATATATATATATATATATATATATATATATATATATATATACATACACATATTGTATTAAGATGCAACATTTATTATTAAAAAATATTCAAGATGTTGGTCATTTTGTGGAAATTTATAAGTTTCGGCATCTGTTGCCCTCATGTTGAAACATGTCGAACTGGTTACAAATAGCATAGCTATTAGCATTATGATACTAACAGAGAGATTGAACCCAGAATCACAAATCCAGTGTTTTCAGTTGCAGCCTCCTTTTTTGGACATTTCTTAATAAAATACTGTGTAATGCCCATGCCCATCTAAGAAAGGAACATTAGCAATTGTACAATCTGATACTGCAACTACTACTGCATAATTTCATTGTTGAAAACAACACATTTTAATTAATTAAATTAAAACAATTTATCTTCAGTTGTGTGTATTTTAAAATTTCAAGGACATAAAAGCCTATTGCACTTTAAATGGGACAAACATCTTATCTTGTTGCTCTTAAAATTAACATAAAATAAGTTTATATTTTTAATTGTTAATATTATTATTATGATGATGATTATTTAAGTATTTATTTATTCATAATATATATATTTCCCCATGCAAATGCACTGTGTAACTTCTCTGGCGGGTCCGCCACCTTCATGGACCAAGCTAGTGGTGTACATGTTGCACTTTAACTCATCCAACTCTACCCAACAACTATAAAGAACAGCTGTTGGGACCTGTCAGTTCTGACCTCTGTATGATTCACATTTAGAAGTGGGTCCCATTATAACGCTATAATGCATCTAGCCCAGTACACGTTTCTATTAGTGGAACGATCAAACTCCACTTTTCTATCAGAGAGAAAGGAGCATTGAGCCCAGAGCGAGGCTGCCACAGTGGTGTGGGGAAGTGACCTGTCCTTCACGTACTCTCACAGGGACACAGCTGACAAATTGTACTTTGACTCCACAAACTCCAAACTATAGAAGAGCTTAAATCCTTCAGTTCCATATTGATGTAGTCTTCATGCATGTGATAAAGAAGTCATTAGTGTGTGCAGATTAGACTGTAGTCATCAGAGCCAGGGAACACAGGACAGCCTAATAATAACCACTACTCACTAATCTGCTCTCATTTTGGCTTTCCCACGCACGCAGATTTTTACACCCGAGAACATGGAACATATTCTTACACCATTATAAAAAAATGAGTAAGACTCAAGGAGTCAGTCTGATAAATCAAAGGACATATTCTTAAGCATGCTCTTATACTTTTTACGTTGGCATATCATGTTTTAGAATTTAAAATAAAATATATCATGTGCCATCAGCAGTGCTCCCAATACTGGGATTTGGTGTTATCACGCTCGCCAGTGGCAGCAGTGGGAATGAACTATGGAAAAAAACAAATTTGATAACGTGCATATGACATATGACTATGCACCCAAGATCCTCAGAAAATTGTGCCATTATTCAATTCCAAAGATGTGATTGTTGTCAGTTGATAGGACTTTTCAGACAGACATGAGATTACTATGACAAATTTGTGGAGCCAATCCCAAAGAAATAATGAGGTTGCAAAGCCTAGCATGGATGGGATGTTACTTCTGATGCAAGTGTTCATGTGCATGCACTTGAACGTGGAAGTGTTGTGGTATTTTGGCAAAGTACTGCACGGTTATGTGGTTTTACCAGTTTAGTGGCAGGCCTATTTTTGGACACAGATGGGAGTGAGTACACTATGAAGCGCTTGTGCATAGACATAGCTGTAATAAATAATCAATTAATGAATGCTGCTGATTTGGATTTAATAAATGGGACATTGCGTCATTACCGAACAAAGATGCTGCATGTGGACAGAAAGATTTTTCAGGCGATTTTTCAAGAAAATCTCCATTTACAAAACATCTGAAATAATGAAATAAAATTCTAAAAAGTGAACACAACCAATTCCACATCTGTTACCTAGCAACCATACTGTAAACATGGGCCAAAATTCATATAAAATACACAAAAGTGATGCAAATAATACCTGATAACACCTTTATTTTTTTAATATTATTTAGACTGTTAATTGTGTGTAAATTGTTCCTCTATTGTTGTTGGCATAGACAGAAGAACTCAGAAGAACGCAGCTCTACTTCCTGTAAAATTCCACTTTTATTTTTCTAAATGTCTTCACAAACAGCAGCTCGACTGATACAAAACTACGATAAATATTGACACAAACCTGAGACCCTGGCATACGTACTTTAAGCGCCATATGTATGTAATGAACGTGATTTTGACAACAGAAATGCTCCGATGATTTGACTTAAAAACAGAGCAGAAGTTATGCTTGGACGTTTTCTGCTAACATGGAACCATTTCTTTAAATGTGTGCTTCCACACTTTCCTGAGTTTAGCTTTGTGTGTACAGGGCCTTAGTTCTGCTTAAAAGTATTAAACGTGTGACACTGACAGACATAGCTGCCTTAACATAAGGGCTTACCTGGGCTGCAGTTCAGTGGCCTCTCTAGTGAGAGGTCCTGTCACTCGGTAGCTGAGCAGCTCTTCACACTCATTTGTGACTTCTCATGGAACTTTCCGATAGCTATGTCAGGCTATTTACGCTTTCATTTGAAAAAGTTCAAAGTGTTGTTCCGTTGTGTCTGTTATATTGAATATAATGACAAATATTCCAGGACTAGTTGAGTTGTTTTCAAGAACACATTTTTAAGCTATGTAAAACGTGCAAGGGGGCCTTCATGATCTCTCAGCCCCAGGGCCTATTGATTCCTTCAGACGGCCCTGCTAATTGATGTTCTTTTAAAGTCCAGAATTCTGAAATGCCAATGTTTTTTTGTTTTGACAGGAGGAGACTGCTACGAGTACAAGTGGAGGAGCAGTGTTCTGCCAGACTCTACTCGGCCTCTCATCTGGTGCCAGCGCTCGGATGGACTCAATGTCACAGGTACGTCTCATTACACTGGTCGGGTCCACTAAGCCAAAAGGTTCGGGGTTCAATTCCTGGCCCGTGTGATTTCTGTGTGAACTTTGCACATTCCCCCTTTGTCTGGGTCAAGTTTGCTCCATATGCACAGTAGTAGATGTTTGGGGGGGATCCCCCCCCCTAAGTAATTATTTTACTACCCTTTTCTTACTATTAATTTTCATTAGTGTACCTCGGCCCAGTATGAGGTCAAGTCTTTAGTTACATCTCGGCCCTGCTTGGTACCGGGACCTCCAAAACCCCTTTTTCAAAGACTGTTGATGCGGGATACTGCAATATAACATTATGGGGCTTATTTGTATTGGTTTCCAATTATTGGACAATTTATTGTAATATATTAAAACATTGTATTCTCATTGACTACATTGTGACCACACAGTATGACAGTACTGTTCCATATGAGAATATAAACCTCCACACTTTATTATCTTAAAATTAAAGCCTTGGTTACAATGACCTGTAAGAATTTTTACAAATCTCACAGGTCTTATGAAACCAGGAGCTCGTAGTGAGCAAAGTTTCTTACAGCCTTCTCAAAGCGTCTCCCTTTCCATTTTCAATAACAACTCAAGGTGTTCTTGAGAAATAGAAGCCGTATGATGGTTGTGGTGTTCTTGCATTGTTCTCAAGTCGGGCTTTCTTGAAGCATCTTTACGTCAGTCCTACTGATATGTTTAAGCTCATGGGCACTTGAAGTCCTTTCTACATAAGTACAACTCGAGGTGCTGTCAAGTCGAGTTATAAAAGTCTTATAAAGACTAATAAAGACTTTTATAAGCTGTTATTTTTGTGGTGGCTATTATAATGCACCTTTTATGGCCTCACAGGGTTTTAATGGCAGTATAAACGCGACTGCGGGGCCTCATGCGTTTACATGGGAGAGCTCTAATTGTGTAGCCCCAGTACCTGTAGCGTTTGTCCTCCACTGACCAACATTATCTCTCACCCTTTTCTTCAGCTCGTTGGGAGGGCATCCGGCACAGCTCCCTCCTCCTCAACTCCTCGCTCCGTTTATCAGTCGTGCACTTTTTTCACATGCCTTCTCCTCTTACGTTGCATATTTGGCCACTTTATTAACTTTGACTCTCGAGAGGAAAAGAACAGTATGGTCTCTGAGCTCTGGAGCAGCTGTCACTCCTCCACATATGGTGCACATGAAAACACATGTGCTCACATCTTGTGTAAACTCTAGTAGGTCTTTGGAGCGGAGTTTTGACACACAAACACTGGGAATGCTCTTAGGGGGTTGTAAGGCATTCGTATGGCACTCATAGGAAGAGGGGCATTGTGGGCTGCTCATAGAAACTCTTCGACAAGCCCATCGACCTGGCTATGAACTTAAATGTTGTCTTCAATCACTGTGTTTTTGTAAGGCAGTCTAAAGAAATGGAAATGAGCCAAAAATTGCTCGTAGATTGTTCGCAGCCGTTCATACAAGTCATTGTGACTGAGGCTTAAACCCAAGATAAATTCTGCTGCTTAAACAGTTCACCTGATATATCAGAATGACAAGTCCATATCCCCAAACTGACGTATAGAATTCTCATTCATTTGTCCAGAGACAGCCTATGGGATAAATCCATGGGAAAGTCAGAGATTTCAATAAAATAATTCAACTTAACCTTGATGTCTTTGCCTCAAACTTGGCACAGTTGATGTTTATATACTAAATATTATCTCAGTGTTATTTATTGGGGGCATAGTCAAAATCAGATCGAGCAATTCCTTAGGCATTTGTGGCAAACTATGATATTTTATTCCAGCCATTTATACTTTTTATACAATTCAAATGGAATATTATGACAATACACTACATACATTTTAGACAATATGACTTCAATGTGGAAGATATCACAGTTGCAGTAGCATGAATTTAAAGGAACATCAGTGTCTACGCTGACATGATTTCAACTTGATGTGGTTATTTCAGGAGGCTGCCCCCCTCTGAGCCCTGGAGCAGACAGCAGCTCCTGTGACCCGCCCTGCCTCATGCCCCGCTCCTTCTGCTCACAGGTAACAGCCAACGTCTGCTCTATGCTCACATGTTCGTCCTGTAACCACATTCATGATAAAAAGGAACTGCCGTGGCTATGGGAAATAGTCAACAAGGTTACACTTTAATGTGTAGTATACCTTAAAGATGGTGACAATTCAGGTACTGACAAATAGATCAAGTCCAGAGAAGGTGTGTAGACTTTAAAAACACAGAGAAGCTTCATGGATTACCACAAGGCACAGTTGCAAATATGGTTTTAATGATGACACAACATCATGTTTGCTAAATCATTGACATGTTAGATGGGTGTAGGTAGATTATCTGTCCGGACTGCAAAAAATGTCCGGGGTCCCGCGCCTTGCTGGTCACTTCACACTGTGAATGGCTGAATAAAAAAAAGAACCAGGAAAACAAACAAACCATGTTTCTAACACTGCAGAAAGGTCGGCCGAGACCAGTGTAGCGGTAGACTACTGTTCCCAGAATGCTTTGCCATACGTGCGTTGTGGAACTTCCGGTTAATAAGTAAACGAGTTACTAGACGTGAGTCTCTTGTGTCCCGAGTCTTCTTTATACATGGTGTCAGAAGTGGCGAACTGTCAGTCTCCGCGGCATTTTCAGATGCAGTGCTGTGCGGCTAACTTGCGGAAGAAGTTTTCGGCAGTTTTTAGAGAGAAAATGACCGTTGCGCAGGCGAAAGCAGTCATCGGCGCTAACTAAAAGGTGTGCATGCGCAGCCGCACCCACATGTCGGAGGAGGGAGAAGTGCAGAGCAACGGTGCATCAGACAACTCTGATCCTGAACGCGACGACGCCAGGGATTTCCAAAGAGAGATGGCGACCACGGTGCAAATAACTCCCCCAGAGACATTTGATTTCTCACAGCCTACAGATTGGCCAAAGTCGATCAGAAGATTTGAAAGGTTTCGCATTGCAACAGCTCTTGACAACAAGCCGGAGGAATATGAGGTGAATTCGCTCTTGTACGCAATGGGTGATGCAGTTGACAATGTTTTAGCTGTTTTACCACTGAGCGATGACAATAGAAAGAGCTATGCAGCAGTTAAAGCAGCATTTGATCAACATTATGTGGGAAAACACAACGTGATTTTTGAAAGAGCGCAGTTCAACTCCAGACGTCAACAAGATGGTGAGAGTGCAGAATCCTTTATCACAGCTGTACACAATCTTGTAGAAAATTGTGGATTTGGAATGCTTAAAGAGGAACTTATAAGGGACAGAGTTGTACAAAAGATTGTCAGAGCAGCTACAAATGGACTCAGAATTAACACTTGCCAAAGCCATTCAGAAGGTCAGGCAGAGTGAAACTGTAAAGAAACAACAGACAATTCTACACAGCAGTTCTGAGTAAAAGGAAACAAACAGGACAATTCATACACAACAGTTCTGCAAAGAAGACAAAGCACTGAACATGGACACTTAATAACGAACAAAATATCAAACGAAGGCAAGTCTCAAACATGGCTGAAGAAGGAACAAAAATTAACCAAGCACAATGAAAAAGAATGCAGTCGTTGTGGACGGAAGAACAAACACTCTTGGAAAGACTGCCCAGCTAAAGCAGCACAGTGTCGGAAATGTCAGAAGAAAGGACATTTTGCTGTAGCTTGTCGTAGTAGTGAAGCAGCAGGTTTACGTGAAGTGACCGAAAATTAGAATGATACAGATAGCGAAGCGTTCGTATTCTTAGGGGAAATAGGAACAAACAGGTCCGAGCCCTGGGTTCAAAAGGTCAAGTTAAATGGGGAAAATGTTGAGTTTAAACTTGACACAGGGGCAGATGTTTACGTCTATTCCAGAGAGACTGCACACGGCCAGACAGGGACGGGAAGCTGCAGAAGCCTAAAAAAAAACTACTAGGGCCAGGCAGTTACCCCTCTCAAGGTTAGAGGCTGCTTTGGGGCGCAGCTGGTAGTGAAAGGGCGCTCTACGTCACAAGATGTCTACCTTGTTTCAGGTCTAGTACAGCCGTTGTTAAGCAGACCAGCATGTGAGGCTTTAGGATTGGTGTACAGAAGTAGACAGTCAGTGAAAGTGAGACAGATTTCAGATCTGCTTACCCAGAATGTGTTTAAGGGTTTAGGCCAGCTGAAGGAGCCTTATCACATAGAGCTAGAGCAGGCTGCCATACCTGTGGCCCTGTCTGCCCCACGACGCGTGTCCCCTTCCCCTTAGAGATGCAGTTAGAACTGAGTTGCACAGAATGGAAGACATGGGAGTTATTTCAAAAGTAACTGAGCAACACCGAGTGGTTCAGGCATTGTGGTGACTCCTAGACCAGCAAAGAAGCCCCCCAGAATATGTGTGGACCTCACACCCTTGAACACAGCTGTAAAAAAGGGAACGCCATATTCTTCCAGCAGTGGATCAAACACTGGCAATGATGAAAGACGCTAAAGTGTTCACAAAGCTCGATGCTCGTTCCGGATTTTGGCAAATACCTCTCACGCCAGAGTCAAGGCATCTCACGACATTCATAACACCTTTTGGGAGGTTTCACTTCAATAGACTTCCCTTCGGCATAGCATCAGCACCCGAACATTTCCAAAGGAGAATGTCACAGATGTTGGAGGTCTTTGATGGTGTGATCTGTCATGCCGATGATGTAATGGTGTATGGCAGGGCAGACAGGAGCATGACCAGAGACTGCATCGCGTGCTCAAAAAGAGAAGTGTGAGTTTGCCAATAAGGAAATAATTTTTGTGGGACACAAAGTTTCTGCAAAAGGCATCGAGGCAGATCCAGACAAGGTAAAAGCAATCCAGCAGCTGCCACAGCCCCAGAGTGTGGAGGATGTGCGCCGCCTCTTTGGCATGGTTAACTATCTTGCCAAGTTTATGCCACAGTTGGCCACGATCACCACACCGCTAAAGGAGCTGCAGAAAGAGAGGAACGAGTGGACTTGGCAGATCCACAGGAAACAGCGTTTCAGAGGATAAAAGAGATCTTAAGTTCTCCTGAAGTGCTTGCTCAGTATTCCAACAATGCAGATACAAGAGTAGCTGCGGATGCATCACCATACGGTATTGGAGCCGTGCTCTCTCAGAAACAGTCGGACGGCTCGTGGCGGCCAGTGACCTACATTTCAAGAGGACTAACCGACACTGAGAGGCGCTATGCGCAAATAGAAAAAGGAGGCGCTCGCTGCCACGTGGGCATCTGAAAGACTTTCATCTTACCTCATGGGTTACAGTTCACGCTTATTACGGATCACAAGCCTTTGGTCCCTCTTCTGAGCACAAGAGGCTTGGATGACCTTCCTCCACGCATTCTGAGATTCCGCCTTAGGCTGCTACAATTCTCGTTCAACATCATCCATGTTCCTGGAAAAAATCTTGTCACCGCTGATGCTCTGTCACGAGCTCCACTGGCGGGTCCGCCCTCTTCAAGAGACCTCCAGCTAGAGAAAGAGGTAGAGGTTTTTGTGGACTGTGTAGTGTTGCATGTCCCGGTCACGGATAAAAGACTGGTGGAGATAAAGGCAGCACAGGAAGGAGACAGACTGTGTAAAAAGGTAAATGACTATTTTTTGACAAGGTGGCCAGAAAAATGTAGACTAGATCCAGAAGTAAAAGGGTCTGGCAACACAGAATGGACTTTCACGTAGCACATGGTCTTCTCATGAAAGGGGAGAGACTTGTGATACCACCTTCACTGAGAGCAGATATGCTGCTACGTCTGCATGAAGGCCACCAGGGCATTTCAAAGTGCAGGGCCAGAGCAAAAGAGGCTGTTTGGTGGCCTGGCATCTCAGCACAAATAGGTCAGATGGTAGACAGTTGTGAAACATGTCAAAAACACAGGTTACAGAATCGTGAACCCCTGTTGCAAACATCTCTTCCTGACCGCCCATGCAGAAGGTTGGCATGGATCTGTTTGAATGGTCAAAGAGGCAGTATCTTCTTCTGATTGACTTTTTCTCCAGGTACATCGAAATAGCTGAACTCAAACACACATCAGCAGAGGTCACTATCAAAGCTGTCAAAGAGACCTTTGCGAGACACGGAGTTTCAGAGATTGTGGTCTCGGATAATGGGCCGCAGTTTTCGTCAGAACAGTTCAGACAATTTGCAAAAGAGTATCAATTCACACATGTTACGAGTAGCCCCAGATATCCCCCAAGCAAATGGTGAGGCGGAGCGCGCTGTTCGTACTATCAAGGACTTGTGGAAAAAGGACGGTGACTACAACAGAGCGCTGCTGGCTTACAGGGCCACTCCACTGGAACATGGGTTCTCGCCAGCACAGTTGCTCATGGGAAGAAAACCTGCGCACCTCCTTACCCTAACACACAACCAAGCTGGAGCCTACATGGCCGGATTTGCAGGCTTTTCGAAAAAAGGATGAGGAGAGGAGACGTGAGCAGGCAAAACACTACAACCGTAGGCACCGTGCCAGACCACTCCCAAAGCTATCTACTGGACAGAAAGTGTGGATTACCACTGAAGAAACCACTGGATCTGTAGTTAGACCTGCCAATGCTCCCAGATCTTATGTGGTAGAGACTGATAGGGGTTTCCTGAGAAGAAACAGAAGGCACCTCAGACCGACAGGTACTATTACTAGTTCTGGTCGTGTTGTAAGACCTCCTGATAGACAGAATTTGTAAATATTCCAGGTTCAAATAACATGTTGTTCCAAACAGAAGTTAAGGTAAAATACAGCTGATTATATACAAAAGGAAAAGAAATGTTCACGCTAAAATATGCTGTATATTTGTATGTTTATGTGTTTTGTTTGGTGTCTACTTTAAAAGGTTTAACTTTAGCTAAAAGGAGGAGGTGTAGCGGTAGACTGTTCCCAGAATGCTTTGCCATACGTGCGTTGTGGAACTTCCGGTTAATAAGTAAACGAGTTACTAGACGTGAGTCTCTTGTGTCCCGAGTCTTCTTTATACAACCAGTTTAAACTTTTTAAATTAATTAATAACTTGACAAACATTTCCTACCCCAGAACTGCTGGTTTACTGTAGCTTATATCCCACTGATGTTTCTGTTGGATCTCTTTTGCATCACTATGGAGTCATTCTGGACCACTTTTGTGAGGTATTAAAGTTGATTTGATCTTCTGAAATATATGTGTATAAGAAATTAGGCAGGGTGAAAATAAATGTTGCTAATGTATTGGCTTATAATCCTAATTATTACTGAATAAATATTTGACAAATGTTTTGGAAGACAAGCAGTGATGTAAAGTAACAGAGTAGAAAAGTTTGTTTCTTTATTATTTGACACAGCTGGAAAGGCAGAGGTGTTGTTCTTGAGCATGTTCATGGGGATCTGCCTTAACATTTAGAACAAACAAAAATGGGAGTGAAAATGGAAATTGCTTCAAGTTTTTTTAAGGTTAAAGCAACTTCTTTTACTTTATTATTCTAAAAGTTCACTTTTAATGGGTATTTCAATACTTTTACTGAATGTGATTCATTTATTGACTTTAATTCATACTTCATTAGTGCATTTTCTGGTCCTCGTACTTCTATACTTAATGTCTTGTTCTTTACTTCTATAACTAAATTGCTATTTCCGCCACTGAAGACAGCAAACCAAAAGGGATTCTCTGATCATATAAATATTAACACTTTTAACACGCGAAAGATTACCTTAAAAAAAAAAAAAAACACCAAACATGCATGGGTGTTTATTCAAAAGATTTGTATTTGCTATGGCAACAGTTCTAAATATTCATCACTCTGAAACCATAAATAGATCTGACTGACAGTCTATTTTCAGCTGCACCGTGAGTAGAGCAAAAAATCTTTATTAGATAATTTTACAGATATAGGGACATTACTTGCCCACAATACTCTCTTTATGTATATTGTACTGTATATTGTAAAATCAAAGGCATTTCATAATGAATAAATTCTCCATGAAGTAATTAGCTTTGAAGAGCTAATGCATCATAAGAACCTAATTTGCTTAATACTAAAAACATACTGGTGGCATTAATTGCATTCATTCATTCATTCATTTTCTACCGCTTGTTCCCGTTAGGAATCGCGGGTGACTGGAGCCTATCCCAGTGCCTTTGGGCCTTCGGCATGGGTTAGGGTTAGGTTTAGGCATTAATTGCAATTATAGTATGTTCATTATAGTAACAAGTATTATACATATTTACCAGAAATAATTACAAGTAAATCAGCAGTTCTCAGGTAAGAAATGTTTGTGTATTAATTTCAGAGTCACAGTCTGCCAAGTGTGATGTGATCAGGGAGGTGCGAGACCCTGGACATCTTTAGCAGCCTGGACATATAATGTATAAAAGGTCTGAAGCGAGGTGTAGAGTCTTTACAGAGACGTAAAATAAATGCAGAAAAAGCTTAGGATAAACCAGAAGTAGTGAGCCACGTCTCACCGCACAAACTCTGAATTACTAAATGTCTTTTTGTTAATAATTAAAAAGTTAAATCAAGTATAGTTAAGGTTTTATGTGAATACATTAGTTATGTTTGTGGGATGTCAGTTGCTCACATAGCAGAGCTCTGCTTCTGGACCATGAGCCAGGCCCTGAACATGAAGGTACACGCTGCCATGCACAGAACCCATTCCAATGTGCTCTAAAGCCAATTGACCTGGGAGATCAGTTGCCTGGAATCCAGAATACACACTTCTCCAATACTTACCGATACGAGTAACAGGACTGATATTAGTCTGTATAAAATTTCTTAGAGATATGATTCTGGATATTACAGGCAAAGGGAACAGGGCCAGTTAAAACGTGGCTATAGCTATGTTTATTTCAAACTGTGGAACATTCCAGGCAAAAGCAATAGCATTTCAAGAGACAAGGAAGTAGCAGACTCTCATCTAGAAAAATTACATAGCGCAACTTTAAATATTTTAAAAATCAGCCCAAACCCAATGTCATAATCTCGCATAAATATTCTCCAGTACAATGTGGAGCAACCACGTGTGCTTTTCACTTTTGGAGAGTGTGACCTCCACCACTAGAGTCTCACTGCACTGCGAAATCAAATATCTGCTCCGCTTACACTTATGGAAACACAAGGCTATAAGCACTATGTGGAAATATGTGTTTTGTAGGTTTAATTAATCATTTTAATCCTTGTGTTGTTGTTCTGTGTTGTTGGATTTACTATCATCCAAATTTAGCCACATCTTTGGATTATTAATTTTAATATTCATTGCTCAGTAACACAGATTTTGATATTTATATTAATATTTATTATATGTGTTATAAATATTAGCACTTGAGGTACAACCTGGTACACTGCATCTCTCCTGATAAGGTTAATGTATATTGTTCACTGTCCATGTCTCAAAAATAAACTAACATCTGAGAGAAATGGGGCTTTGTGTGTTTAATATCTTCATCTTATGAAAAATGGGAGCAAAAACAGTGTTCATGTATTTGCATAGTGTATACTTCCTTCACATTCACGTCACATTTCCACAGCACATAACCTCCTTCTGTGTCTCTCTGTGTTTGTGGTGTTGTGGCGCCTCCTGCAGAGCGGCCTGTGCATGTGCGAGGAGGGTTTCACTGAGCTGCTCTCTTCAGTGGGACAGCTGCTGCAGTGTGCTCCCATCCCAGTCCTTGAGGTGCCCACAGCGCGGGACAGCGGGGCTGAGGTTGAGACCAGCCGAGCCCTGGAGCCCACGCTGCAGAGCTCCACCGTACAGCCGGGCAGAGCGGGAAGGGCCTGGTACCTGCAGCCCTACGGAGCCGGTGAGACAATGCTGGGAAAACAGACTAAAACATAATTCAAGATAATACAGACCCCTTTAAAATCATCCACATCTTGGAAATATCCAAATGGAGGCAAATTAGAAGTAAACCACAAGGCCTTTTCAAAAATTAACTGACTAATGCTAATGATCCTTTCTTAAAAAAAAAAAAAAAAACAATTTTCGATTTCTAGGGGAAAGGTCCTCACTAAACCTTCAAATCAGGAAGGAATCAGTTAACTGAAACTCATGCATAAACCAGGCTCTTATATACAGAAGATATTAATAGTCTTTAGTAATATTCAATACAGCAGCACCAGACTCTTTATCATTTTAGCTTTGCCTACACTATGATGATGTCTTCTTTTAAAAAAGATTCACTGTTTCCAGCAGGAGGGGGTAAATATAAATGGTCACATTTATATGGCACATTTCCAGTGGCACTCAAAGCACTGTACATCAAGGAACCTCTCACACATTCCCAAGGACACAACAGGAATATTCACCTGAGGCGGCTGCGATCAAACACCCAACCTGTGGATAAATGGATCTGACCTCTGTAGAGAGTTGGTGGCCATCTTGGATCTCCTGTGTCCTTTCCCTGACAGCTGTCTCCTGTCTGCACCGTCTAGTTTTACTCAGTTTAATCCCATGTGTTGTCCGCAGATGGGAAGTTGAAGATGTGGGTGTACGGTGTTGCAGCAGGAGCCCTGGTGCTCCTCATATTCATAGTGTCTATGATTTACCTAGTCTGGTGAGTGCTCTTTCAGTCACCCGTTTGGTCGTTCATCCAGTCATCATTCACCCCAAAACCTATAGTGTATAGTACCAGGATGCAGACTGTAGAACGAGGCTCAAGCTAAAAAAAGAACCCATCGCAAAAGGCCCCATACCTGCCTGACTTTTATTTAACACACATTATCTTTACATTAACATGTTCATTTAACATCAATTGCTCATATTTATGAAGTTGACAAGCTTGAAACAGTTTACGGTGGTTCAATGTTCTTTTGTCACAAGTGGATACTAGCACACTAATTTTGCTTTGCTAAACAAAAGACGGCCATTTAAACTAGATAGAGCCAGTGTTAGCTCCCTCAAGTGCCCAAAAACAGCAATGAGTTAATGGCCTAAATGCAAATAAACAATCAGACGTGGATACTATTCAGTTACACAGGACACATATTACACAAAGTTGACTTTTTTGAGCTTTTAACTATGTTATAACATTGTTCCCTCATCAAAAACATACCTGGAGTTGCATTTAGCTTCGTTCATGTTAGTTTGATCCTCGAGCCTCAAAAGACACCACACTCCATTCTGTATTTGCTAGATATCTGACGTCATAGGTAGAGTTCCGAGATCTTCTGTGCTGCCCAATGTAATTCCCTCTGCAGCTAGTAGATGGAGCCCAATCAATTCCTGGCATGAAAACACCAGAGCGACTTGAAGTTTTTTTGTTTTTTGTGAACTACTTTTTTTCTGTTCTAAAACATGATATGCTAAAGTAGAGCCAATAACAACACAAAATACATGATGATGCATAATATTGGTCCTTTAAGTAACTTTTTAAGTTAAGCATGATTCAGGCTTAGAAACTACGTAACTAATATCCTAACACTCTTAACCCTAACCTTAATTAACGATTAATTAAGTGGTTACTAAGCCTATCACGCAATATCATAATATTTTGAAGTAATGGTGCTCTCCCTTCAGTATAGTTTTTGGCCTGTCTACCCACTCCTGCAAACAATAAAGTTAAAGAATTATTGGTTTCCTAATTGGGATTTGATTCTAAATGACCAAGGGACCCATCTCCCCGAAGCCTCCCTCTACAGTCTGCATTCACTGCCCTCATTCTTCAGTCCTTCATCATGTCTCGTTTGTTATGTCGTCCCTCTGTCACTGTGAGCGCAGCAGCTACTGTGCCCGGCTGCACCGCTCCCTCTGCGCACAGGAGGCTGCTGTTTGCATCACGGCTAACGGCACCATCGCTAACGGGACGTTGCAGTGGGAGGGGCCGGACCCTCAGCACATCTTGTACACCTGCCCCGAGTGCAGAGAACATGCCCATAGCAGCACCCCCTCCTGACCACAGCACCGAATTGACCGCAGCACTGTGACCTGTGACCCCGAGTCCCAGCCTCACCCACGCTCTCCCAGGGCAGGCCTGAGGAAGACAGGTTGAATATGCTAGTTAGTGTTGTCGTTTTTAGCTGTAACATAGACGTGGTAGTAGTTGATGATTTCTACTGTCAGAAATGAAAGTCAACGTTGGTACTTGTAGGGGCTCAATGTCAATGCTTGTCCTTGTGTAGTAAGAGTCCAAATATCCAGTCCTTCATTTCTATTTTTAAAGAAGGAGACTTAGGGACTATGAGTGAGTGATAACATGACACTAAATTCATTCACCAATTATTTACCACTGAATTCATTTGCAAATCAGAGAAGCTAATCAGAAAGTCGAATACAGTTTGCAAACTGAATATACTTTTGAAAACTCTTTACTAAAAGATTTTGCTGATGTTTATGACATGTTGTTCAAACAAATAAAGCAAAAGTTAATACAAAACATGTACTAATTAAGGCAATACATAGTCTTTTAAAAACACTTCAAATAAAAGTTTTTGTGAAGTTTTGTATTGAATTATCTTTTTAAGACTCCTTTGATTAAATCGTTACTCCATTTAACATGGAATAGAATCCTCTGTAATAGTACCCTTAAGAGTACAGAAATTGGACTTTTATTTCTGACAGTAAAGACAACCTTTGGGGTACAATAAAAGGAACATTGAATCCCTTGTTTATAATTTGTTCCCCTGGCATACCTTTATTTCTGAGAGTGAAAGATTGGTCAATGCACAAGTTTTAAAAGCTTTGGTTGGCTAGTGTTTAGTTTGAGTCTTTATACCTGCCGAACCGTTTGTCCCTAAACATGCAAATGTGGTACAGGGACTTCTGGTTTTACTCTAGGTCTATTTAGGGAGATTTAAAACCATTAAAAAAAAAAGGTACACCAAGCATAACTCTGGTGTTTGGAATCATTAAGAAAACAGAAACGTTATGCATCTTTAAATAATGTATAATGCATATTTTTATCATTAGTGGATGACAACGGTACCATAATGAAAGTATTTTCACACAATACATACATTCATGCTTGCAGCTTCTTCCGCAAAGTACTTTATTTCAAACAATATATCTTTACAATTGCCAAGGACGATTCTAGGCCACTATTAGGGGTGCTTAAATTTTTATAATTTCTCTCTTTGTCAATTCAGCAGTTGCCTCGATGGGCAAAATGTTTATTAGTTGAGAGGCAACGGTAGCAGGCTGTGATTGGCTGCGGAAATAGAATTTGGGCGAGATAATATTTTAATAATTCCAATTCCACGCTGCAGATTAACTTATTTTTTAGACCAAAGAGGAAAAACGGAATTCAGAGGCACATCAACAGGTAAATGAGCAAGTTGCTTTACTAAAACTGTTAATTATACACCATCAACAGTTACCTTGGGGTTTCAGAATGATGTCAAAATTGGACTGTTGCCACTGCTACTGAAAATTTTAAAGTAAATATATCTTTTGCACCATTCAAAAGATTCATTGGTCCGAAGTGATGTCACACATTTGTTGCTACTACGATCTTGCTCTGTGGGCTGTTTCAACAAAAAGTCTCAAAACAAAGGATTCCTCTTCCTGTAACATCCCCAAAGACCCAATTCGGTGTCAGAAATGTATTACTACAGAAGGGACCAGTGGACTAAAGAAATCACCCCAAACCGAGCGCTGAGCTATGCCAATAAACAGCCTACTTGCAGACAGTTTTAACTAGGCTAATTTCCAGTGTTGTACTTTAGGATTCTACTTCCTGCTTCCGAAGAGTGCAGATGCTTTCCTGCTTGCTCCTACCTGCTATAGCTGCTTTCCTTATTTATTTAGCTTTTTAATCAGTTTTTGTCTTCCAAAATGTTTTAATTATGACTTAATTATTATTTTTTAAGTAAACCAAGGATTTTAAGAGCATTTTTCGAGTTTTAATCAATAAATCTGACGAGCCAGCGACATGTCCGAGAAGGGAAACAAATTCTTGTGAACAGACTGCACGATACAATGCCATTGTCATCCAGTGGTAAGAAGTCCACATTTTTTACTAGAAAAACAGCTACTTTCAACCTAAACTGGACTGACTCTGTCGTTCCCAAAACTTTCTAAAGACCAGGCCTGGCACAATCTCTGTGCAAAGCCTAAGCAATACAAAGATAATGTAACGTCACCTAAAAAACATAATACAGATTTTTACCACTTTCAAAAGACTGAAGTCAATGAACAAAGGAAAAATGGGAGACATGACGTGGCGAAAAGGCAGACAGAGAAAATCTGTGCCAAACGTCAAGGTCGTCTTGATTGGGGATGGTGCGATAAGTCACGTGATGCATGAAAAAATGAAAACACATTCTTTTCCCAGTGCCACAATCATTGAGATTACATCACGCATTTCTGATGTTTTGGCCACATATCTAGGAGCTAAACTGCTGACTGTGCACAATCGACACAAGAGACAGAAGTTTTGAGACTTCTTGGAGTTACTTGACGCGCTTGATAGAATGGAAATCAAAACATTCATAGGTGGACCTCTTCCAAACATTGACAGGAAGATAAACAAGTTTAGCCGGCTGCTTCAGCTGAACACATGGTTGTCCAAAGAGTGTGCAACTAGAGGATTGCACTACATTGAGAACTTCTATCTATTCTGGAAATGAGAGGACCTGTTTAAGAGAAATGGACCACACCTATGCAGAGGTGGAGTGAGGGTGCTGACAGAGAACCTCCTCCACGAGAACCTCTGAGGCATTGGACTGGGCCTGGACAGGGTCCTGAGCAGATAGTTAGAGAAGAGAGGAATGAGAGAAGAATTCCTGCTCCAGCAGCCAGAGACCGAGCCAATGTTTCAAACATCAGCAGCACCACAACCACAGCCTCCACCAAAGGATTTATTAGCAGCCGCTCCACCACCACCAGCAAAGAATTCAACTCCAGCTGCTCCACAATCACCTCCACCGCCTCCAGCGAAGGACTCATCAGCAGCAGCACCACAACAATCTTCACTGCGGCCAGCACAGGAGTCATTTCAGTTCTTTCCCGCACGGTCCTCAAAGGCCTTGGACCCATCTGTGACAGGCCCAGCAGCATCCGTGCCATCGCCCCTGCCCTCAGAGCAGCCCTGGATCCCCCCCTGCAACATCTACTCCCACTACAGATCTTGAATATCTGATCAAATCAGGCATTAAGATGGCTCCACTCACGCACAATATAATAAGATCAAAAGTTCTGATAAACAATGACAAACTCTCCCCTGACTGTTGCTTATACAGACAAATGACAATGACTTTGCATTATTCTTTAATGACAAAGTTCAGGGTATTAAAAATGCTATAAATTCTACAATGCAAAAAATAACCCTACAACCACCTACACACACTTGAGCTTACTCACTTTTCACCTGTAACTGACAAAACTGTCCAGGAGTTCATCCACATGCTGCCTCAATGTGTTACCCACCAGATTTATAAAGTCTGTGCTGAACAGTTTGTTAGCACCACTCACTCACATAGTTAAAATGTCGCTTCAATCTGGAACATTCCAATGTCTTTGAAAACTGCGGTCATAAAGCCTCTCCTAAAGAAGAGCAGTCTTGATGCCGCAGTACTGAGTAATTACCGGCCCATCTCTAATCTGCCATTTTGGGCAGTCCTTGAAAAGGTTGTTTACCAAAAGCTCACTGATTTCCTCTTAATAAACAACTCATTTGATGTTTTTCAGTCAGGTTTTAGACCCCATCACAGCACAGAGACTGCTATTGTCAAGGTGACAAATGACACCCACCTGAACACTGACGTGGGCAAAGCCTCGGTCTTAATTCTGTTAGATCTGCTTTTGACACTGTCGATCATGGGATCCTCTTACAGAGACATCACTGGCACTGCCCTAAACTGGTTAAAGTCCTATCTGGAAGACAGGAAGTACTTTGTTGAAATTGGTAACTATGTCTCAGACCAAATGCCTCTGACCTGTGGGGTGCCCCAAGGGTCAACCCTTGGACCCTTTCTATTCAACCTCTAAATGCGGTCAGTTGATACGCAGCGAAAATGTGTCCGATCACAATTATGCAGACGACACTCACGACACGATCTATGCTTCACTGACGGCAAGTGAATATGGACCAGTGGATTAACTCTGTCACTGCAGCCAACAGATCAGTGTGTGGATGCAAAACAACTTTCTCCAGCTGAACTCAGACAAGACGAAATCATCGTCTTTGGCCCACAGAAACAAAGAGAAAGTATTTGCAGTCACCTCCAGAGTCTTGCTCTAAAACGTACAAATCAAGTTAGAAATCTGGGGGTAATAATGGACACACGATTTGAATTTTAACAGCCACGTCAGACCATACAAAAAAACATTGCCAAAATCAAAAGTATAGTGTCTAAACCAGACTTTGACTTTTCCATACGTTTGTAGATTAGACTACTGTAACGGCCTGCTCACTGGCCTCTCCATCCAAACGAGCTGTAAAACAGCTGCAGTACATTCAGAACGCTGCTCTTCGAGTCCTGACTAGAACCAGGAAGTACGATCACATTAGTGCTCAGGTCTCTGCACTGGCTCCCTGTGGCTCAGAGAATATACTTTAAAGCAGCTCTGCTTGTATACAAGTCTCTCCATGGCCTAGCACCAAAGTACATCTCGGACATGTTAGTGCCATTTGAACCATCTCGGACTGTGAGGACTTCAGGGACCAGCCTCCTGGTGGTACCCAGAGTCTGGACTAAACATGGGGAATCTGCGTTTCAGTTTTATGATGCTAAAATCTGGAATAGTCTTCCTTAGGATGTGAGACAGGCCTCTACTCTGGCTTTGTTCAAATCTAAGCTAAAACTGTTTTGTTTAGCAGTGCATATGACTGAGATAATTTTATTTGCACCCTTTTATGTCTTAAACTATTCTGTTATGTCTTTGTGATTTTAATGCATTTTTTTCATGTTGTGTGAAGCACTTTGAATTGCCTTTGTGTACCAATTGTGCTCTTCAAATAAACTTGCCTTGCCTAGGATCAGACAGTCCGTGCTCTTGAAAACTTTGAGGTCCGGTGCAGAGGGCTTGTGGACGAGGAAGCTTAGATCATGTAAATGCTGGCAAAAGTTGTCACTGTTTTTAAGTGCCAGCGACACTATGACTCATGACTAATAGCGGAGATAGGTGAAGTAGCTCTACAGCCGTGTTCAGACCGCTGCGAAAAAGCGTCCAGTTTACATTCAAAGTCTATGTGGACGCGCAACCTGCGAATCCAGCGTTTTTGCGGCGCAAATCCTGCGTTTTTGTAGTGCGAATATTGCGTTTTGAGCAGCGGACGCGGCGCGACTTGGGCGTTTGTTTTTGGACTTTGTAAAATAAATACACCAAAGCCATTCTCTTAACCTGAATTGCCGTAGGACACAACTCCTCCACTGCGCATGCGATTTCGCCGCCTGGGCCAGGGCAGCTGCCTTCAAATGTACAGGCGGCCAATTTCTGCAGCCAGCGAAAATTTGGCCGCCGCGGTGTGAACACGCCTTACTAGTCCAAGTACTGTAGTGTATTCATGTCCTCCCACTTGTGAAAGAGGGCGATGTTCAAAGTTCAAGATTTGAAAACATGCCACACAGCATGAGGGTGCGGATATGTTACATTTTTATGTTTTAATAGATATGTGGGGCACCAGCTTTATTTAGGCAATTAACAATTCTCAAATCATTAATTAATTCATGAATTAATAAATTAAAAACAAACATTTTAGTTTGTTAATCTGAAGGTTATGAGAACGTAACCGTGACATTGACTCCTTTTCTGGAAATTAATGAACACTTTACCAACTGTGGTTTACCAAATATTTAATTATATAAATATGAATATGGAATATATAAATTAGTCATTAACAGATGGAGACACTAGATACAATTGTTCTAGATCTATCTAGTTGTGTGTTAGAGTTAGAGTTGATTCTAAGGTCTTGGTCTTGGTCTTGGTCTTGGTCCAAACTGTGAAATATCTGTTTATACAACAAGAAGCAGGAGCTATGTGATGGGGCCTGTATGTCCGCGTTTATGGAGCTCTCCAGGGGTCACACCGGGACGGACATGGGCTGCTCAGTCCGAAATGCTTACTCTGACAAGTCAGGCTAAAGAAGAGCTGAATGAGAGCCGCTTTACTCCGTGACAAATTTAGTTGTAGACGTGAAAAGTTGCAAAAATCCTTTGCTTGGGTTTGCATGTTGCAATTTAAAAAAAAAATCATATCCAGAGACGCGAACAGAATTACTTATGGGAGAGCGTAAAGTCTTTGAGTGTGTCTCTATGGAATGTTTTTTGTTCCCTATGTTAAGCTTAGCTTAAGCCAGGGGAGAGACCTTCTCCCAAATCCTTCCTCACGGACCTCTCGATGGAACTAGTTTAGTCGATGCAGTTTGAATGACGCCTTGAAGATTCAACCAATCAGACACATGCTCGCTTGTGAATCAGAATTTCCCCAAGATGCAGGCCTTGTTTGAACACAGGTTAAAATTGTTGACAAGACAAGTCATAAAACGGTTAAATGAACATAAAAATTATGCACAATAAATTAATCTCGTTAGCAAGCTCTGCAGTTAAATGATTGTTTACTAAAAACAGCATAGTCTTTTAGCTGGGTCTTAGCTTCTTCTTCTTTGGTGTTTTATGGCGGTTGGTATCTATAGTATTACATTACCGCCAGACATTATTCTTTAGATTGTAGAGAATCCTTCCTTAAACCGTAACGGATTTCAAGATTTAACCTTCCGGTTGTTTATAATAGTTTGTTGAAACCCTAGAGATGACCGGGGCATTCTGATGCTAATCAGGTACCCAGTAAGGAGTGAGCGAGTCAGTGTATATAATAGGATGTAGATAGCCCATCCCAGGGCTGTTAGTAAAACAAAGAGATTAGTCTCAAGTGAAACCAAAAACTCCCTTTATCAGGAGGTCCCGCCCTGTCGGCAGGGCTTACACAAAGGAGAATATAAGGCCAGAGTTTCCAGACTAAAACAGAGTCTAGATGACTATAACTGAATCTTTTTCTACAATGGAACAGTCCAGGATGAATGACGGATTACACCGACTTCAGACTTCACTCTTCAAACTTCACTCTTCAGACTTCACTCTTCAGACTTCACTCTTCAGACTTCACTCTAATGTCCGGCATTATGTCACTATGGCAAAGCTTGGAGGTGGCGTCTTCAAAATAGTGGTGACAACAAATAAGTTGCGTGACTGAAACCCATGGATTAATTCAAATGTGCATTCAAAATGTCACCAACAACATGAAGCTGAAACCCATAAACTTATTTGTTTATGCCTGTTTATGTCACAGAAATATAGGCTACATAGGCAGTGAAACATTGTGTGGCAAAGCCAAGTTAAATGATGTTAATATCCTACCTTACGCTTTGGATTTATTTTAATGTGTACATATTGATTGACAGTACAAAAAGGTAAAGCAAATGACAGCCAAATAAGGGCAAGGGCCAAGTGTTCAGGTAAGACACTGCTCATCATGAAAAAAGGTAGGAGACAGAAAGGAAGAGTCTAGAGCAGTGATTCTGAAACTTGAATCTGAATACGGTCCCAGAATAGGTTTGGTAAATTTGTTTGTTTTATACAGTACGATTAGTACAGTTTTTAAACTATGGGAAGGACTGCTCATAGAGACCATAGAGACTATGCTCATAGGCTACAAAGCAGGACTTGACTCAAACACCTTAACACCAGAAAAAGCTTATGCATTCTGCAGTTTATGTACCGACCTACAGTATACCATACCACAGTTTGGGAACAGTAGAGAAATGAGAAAGAATGCGTAGCATATTTGTACACAGGGTATTTTTGCCATGGTCTTTGCACACATGTATTGCCCTTAGATGCTGAACACCCCTAAAGTTGGAAGGCTAGAATTTCCCCTGACAAATGCAAATTTATAGTCAAGAGTTTAAATTGAATCTTTGAAGTTCTATTGTCTCCTGATTGTCCTTGGTGTTGTCCAGCTTCAGACAGAGATATTTGTCTCAGGAGAATGACGTTTGAAAGGATAAAGACCAACTGTAATCAGCTTTATTATCTTTGGATATAGGGTCTGCTACAGCGCTATTTAAAGTTAGTCCAATGCTGTGAATGCAATATAATCTTAGAACCAACTGTAATGAGCACTTTTTTACGGTATTTTCTAAGATTTGCTTTTGGATATGATATGTACTTGGAAAACTTGATTTGAAAATACGTAATAATATATATTTTTTTTTTATGAATATACAAACACAACAACACAAAAGAAAACAGAAAACAGCATACAAACAATATAAATAGTCATAAACATGTAGTCCGGCGTAATTATCCCATTTGGGATGCGAGCAAAGACCTATTAAAAAAAGTGAAGTGAAAAGATTAAGACCCACTGGTATACACCACCTCCACAAATCACTACTCTCTTCTGCCGTAGTTGGCCTATATTTATCCAATTTCCCACACACCCTATCTCCCATTTTTAGCACTCTATTGAGTGCATGTTGCCAGACAGAGTAAAAGTACTAAAAAAGTATTTTATGCACCTCCGCGCCCACTCCTGGGAGCATGATCACAATGGCCAACATGAAGTTCCCCAATAAAATCAACTCAGGACTTAACTTTCAGAGAAGTAAAAATATCATAATATTACATGACTAAAAACAGGACACAAGCACTGAAACCGAGTCAACGCAAACTCAGTGTTTACCAAAATATTGACTTTAATAGTGCAAAGCAGACCTAGGACAAGGTTTAAACCAACTAAACAACTAAACCATAGTTTTCTACCAGAAAAACATGGATAAACTATAAAGCAGGACTAAAGCAGATTCAAAGCAGGTCTAAAGCAGTTTTTTTGTACAGGTTTAATACAGCTGCAGAAGTGTGAGTAAAATCATGGCTTTTAGTCTTACCATAGTGTAAAGCAGGGACCTTCTACCACAGCTACCGGCAGCTCATGGTCCCAGTTTGAGTAGGTCGTAGGTCGCAAAGGGATTTTCAAAACGTACCTAAATTTAGCAGTCTACTTTGATTTCAGTTCAATTCAATTATTTTTTGTAATGCAGCAGTTGCCTCGAAGAGCGACATTGAAAAACTGATTGAATATGGTCATAGCAAATTATTAAATGTCCCAATATCCACTGTCCTTAGACCCTACTTCTCGGCAAGGAAAAACTACAAAACCTCTTTGGGAGAAAGAAAAAGCCTCAGGGAAAACCACAGTGAAGAGATATCCTACTGTGGAGCCAGAACCACTCAGGGGGAGAGAGGGTGTCACATCCAGCATGACAGATTTGTCACTTTCTAAACGCCTTATAAGCATTTTGCCTGTCAAATCCATTGTTGGCCCACCCTCTTCCTGTACAAAACATATTTGTCATTTTGTCCTAGTGAAAGTAGCTCAGACAGGCCAACATTTTTGAGAACCCTCATTTAAAGCATAGGTCAATCTGGTATGACACATGAGGTGTTGCCAATTCATAAGCCGTTATTATTGGCAAAAAATAAAATGCAGCAGAACACAGGAATCAATGCAATGATGATGGTAGATTTCAAAGCCCCACTCCGCTCCTGGTCATGACTGCACACGGTAGTTATGTTAGAGCAGTCCGCAGGGGAGATGTCACAGCGCAGGACAGACACAGAACTACTATCAGACCAGACCAGTCCAGACCAGGACCAAGCCAGAACTAAACCAGGTCTAACCAATCAGGACTCATTGAGGACAAAAGTCATACCTAATGATTTTTTAAATGGGCCTAACGCAAACCAGTGTCAATCAGGACTCACAGGATTACAGTAAATCCAGTGTGAAGAGAGTCACAGGAGAAGAAACTGTTAAACTGATAAATCCTCAAATTTCAATGAAGACACATTTTTCTGATTTTTGATCTGCATGTATTTTCAACCTAAAAGATGTATGATAAATACACACAAAAGAGGAGTTATTTGGTTATGATGAATGTAATTGTTGGCCCATTTAGGCTAAATGAACTCTATAGTCAGTGAGACCCTATGGTCTAAACCCTGTAGTTTAGACCCCAAACTACAAATATTTTCTTTCTTTACTTAACCTTTATTTTTCCAGGAAGGTCTATTGAGACCTAATTCTCATTTCCAATGACAACATGGTCAAGAGGCAGCAGCATGAAAACAGAACAACAGTGCATACAATACGAAGTACTATACAAATAAAACATTAAAACTCACACATAATATTTACAATGTTGTTCTGAAATGCATGTGATGCTTGTATAAGTTTAGCAATTCAGATTTCCCCTTCTCTTAAATGTTGATTCTCCGGGAAGTGTGTACAAAAAATTCACTGTCTGTGAACTGAATGTGAGTAAAAGCATAGTGTGTAGTGTGCTGCTGCCCTCTGGTGGACACAGCAAAAAGCACAGATATAGCTTTGATACTAAATATAGACTGGTCACCTTTTGTGTGAAATTGTAACATTCACACTGAATGTGAGGAATTACCAATACAAATAAATATACTGGGTTTATGATCCCTTTTATGTATACCATTGAAAATGCTCCATCTATACCTGTTTAATTTCAAATTAAGGATAGGGCCAGCTTCAAATAACTACAAATTATATTTGGACACTTTTGAAATACAAAAATAATTGTCCCAGAAAGTTTTTATCCGCCCCCTTTAATGTTTCACTGTCTTTATCCTTGCGCACGGCCTTTTAGCGTCTATAATCCACAACCAGTGTTCCAAGGTAGGTCCAAAAGTTAAACGTAAAACCTTGAGTTAAATCCCATAAAAAATAAGTCTTTGCATCCTACAAAAAAAAAACATATATATAAGAACGTGGAGCGTGGAGCGTGCAGCGGCGCGCGTTCCCGTGCCCTCACCACCGCGCGGAGAAAGACAAATTAGAACGCTCTCACCGGTTTCGTAGAGATGGGTCCAGTCGGTCCATATAACTCGGAGCCTGGTACCTGCTCCAAACTCGGGTAATAATCCAAAGGCAGGCCTTGTGTCCGCGCTCGTCCCTTGCAAAAAGCTCCAGCCGCTTGCTTTGTGTCAAAAATCGCACACACTCCAATTGTTCCAAAATTAAGTAACGCCGGACCCCGCAAAATAGAGCATTATCAATTGCTACGTACTTACTTACTTACGTTCTTACAGTGTGTTTTAAATTATTTCATTGCTATGGCAACAGTCCTAGTTGTTTATTATTCTGAAACCCATTGATGCTTTCTGGTGAAGTAGTTCTAGAAGCACAAACTTGCTTGGTTGGAGAAAAATCTGATTTTGCTGATGCTGATGATTTGCTAAACTAATTGCTTGTTAATTTTTCATTTCTATATTTAATTATTTTGAAGGTTGAAGGTTTTTACAGAAGGAATTGTTCATATCTAAATCCTACACAGATTTACCATAGCCCTTGCCAAGAAAATAATGTGTTTTATGTTTATAAATGATGCTGAAGAGGATTTTCTTTCTTTTTTCTTTTTTTGACCTTACCTGAAAAGTTTTAGAATAATCTTGAGTTTTAGCAGAACCATAAAAAGACCACAAACTTTAAGAAATGACTATTTTGTGTGGAAAAAATAGTCTAAAAAGAGATTATTTTTTTTATCATTGTAAAATTGATATTTGATATTGAGCCAATTCCTTAGTATTGAAATTGAGTTTGAAATGTTCGTAACAACACTATATAAGAAACATTTGATATGTGTAGTGTTCTTTTTGCATATGCATGTTCATAGTCATTCCCTCTCACTCATGTGTTTGGGTCCTTTGCTTTTCAGTCCATGGAAATTTTGTAACAGTTGCACTGGACCTGAAGACTGCGGTGTTCTTGAAAACACACTTGATGGGTGATATAGGAAGCCAGTTTATTTAAAAAATAAAAAAGCCCCTGTTTCCAAAATGCATGACTGGCAAACAGCATGTTAGCTCTAAGGTGTTGATGTCCTTAAACGTATTTGTAATGTCCTTTCAAAGTTTGACATACATATTAAGATGATGTCAGTAACAGATGTCCACACTGCCAAAAACTAAAGGTTAATTAAACTTACATTATCTCTGTGTTTGGAATAGGTTGGCAATAGTTTATTTACTTGCACTCGATGATGGATTGATGATGGATCGATGATGGATCGATTAGAATTGGCTGGGTAGAGACTCAGGATGGGGGCTCCGTCTCGGGTAATCAGCCCAGTCTATTCAGAACCCCCCCCCTCCTTAGATGGTGATGTGGTAAGGTGAAGATGATAGAGACATGGGGTGAGAGGGTGGGGTCGAGAGAGCAGAGACAACAAGAGATGCTGGGATAGGCCTGTATAAATAAGGCTTCTGGGTAATTAGAGGTGTGGTTAACGAGTAGAGGTGTGGTTGCTGGAGGAGTAGGAGGTTGAGGCATGGTCCAACTCCCGAACCTCAGTCAATGATTAACATCATCAACTACATATATGGGAAAGGTTTTTTGGAAGATATTTCTAACCATAGTAGGCAAAATACAAAAACCCAATGAGAATAGTACTCAACAGCTCACCACTTGGTTCTGAAAGCAGGTTTACCATTTGGTTTCATAGACTTTCTGAAAAAAAAAACCCATATATATTATATATATATATATATATATATATATATATATATATATATATATATATATATATATATATATATATATATACTTAGAGGTTTAGGAAGAAGATATGAAAAATGTGTTAAAGCATATTGAAAATTAAGTTATAGAAACATTTTATAAATAGTTTTTCATGTTTTGTTTTGTTTCAAACATGGACATGAGTTACCACAAAGCTGGTTAGCCTCTGTTTCGCCTTCAAACTCAAACTCTAATTTGAACATTTCAAAAAGCCTATGGGTAAAGTGAATGGGACATTTCCGGAGCCAAATGAGCGGGACTGTTGAGCTCCATTATTTCAACAAGTCAAAACGACCCAACATTTAGAATTAAGATCATTTTAACGGTACACTATAAATCTTTTTCTTCTATTCTTTTTTTATTTTTATTTTTTATTAAAAGACCTCAAATTGAATAAATGAATTAAATACATTTAATGTGATACTGGAGAATAGTTCAGGCAAAGCAATAATCAAAGTTACAAAAAGAAAAAAGTTTCACCTTCACATTTCAATTATGTATTTATTGTATTCTTAAGTGTATTTTCTAGCACCAATGTCTTCCGGCCCATGTCATAAGAACACGCTGGACTTCTAACCGTGCTTCTCCTTATGTCCACAGCAAAAAGCCAAAGAAACCTCCAAGACAGAGGCAGCAGAACAACAACCGCCTAAAACCTCTGACGCTGGCCTACGACGGGGACACAGACATGTAGGACGCCCTGGGACAGCGTTTAGACACGAGGACACAAGTGATCGACCCATCACTGCAGTACAGTGCCCGCCTCTGGACTGCATCAAGAGGATCAGCCCTTTTAACCCAGCTCCATTTCAACCCCAAGAAAGTCTGTTTTTATGTCACATGACCAGGAGTATGACAGGAGGCATGTTTCATTCACGCATGGTAACATGGTCCACTACGGTGATGCGGTCTACTTCTAAACAGATGAAAACACTCGGCTTAATTTCTTTGAATACACAATAGTAGTAACATACTTCATGTGGCCAATCTCAGTAAGTCACAAAAAGCCGTAAATAGGATGTGGCTAAAGCTAGAGAAAACAGGAAACTACTTCTGGGTTTTTTGTTAGCCTCTTTTGCGTCTATTTCAATTCTCTGCGTCTCTACACCACGTTTTAATGTCTTTCTATGTAATGCAGTGGGTTTGAATAATTTTATATACATTATGCACTGCAAATATAATATTTTGGGTCTTGTGAGTGCTCTGCGTTGATAACCATGAAACATGTTTGCTAGGGATCCAGAATACACACTTGTTCGATCCGTCACGCTTCGATTTGGTGGGAACAGTGCATGTTACTGAACATGATATTGTAAACCCGGTGGATTGTAGCCATGGACTAATTTCCATCCGTTGTCCCTTACTCACTCTCACAACACACACATTCATACACCAGCATACGATTGTACATGTTTTTATTGGTAGGGGAAACCGGACCACCCACAGGAAATTCACCTCTGATTAACAGAGTTTTGTGTTTTGCTGATTGATAATGCCGAAATCCATAATGTTTTTTCCATCCCCTGTGATGGTTGTAGCCCTTTTTTTACTCTTAAGCAGCCAAATATGTTTTGACACAGACAGACCGTTGGCAAATCCACCTGTCAATCATGCCCATTTTAACTCATGGAGATTAACGCAGTGACCAGACTGATATTGATCTGTACAGATATACACTGAGATATCTTTCTGGATTTTCTAGGGTATCAACATATAAGTTAGCATCTGTAGAAATATGGCGGTATATCTTTAGATCAAGAGAAATTATAATTTTCTGTTTCAATCAGATTATTGCCATCTTGTTTTCACCTGAGTGGACGTCCTCTCTTATCCAATCATCTCGCTTTAATGCAGCTCCACTTGTAGCTCCTCCTTATCTACAGCATTCTGGGAGCCAAAGCGAGTCAGACCGCTTTGGATCAGTAAAATGGATACATTTCCCTTACGACAGTGGAGACACTTTGGCCTGTACCGATCCGATCAAAAACAAATCAGAGAAAACAGGCCTAATGTAAGGAATAGTGTGGACATTCGGACCACATTTTCATCATAATTTTAAAACTACTTCTTCCCCACAGTTGAGGGCATCAGACAACATAATCCAAGCTCTGAAACTGAACCTTTTCCCACGCATGTATAAACATAATTAAGCATAAGCATCCCCTGGGCATGTGGCACACTAACGTGACAATTCTGCTGAAGATTCTCATATTTTCTCCCTTGTGTTTGTTTTGTTCCTGACGGGCCTTTGTGAAATCCGTGGTGTCCAGAGAAATGCCTTCCATTGCCCCGCCCCTCTCACGCTGCTGTGATCCAACATGGCCACTCTCCTTCTTCCCTCTCATCTTTAACTCTCTCGGGGTTTAGAGGATTCACCGCTTCAGACGGTGCCAAACCTCAGCGCGGTAAACAGAAGAGGAGCGCTCACAAACGGTTTGGACTGCTTTGCGTCAATCCTCTTCAAGACAAAGGAGCCATCTCTCTCTCTCCCTCTCTTTCATTTGGACTACTAGAGGAAAAGAAAAAGTGGTGGTCCAGGCTCTACATTGCACTATATTAGTGCAGCATGATATGCACAGTGACTTCTACCTTCGCCATAGACACTGCACGGCAAGAATTAAGTATCTACAGGAGTTCAAATCAGTTGGTTTCATATTAGTTGGATTTAACTTTTTTTTAATACCTAGAATATTGTACTGTCTTTGAGGATATTTCTGACAAGTTTAAAAATGACAAGCAAATGTAATAAGGTGCACTTTAACTTTAATTTAAAAGAAAGATCATTTTATATGGGGAAAGTATTGTCAATCTGAAGTCAAAATAAATACTATGTAACACTAAAAATAATTCCAACTTCATTTGCCTTAATCAAGCATGAGCAAAGATCACATAAAATGAATGACAATAAATGATCACAGTTTAGTATCTACTTATTTAATATCCTACTCCTTCATTAAGTAGCTTCTAGGCCTAAAGCATTCTTAATAAACAATTTGTTCATTATGAATTAAATATTTTTTCAAAATGTATTCATGGTAATTAATGTAAAGTTATTATAAAGTGGTACTATATATATTTTACTTTAATACATCATTAAATTATACAACTCCAATAAGAAATAACCTACAGTTCATTGATTAAGTTGCATTGACAAGAGATTTGTTTCTTTTTTTTTTTTGCTAAATCTATCCCCACCGGGAGATTTCATTTCTTATTCCATACTAAACAATCTTGAAACCATCTAAGTAAAAAATATATATTAAAAAAATTTAAAATATATTAATTCAAGCCCTTTTGAACTTGTAGATATTATTTTTTGCCATGCAGAAAAAAACTTGTGAATAGATTTTGTTTCCTTCTGGTGGATTTCTGGTGAAATACGTTTGTGGTTTGTAGATTTGATGTGTTCACTTATGTTAGATGTGTGATGTCCACTCTGCGAGGATGTTCCCAAAATAAAAACACTTCAACTTCATTTCAACTCTGTATGTAAGCAATTGAAACTAGGAAGTGCTCGTCCTACATCACTGCACTTGTTTTACTATTGAAAATGCATCTGTTAGCGTCAGGTTGTCAGTAACCATGCAGCTAGTTTGTATTTTCAAAATGCTTCACTCCCTACTGTTTTCAGTAGAGAAAAAATAGCATAACAGCACTTTTACTTGTGTCACTGTTTTCGTAAAAGATTCATGTTGACAGTATGAAATTATTTATTTGTTTTTTTAACTGCTCCTTCACATATAATTTAGTTTTTAGTTTTTCAAATTGTTCTGTCTATTCTTTGGAAACACAAGATTGTGTGCATTATTTAGTGTTTTGTCCTTCACATTACATTAACTCCATCCAGACACTTACTCTTATATAAGATTGCAAAATGTTGAGATTTTCAAAGTTGGAACATTTCTATTGGAATTATGGGGAATTCATGGAAATTCATAGTAATAAACAGGGAATTAACACTTCTGGGGGTTGTCTCTGACCACTAGGTCACATATGAGGAAGAGATTTTAGGCATCCAGGGCAACAATTAAGGAGACTTAGTATAATAAGACTTTTTCTGCCTAGTTTCTGTCATCTGATGTTACATGTGTGTCTGGTCGTGTTGTCTAAAACTTTTTCAAACTGATAAACTGATGATCTATCACATCTGAGCACACATGATCATTTCTTTGGTATCACACACAGACATAACATAGAACCACCATAAACCCACAGTGCACCTAAAGGATGGTTTGAACAGGAATCATCGAGACTTGACAAGGTTCAGAGATACTGCAAAACCTTAACAAGAATCTAGCTTTAAAAAGAGTTTTTTTTATAGATTCACAAGATGGAAAGAGGCACTTTTTGTATCATCATGTATAATCATTTTAATCATCAAAAACATGATTCATTTTAAAATAAGTAAGATATTGTTTTATAAAAAAAGTCCTCTTAAATACTGTTATTCTGACATTGTTTATGTTCTCTTGCGGATACATTACGAGTACATTTTTGGCATCTCTAGTCCCCTCAGAATACAATGGTGTAAAAAGCCTGAATTATACCATAATATGTTTTGCTTTGATTATCATAAAGATTATATTTGTAATGGTGTGGACATAACCTCATTCCGTACTTCAAGTCACTAACCTTTTTCTTGCTTGTAGCATTATGCGAAACAACAGACTAGATTTGAACCATGGCCATGTAAAGTCATGTCTGCCTTACTCCTGTGGCAGTAACATCACACACAAAACACACAATAAATATCTATGGCAGATTCATGTAACATACTGTAGGTGCTTTCAGATTACAGTAAAATCTATCTTAAAAAAAAATTGTGCACTGCAAAAAAAAAACCATGACTTGAATTCAGAATGTTTGTCTTGCAGTAGATTTGACAAACTAGAAATTGTACTGGAATAATCATTATTTAAGAATCCTTTTTGTGTATGCTACTTAAAATAACTAAAAGCGCCATGGTTTTTGGCAGAAGATCTAAAGATTTTAGCTATATCCAGCTCTCATAAATTTAATTTGAGTCATTTGAGAAAAAGTGATCACCCCTGCAACAACAAAAAAGTTTTTTTGTCTTCTTTTTTTTGCAATCAACACTAGTTAAAATGACTGAAGTAAGTTATGTATATTCTGAATTCAAGTTGTTTAAACAACTGTAAATATATATATTTTTTGCAGTGTGAAGACTGTTTGCTTCCATCCGATTTGTAAATAGTGATTTATTTTTGTTTTTATTGAGATGAACTAAAGGAGTGCACATTTTCTTTGGCACACAAATGTTTAGTTTGAATATGAGTGTGGCTGTATGAAACGTGCTCTGTGTGTGGTGGCCATTTTGTACAGCTCGTTTACATGTCTAGGATCTGGAACGTGGAAATAAATGATGACTCGGTTGTAAACACTAAACTATGTCATTATTTCATTTATTTCAATCAGTTGTTTAATTTTGGCTTTGTGTGGAATTTTAATGATAACTTCAGAACACATCCTGCTAGACTGCAGTATTCAAACTGAATATTTTATGTTGTTAATGTATATTTCTATTATTTTTAATACTGTCTTGACCTGTAGGCTTTATTGGACAGGATAATGTTGCATAAAATGGGGAAAAGAGGGAAGGACATTCAGCTAATTGTCAGAATCAGAATCAAACTGTCGGTGCTGTGGCCAGCTACAAATGGAGCCTGGCATATGTGGTAACAACTCATCCACCGCGCAACACATTCACGTGTTTAAATAATATGTCTAAAAAATGTCACTGTAACAAGCAAAATTATTATCTTTTTTTGTAAGTGTATATATTACTCTACATGTGTCGCTCGGAGTCTTAATTTGTCAAATAATCAAAACTAACTAAGTACAGGGATGTGGTCGGGGATAGGGGGTAGGTGACAACAGAAATTTTCGGAGCAGTTAAACCTCCATTGCAGGACAAAAAAGGGATTACTCAAACATACAGAAATCAATCGAATTACAACTGCGAGTAAACTAATTATGAGGCAACACGGTGTATGCCGGATTACAATGTGCAGTGTGTATCATCTGGGTCTTTCCCTATCTCTATGGAGACAAGCAAATAACCCAGCATACCAAATTACAGGTCAGATATGTGGAGGCAAACTCGTTCACAGTAAGAATGCTTTTTAATAGCACAATACATGATAGAGCCCCTATAATCTGGCATGTAGTCCTGAAATATAAATCATAGAGCCGTAGCAGCAGTATTAGAGATGACATTTGATAATCCTCTCACTTATGAGAGCCCCGTCTTCATGAGGTCGCCATGGCAACTTTGTTTATTTAGATCCGCACTTAAAGGTGGTGCTTATTCACACCCTGAGCTGCAGAGGGAAAGGAATATTTTCACACAAAGTATGAATTTATTAGAAACTCATTTGAAGTTTGAATCATAATTTTACATCTAAACTGGTGTTGGAGGTTGGTGGTTGAATTCCTTCCATTTGTTTTTGTTTTTGTTTGCTCTTGGACTTGTACCTGAATACAAAGTTGTGAGTCAATTTATAATTCATTTAGGATTGGACATGCGTGTACCGTTTTTTATGAAATACAAATGTAATCAATAACTTTATCAACATTTCCATATCAATTTGAAGTAAACATGAATAAATCAAATATATAAAAAGGCCAATTGTCAGTTTTTTCAATTAATTTAAATCATTGGATTTATATAACTTCTTTCATGACTCCCAAAGCGCTTTATTGAGTCTATTTTGCAATATTCATTAATTCACTCACTCAGTGAGTGGCGGTAAACCACTTTTGTAGCCATAGCTGCCCTGGGCACCATCTGCTACTCCCACAACCAACAAAACGCACCAAGCCCAAGCCTGCGTAGATTCTGAAATCTGATGAGATCCGGCATTTGACAAACAGGTTGTCTTGTAAACCCCATTTCACCACTAATTATTAGAGATGGGTGGATCAATCTCAAATATTGATATATCAAAACTGACAGAAGTATCAATACTGATTTTTTTTTTTTTAAATGCTTTATTTCTTTCTTTTTCTCCTTTCTTTTCTCCCTTTCTTTACTTTTTCAAGTTTAAGTTGAGGTGTACGGTAAACTATTTAGTGGTGCCAAGGAAAAAGTAAAGAAGTTTCAATAAATTTTAATACCAACTCATCACTATTGCCCAGCACTACTAATTATCCCTAAACTCTCATTGACCTTATTTCAAAACACATCATTTTTGTGCATGTATTTCTCTTTGTAAATTCTACTGTCATAAATACTGCAATGTAATTTGCTTGGCATGTCTGGTTTACCTATGCTCCAAACCACCAGCAGATGTCATCGTGTCTCAAGCCTCCACAAAAAGTTACTCCTCGAACTCCTCACATCCCGTCCCCTCCTCCCTCCTCTTTCCCTCTCTTTCCCTCTCTCTCTTTCTCTTTTCGAACACTTCCCTGACACTATATAAACCACCAGCACTCGCCTCTACCTCTACCACTCCACAAATCGCTCTGCACCAGTATACACCGGGATCTTCAGCACTCCCCTGACCTCCCTCCATCCTAACCGGGCTCTCCGGCTGATCCCTGACCTCCTGGATGACCCTCAGAGCGCTGGTGAGTGCTGCGGCTGCCCGGCTCCTCTGTACCTGATAACTGGGGAAAAAAGGAAACTAAGGAAGACAGAAATTGTGCTTGCAACCCCCCGGATCCGACCCGGACCCGACCCGGACCCGGACCCGACCCGGACCCAACCCGGACCCGACCTGGACCCGACCTGGACCTTGTGGGGGGCACCAGCAGCCATGAGGAGCCGCCGTGGGGGAGACACTGCTGGTGGAGGAGTGATGCTAACGCTAACGCTGCTGTCTCTGGTGAGTTAAATGTCATCATGGGTTAATATGACCTTTTGTCGTCATCACACCAGCCACGTTCCTTCCTTTTATTACATGGATTATTCCTTTATTAATTTTTTTGCGTCGCGTTTATTGACGATGGATTTCTCAAACATTAACAGAGCTTGTTTGATTTGGATGGTTAGATATTTACTGATAAAATGTCTGTGAAGAGTGGAATTTAAAGATAATAAGGTAATACTTAATACACTTTATACACTTTATACACTTTATACACTTTATACACTTTATTCACTTTATACACTGAATACACTTAATTCACTTTACACTTTTATAGCCTTAAGGCCAGACACTGCAAGCAAAACTTTTTGGGGGGGACAATTTGCTCTCTCAACATATGAACTTTCACCTGGACGCCACGACACTGTCCAATCTGCACCTAAAGATGTTTTGTTATTCCATTAACTTCAGCCATAGATTTATATGGGACATTGTAACTTCAATGGCCATTTTTCTCACATGGAGACATAAAGATCAGCTTTTAAAGTAGCACCTACATACACCAAACATCTTGGACCGCACAGAACGATAGGTTGATATCTAAGTCTGATTTATGAACGTGAGACTCCAAAAATGAGACAAAATTTGAATTTTCACGCCAGTTTTCTGTAAGATCTAGTTTACTCAAATACTAAATAAGTTCCAAATCCCCCCTGAAAATGTTTTTGTATCTAATATGTCAACCAAATGAAAAAATTAAACCTGGCTTTTTATGTGTAATTTTCGCAATATTTTACACAAAAATGCCTAAATATTTATACATGAAAACATTCATTTAAATTAACTACAGAAAACCTTTCAAATTGATATATCTAAATTCAAGATATTTTCTCAAGAAAACATGAACAAACTCTTATTTCCTAATAAAACAAATGGTTTATTAAGAATGATTCAGGGTTAGTAAATACTTAAATAACACTCAACCTCTTACTTAAGTAGTTACTAAGTCTGAATCAGTCTTAATAAACTGTTTGTTCATTAGGAATTAAGACTTTTTTAATTCATTAAAGTGGAGTTTTTATAAAGTAGTAGCAATATTCATTACAAATATACTAATCGGAAATGTTCAAAAATGTATGCTCAGTGCGATTTGTCTTGATTTCCCCCCATACTTTTGTATGTTAGTATTTTAAAATCTGATCATTATCTGATCGCTGGATATATCAGATTATGGAAATGTCATATAACCAGTTCCATCATATGAGAGTAATTTGATTTCTTTCAGATTTTTCACACCTGATTTTGACATGGAAAAGGGCAAAAAAAAGGAGAACATTTTAAAGATTGAAAGAGTTATTTTAAATACAACATCTAAAACTCTACAGTTCTCATGTGCTGTAAACACACACCAAATATCACATCTAATTTCTTATATTTTTTGAACTGTCCATGTAAAGTACTGTCATCTCATTAACATACTTTGTGATATGTGGAGTAAAGTCGTTTTCCGCTCTGTCACGTTTCAAATTCATTGGTGCCTCTTCACTCCAATTCTGCGCAGCAAATTTAGCATAATCCTTTTAAATTTCGACTGCCAAATCTGATCTGTGAAATTCATGATTACACAAAAGACTAAGCTACTTTCAAATGTGTAAAGAATATGAAATGTGATAAATATGATTTACTTTTTTTCAAGTACACTCACTTGTATGTATTTATTTTTAGTTTCTGTACATTTTTCATTTATTTATCAATTTGCGTATTTCATTTTTTCATTGCCAGTTGCCCTTCTAGTCGCAGCAAGCCACTAATACAATACAACAGTATACATGTGTTTATATATATAAATATATATATATACATACACACACACACACACACACACACATATATATATATATATATATATATATATATATATATTATACACATACAAACACACAACACACACACACACATATATATATATATATAATATTATATATATTATATATATATATATAACACACATAAACATTTACACACAACACACACACACACAACTTTAAAGCTGGCAAGAAATATGCCCAGTTCTATTTAACCGACATCTGCGTGTTCAGAAAAACTGGAAAGGATTGAAAAGTCAACAAGATCTACTCTATCAGTTACTAATACCATACACCATAGATGACCAAGATTCATGAATTTCAATTACGCATTCTTTATTCTCCTAACAAATCATCTATGCCAGACGTCTGGACTTTTCGGTTGTCTAACAAAATCGCTACTCCGTCTTCATATCCGGAAAAGTAACGGGACAGCCACAGTTTGCCAAGATTATAACACAAAAATGAATAATGCAAACACAGCACCGCAGCACAAAGAGCAGCATAACATTGTTCTAATAGTGAGATACAAGATCAATGCATTTATAATGGCCGAATATATGAATCGATGAAGCATAATATGTAGTTCTCTCAAAAGTTAAAAAACTAACTTGAATATTTGAATTACTTCTGGATGTTGTGAGACCGGGTGTGTAAATCCGATGGGTATGTAATGACATTGAAACATAACTTTAGTTTATACAGGATAAAGGGTTGGTGTTTCTTCATATACTGTATATTTACAGAATATTATATTTATAAATCAAACTTTTGGGATTTCACTTTGGAAAGAAATGTCTTTGCTAGTAATAAAAACCTATCAATTTATTATTGAATAGTGTTAGTCCAGATACGACAGTGGACCCTGGAAGGTGCAGGGCTGATGTGTCTTGCTCAGGGACACGAAGACAGACTGTAAGCCTGCATGATGGGTCCAAAAGTCAAAACTGGAGAAACAAACATAACATAACATAACATAACATAACAACATCAAGAACATAACAGCAGTAGGAAATGAAATAAATATTATAATAATATTGTATCTATATTGTATAATTTCTTCTCAATAATCATAACACTATATTTGACCATGAGATATAGCTATGTTCAGATTTTGAATTGTTTCCCCAATACCGGCCCGTTTAAAGTGATCTAAAGCAGCCCCTGAAAGGTGTAGCATCCAAACTGATCTGGCTCACTTTTTGCTCCCTGAGCGCTTTTGAGTGAGATTGAAGAGAGAATACAGACTCAGGTGAAAACAAGACGCCAAAGAGCAGAAATAAACAGGAAAGAATTATTTCTCACCAAAGGCTGACTTGATCTTGTGATAAACCGCCTTATTTCCACTGATGCTAACTTATATGTCGAGCCCACAGTCTCGAAACAAAGCTAGCACAAGTTTATTTACACAACACTCACGTCAAGACCCAACATAATATATTTCCAGTGCATAATGCATCTAACATTATCCAAAGACAATGCATTACATAGAAAGTGGTTAAAACTCGGCTTTGCAGAGAAGGGAAATAAATGCAGGAAAAGCTGAGGATAAAGCCACAAACTTGGAATGACTAAACATCTTTTTGTGAATCATTGATCCTTAGGAAAGTATAATCTGGTACAATTTAGAGTTTATTTACTAAGAAAACATTTGTTATGTTTGGGGGACATCAGATGCTATTAAAAGAACCATTTCAAAAACGCCCCCTAGGTAAACCAGTTTGAATTATCAAGGCCAGTCGAAACATGGATATAGTGACCAAGCCACCTCTCTCCACTTCTCTAACTGCATCTCAGCTGTTCCCTCCCTCTCCTCTCTCCCTACAGTCTTCGTCCCCTCTTCATCTCATCCTCTCTCTGCAGATCAAGTCCCCACAAACACTCTCGCCAACATGCTTACCCACTCCTCCTGACACACGCCTCCCAAACCTCTGCCGCTGCTCCTGACAGTTTGTGACAACCCAATTCCTCTAATCCCGCGTGAGACACAAGCTAGCCCCCCAAACACACACACACATACACGCCATGCGCCCCCCCCCCTCCAAATGTGTCAACAAAGCAATCACGCACCCTCAGGAACCATAAACTTATAATCCCCTCGCCTGGCCCCGAAAAGCCTGTCGCCCTAAAAAGAAAAAAAAGAAAGAAAAAAAGCCATCTTATCTGTGTTTCATTTGCATAGTGATGGAAGCAAGTCAATTACTATTAATTATTTTCTACAACTTAATACCCATTATCGAAGTGAATTCCGCCGTCTTGAAAACCATAAACTCAATTTCACAGCTGACTAAGCGCTCTAATCATTTTACCCTGCACCACTTTTGGAATTTGGTCTTTGGCGCGGCAAGGATTCTTCGATTTCCTCAAGTACTCATGGTAATAGTATGACTGTAGGCAGTGTAGTACGAGTAGTAGAATATTAGTGCTTTTTTCAGATTTCATTTTTCTTCATAGAGATGTCGTCGCTTTGCCTGGAATGTTCCACAGTATGGCATTACACATCTCTGTGTTGCATTCATTCAATTACATGTGTATTGCTCAAAATTATCTTGAACAAAATTGTATTGATACTATGTGCGGATCTGACCTGTAACCTGATGGCAATTCTGCCCTTCCAAGTTTAAGGGTGCCCAGCACTCTGGGGGAATACATATGTGCGGAACCATGTTTACGAACATCCTAAACGTTACTGTAGTTAGGTACATAAAGTGCAGTATGCAGATGCTTCTTCTGGTGTTAAAGTCTAAATGACAGATTCTCCTGTTTTTCTGATTATGACTTTTATGTTGACAACCGCATGAGTTTATGAGATGGCACCTATGGTAAATATTTATAATACTTTTACTTCCGTAAAGTTGCAGTTTGGGGAGAAATTTGCAGTTTGTGAAGATATATTTCCGCGTGCAACATACCCCCCCCCTCTCCCTACCAACACGGACCCCCTGCCCCACTCTTGATGTCACACGGAGCCAACTCCGCAAAACGACAAAATGCAAAATGCAGAGCCACCGCTCAGAACACCAGGATCACTAGTCCCATCCAACATAAAGTTTTACAAACAAATGTCTTATTTTAATTTATGTGACATAAACGTAAATAAATTCAGAGCTACTGTAACTGTTTACAAACAGTCTGGTGTTAATTAGTCCTTTATATATATTCTTTATGTACAAACAGAACAGTTTGGACTGAAGTGAAATGTTGCTGTTTTGGGGACACACTTATGTGAAATTAAGAATAAAATGTATTATTTTAAGCAGCATGTATTGTGTGTGTTTTAAAAAAAAATAAAATAATGGTAGATAAATACAAATTAATACAATTCAAATTAGTGCTGGGTTCTAAAACAGAACAATAGAGACAATTTAAGTAACTGACAACTTTCTGACACTTTAAACAATCATTCAACAAAATGAAGGAGTTATCAGGTAATAACTTTTGTCAAATGTTAAGTCATTTATATACATTTTGGCCCTTGTTTGCAATATGGTTGCTAGGTAACTGCTGTACAATTACGTCCATCCAGGAAGTACAATTATAAACATTATAAAAATTGTCAAAATAGGGACAAATATACAAATGTTTAAAACAATCTAGAATATAATCATGTTCACTATGTCTTAGTCAAATGTGTAGTCTAACCTGTCATATGGGTGCCTCCCGTAGTTTAAACTGGACTAATACTACTGTATAAAACTAAAAATGTTATCAAACCTATTCTGGGACCGTATTCTGAGTCAAGTTTCAGAATCACTGCTGTAAACTCTTCCTCTCTGTCTCTCTTCTACCTTGGTGTTATTGTCATTTGCCTGGTGTTTTCATGATGAGCAGTGTCTTACCTGGATTCTCACACTTTGCCCTTGACATTATGTTTGGCTGTTGTGTCATTTTCTTTCCCTTTTTGTACTGTCAATCAATATGTACACTCATTAAAATAAATCCAAAGCATAAGGTAGGATATTAACATAATTTAACTTGGCTTCACTAGACAATTTTTGATTATTAATTCTATGTAGCCTATATTTCTGTGACAAAAACAGGCATTAACAAATAATAGTGCAATTTATGGGTTTCAGCGGGCTGACTGGTGCATACTGGTGGGGGAGGGGGAGGGAAAGCGACATGAAGGCAAAGAGAGAGAGCGCAGGGAGAGGTGGAGGAGCGATCGCTAATCAACTTATTAAAATGTTTAAGCTGTTGAAAGCGGTACAGTACAACAACAAAAACAGCAGTAACTGGGCATTTGAACCCAGTTACTGTTGTTTGTCGTCCCCCCAGGCTCAGAAAATTGTCAAATAAATTAAAATTAGATTACCTCTTTATTTTAGGTGTGCTGAAGCACCTCATGGAGCTGTAGTGTAATAGTTGCAGTAGTAGTTGTTTTTTTTGCGCAAAATTGCAATCACAAAAAGGAAGACATTCAGCAATTTGTCAGAGCTAGGACTTGAACTCACAACGCTGTGTCCTAACCACTCGACTACCTGACCACTGAGGCTTTTCGCTTTTCGAGTGTAGAACTGTGTGGGCTTCCAAAACGTATTTCTTTTTTTTGATATTTTATACTATGTATCTTGTTTACCCTGGACATGGTCTATTTGACCCACTCAGGCAGGAGGCTACGGTCCATCCGGACCAGAACCTCCTGCCACAAGAATAGTTTCTTTCCCTCTGCCATTGGACTCGTGAACACTTCTAAACACCTGCCACTTAAATTCAACCATTCATCACTGTCACTTTCTCCACTACAACTGTAAATTTAACTGTAATTCTTGTGTACATAGTAATGCCTATTTTATTTTTATTTTATACTGTAGTCATTTTAAATAGTCTCTTAATGCATGCCTTTTTGATTTCTTATTTTTTTTATTAGTGTTTTATGTTGCGCCTTAATGCCGAGACAAGTTCCTATGTATGACATTGGCAATAAACCCCTTCTGATTCTGATTCTGATTTGTGCAGTATGCAGCAATCAGAAAGCAGAAATAACCTCACATGAGTCTCTCATTTGTGTTGCAAGTTTCAAAGCTGAAATCCAGTGTATTTAAACCTCTGCGTCCTCTCGCTGATCTAAATGGTCATTACCTTGAGCCCAGCACCTGCACCAATCATGAATCAGTGCTAGTGCAGCTTCTGCAGCTCAGTGAGCCTGGAATTCTGGAGGAGAATGAGCCATGGCCTGTTCACATATGGAGAAGGAGAAACACTTGGATGTGTCCTCTATGGGATTTTGGGGTTTGGGCTGTACTCAGTATTGTATATATTGTCACAAAAGTCTTGGCAATACATGTATCACTACAGAGATGGACACATTTATATTTTTAAACAAAATAAAGTCATTATAAATTGCTGAGTTCTACAATTCTTAACCTACAGAATGCTGCATCAAGGCTGAATCTGGGGGGGATGAAAATGAGACTTAATCATAAGACAATTGTGTGTTTTAATCTTTAATCTATGTATCAGGACACATATCGTATCAAGTTCCGAGTATCAGGATTCGTATAGTATCGTGGAACCTGTATCAGGATACATACTGTATCGCGAGGCGTTTTTTAAATTTCCATTGCTTTTGGTTGTCATCATCTTTATCCTACATTACAAGCCTAAATAAGGTTATTATATGGTTTAATTGTTCATGTTATTAAACGTAATAGTTGATAGTGTACATTTTTCCGTGCCTTGCCAAATTATGTTCTGTAACATTTGGAGGTGCGTCCAATTCATGGCCTGCAGCGTCCTCAGTAGATTGACACACCCCTGGGACCCGGCTCTATTTAGTCTCCTCTGAACCGACTGATGTGTGAAGGAATGTGATTAGGCTTTTTTGCTCCTGGGGGGTACTAAACAATTTATGTTATTTATTTTTAGGAAAGTACTGAGGTTCCTACAAGATACATCTGCTGTCTGTCCATATACGTAATGAGTATTGGTTAAAGGATACAAATTATGTATTAAATGTATTGTTATTTCATTATCATTGCTTTGGCATCTGATGTTTTAGAACTTCAAATAATATATGTATTGAAAAGGACACATTACTTTATTTTTATTATTAGTAATTTATTAATTCATTTTTTCTATTTTATCAATTTTGAACACATGGAACACAGAACACAGAAACACAACCAGAGAGCAAACACAAGTAGCACATCCAACAAAACATATTCAAAGTCAAGGCAGAAATCATCCCACCTAGTCCACATCTGTCAAATAAGTACATGTTCAGTTAGAAATATAGATTTTTGAATTTTTCAAATGTTTGTTGTAATTTCATCCTTTTTTTTTGTGATGGCCTTTTTCCATCGAGTCATCTTCTTCGCAGGAGCAGCAGTCTAAGCAGGGACTCCCAGACTTCCCTCACACCAGACACTTCCCGCAGCTCTCCCCAGGGAGTCGTCTAGGAGGCATCCAGATGCCCGAGCCACCTCAGTTGACTCCTTTGGAAATAAAGGAGCAGCGGGCTCTAGTCCCAGCTCCTCCCGTGTGCCTCAGATCCTCTCCCTATCTCTAAGGGAGCACCCAGCCACCCAGCATAGGAAGCTCATTTCGACCATTTTCGACCTTTGGGTCATTACCCAAGCTCATGAAAATAGATGAGGGTAGGAACATAGATTGACCGGTAAATCGAGAGCTTTGCCCTTCGACTCAAGTACAGCACATTCTCCACCGATGCGCCTGTCAATCTCATGTTCCATCCAAGGACCAAGAATTCTCCACCCAACTCGGATTCGGAGGTTCTGATTTTCATCCCAACTGCTTCACACTGCTTCAAGACACTTTCCTTCACACAGTCGTTAAGGGACCTCATAATCAGGCCTCGTGGTTTATCAGCTACTGGTCTTGGTTTGCACAGGCGATGCGCTCTTTCGATTGTGATTCGGGGGGACCTCAACTCCTTAAGAAGCCGCTCGGGAACAATCTTCTCCAAGAAGCTTTCTGTGTCTTTTCCTTCTTCTCCTTCTTCTATGCCCACAAGCCTCATGTTAGGACGGCGGGATCTGGACTCCAAATCCAGGATCTTATTATTCATGTTATTGTTCTCTGACTCCAGCGTCGTCACCCTGGCCCACAATGCCTCCATCTCGGCCCTTACTGTCTGCAGATCATCCGTATTGTCTGAAACACGCTGCTCGACTTCCTTAATGGTTATTCCATCTGCTTTCAATTTAGCAGTCACTGACTCTGACACTGCCGGAGCTATGGTAACTAACAGGGAGGGAGCGCAGCTCTCAGGTTTGTTAGCCGTGCTAGCCTCGTTAGCCTCGCTAGCCTCGTTAGCTTGTGATGTTTACCAATGGAGCCGTGGGCCCTCAGCTTTGTGTGTTTTGGTCCCGTGGCGCTACCGGACTTCCTGTCCGTGTCATCCTTATTTACTCATCTCTCGTCCTTGTTATTTAGGATTGGGTGGGTCAAACAATTATTTTAAAACCACATTTTGCAGCAGCCGTGTGAGGTGCGTCATCTCAGGGCGACACCATGACCCGGAAGTCATTATGGTTGTTTTGTACATTCTTGTACATTCTTGTTAAGATGTAAAATGACTTTTTGTATTCTAATTAATTGTACTCTACTAGTACAAAACCTCTTCTACTACTACTATTACCAAAAATGTATTTAAAAAAAACAAAATACTTTGAGCCAAAAGAACAAAAAACAAAACAAAAATAAAACTTAAGCAGAATCATTTGAGATGGATAAGTTTAATGCCACTCAGCTAGTCTGAAACGTTCAAGGAGGCAAAGCTATAACATCTTCATAAAGACACGCATGTTATGAACCCTCAGCCAGAAATGATACAATGTGCACCTTTAAAGTATTTCCTTTTTTTCTGTGTATGTATGAGTTGATATAAAGCCTCTCTTGCATATTCCACCTGATATAAAAGCCAAATCTAGGATATGTAAATGCACGAATGGCTGACCACCTTTGAACCCATGGTGTAAAAAATAAGATTATGTTTTCAGGCTGTGGGGAAGTTTGAGAAAGTTTTTTTTTGCCTTGTATATTTGGCTGTGGTGTGTCCTGAGTGCAGCATTAGGCTCTGAAGTCACGCTGATAACACTCCTCCCCTCCCCAGCTCTCTGATGTCCAGCTCTGAGCGGCGTTTGTCATCAGCGCGGCCCCCAGGTACCGCTTTGATATGGGAGAGGAGAGAGGAGAGAGCAAAATGGGGCCTCCAGGGGAAGCAGCCGCACAGGCCTTAAATCCTACGCTGACACAGGCCCCAGTCCGAGTCAGGATGGGACGAGTTTTAAAGGTCTGGAGGTTAGAGCCGGCAAGCAGTGCTCAGTTTGACAAAAATGTTAAATGAAGTTTGGCTTTAGTTTTGTTTTTTGGCTTAAACTTCCACTGCGTAACTTTTCTGGTTGACAGTATTCACCACCTGCTTATTTCTGTGGTGATGTTATTGCTTGGCAAACTTGGGACTTGGGCCTGAACCCAGAACTAAACTTGGACTAGACCATGACTAAACCAAGACTACTGTAGAACAGGGTTAAACCATTCTACATCAGACCAAACCATCTAAATCAAGTATGAGTGCAGCCTAAAGCCGGGTGTCCACTGCACGTTTAAAAAATAAATACATTATTTTATAAGATTTATGGATGTCTCACTACAAGACATGATTAACTAAAAGTCGTAAAACAAACTACAGTGACATTGTGCGATGGTTCAATGATCAGTTGTAGCTACAACAAAAGTTGGTGTGAGTGAATATAAGGTTCTAGGCTCCGTGTCATAAAGTCACCACAGTTTTACCGGTTAGCGGAGGCTAGCGCGACATGCTAGCGGTGTTTTCGCTTTGAAAAGTTCGAGAGAAATTATGAGTTAAGTTCCCGTCCACTTTAAAGCTCCTCGGCTGCACTTCGAGGTGTGCTTGTGTTTACATGTTTGACAAAGACGCAGACAGGAGTGCTCAGGATTCTAAAATATCAAACCGACTTTATATCAATGGCAGCTCTTTGTAAGACAGTTCTAAGTTTAGACTTTGTCCTTGTCTCACTCAGAGACTCACAATTTTGAGCTACGACTCAAGATTTTCCCTATGATCATAAATATTTCGTCGCAGATGGCCAAAATCGTGCAGTGGACACTCGGCTTAAAGGTTACAATTGAAAAACGGTGATGTAAATGTATATTCAGATCCTGAACTGCATTTGACACGAGATAAGTGACTCTCATTTTACATATCAATATCATAATTTTCTAAATCAAAATGCCTTCTGGTTGTGACATAGTTAATGAAGATGTGACATAGTTAATGCCACAACTAGAACGTAGTAATCAATTTGTAAACAGGGGCCAAAACCCGAACGATTTACACAGTTTTTGACAAATAACAATACTTGATGATAACATCTGTATGTTGTTTCCTGCATTTTGGAGGACTGTCTTTTTTCACAAACTGCTACTTCAATGCTGTAAAACTATGATAAATATTTACCACAGGGACTATTTCACCAAACTAAGTGATATTTAGAAAAACATTCGAGAACCATATGCACTTTAAAGGAGCTGTACACTTTTTTGCCCCAGTACAGATGTATTGTAAAAGCATCTATTCGGGTCAAAATGATACTACAGCACTTTATCTAAATATAATTACATAGCGTTCGATGTTCTGTGCAGCAGAAAATGCAGTGTTAGCATGCTAATGTTTGTTAGCTTTATCGTGACAAACTCGCTCTGGGCTATGAGATGTGAAAAGCACTTGATACTCAGAATGCATTAAGTATGTGAGCAATACTATAATAAGCGTTAATGTTGGTGTAATTCTTCATTCGTCCAGGAGTGTTCCATTGTAGAAAAAGACAATTAAGAAACAAGAGCTGTGGACCTGCATATCAGGTTTAAAAGAGAAGATGATAAGGAGAACCGCTTGGCATTTCTTGATTGTTCTTGCTTGTTATACTAGCAGAGGAGAGGACGGGAAGCTCAGACAGAAGTATATAGTAAACACCACACACGGATCAGTACCTGCTCTTTGGCTCTAACCACCCACTACAGCAGGGGTGTCAAACTCATTTGGGCCAGGGGCCGCTTTTCGACGCTCAGGCTGGGTCGCGGGCCGAACATAATGTAAAAAATAAAACAATAAAAAATATAACAAATGTTATATAGCCTAGTAATAGTTCTATGTGGACACTGTTGCACAAATGTGCAGCAGGTGAAAGACTGAGTCCATATTCATGCAGCAGCAGGAACAGAAACATGGACGTGTGAGATGATTCTGATATTAAATGTTTGTATCACAGACATGTTAATGTTGCGGCACAAACTCAATATGAGTTCACTATTTTTACAGTTTAAGCTTATTTTAGTGACAAATTATTCATGTGGTGAATCAAATGAGAGCTCAAAGCAGCTTCACTCTGTCATGTTCAGACTTTATTACACTCTGACCTGTGTTTTTACCTGTGGCTCATGATCTGTCCAGTGTTTGCACTGGTTTGGATGTTTTCCTCACAGAGTTGTCAGGAAAGAAGTTTGTTTTCTTGTTATTAGCTTACATTAGCGCCGCTTTTAGCACAGTTCTAACGTCCACAAAACCGCCTCTTTTCTTTATTCCTCGTGTTTCCCACGATCTGCCCTGGGGCAGAGCGCTACAGGTCATCGCTGCCGGTGTGTTCGATTTTAAACCTGCTGCGATGAGTGTCGCTGGTCGCTGTCTCGGCACTTGAGCTGCAGCACACAGGCGGGGGAGGGGCCGCGGCTGCAAAAGATTGTGGGAATTGTAGTTCTAGCGATAAAAACGCGATATATCTATTGGAAATGAATAATTATAAACTAGAAATGTTCGGAAGGCCAGATGAAAACGTCTGGCGGGCCGCATCTGGCCCGCGGGCCTTGAGTTTGACACATGTGCACTACAGCATAAACTGGGAGTGATCAGGACACTACAACACAAGAGGTGCGAAAGTCAGGGTTGTATATGCCCATCTCAGTTAGTTTCAATGGCCCATTATCAAGAGGTCCCACCCTGTGGGCAGGGCTTTCACAGAGTAGGATATAAACCGGAGTTCTCAGACTGATTTCACAGATTGAGAATGACTCTTGGATGAGAGTTGAAACGTTTAGTTTTTTCTAAAACAGAGTTCAGATGACTACAGCTGAATCTTTTTCTACAATAAGCGTTAATATCAATAAAGTTAATATCAAACCAACAAATGCTGGTTTGTAACTCTTTGGGTTTGTGCTTGTCCCCACTCTTTTGTTTTGTTCATTTTAGTTTGTCATAGCTGGATATTAGTCATACTTTTTGTCTTCATTATTGCTGTTTAGCTTTTGTCAGCAGTCAAAAAATGTCACAGTTTTCTGTATCATACACTGGAAATGTATTCAAAGTAGTTGCAAAAAGTAGTGCACTTTTGAGGGCATCTACAAGAAAATACTGAATTATGTTATCTAACTTTTTATTAACTAGAACTCTTTTTCACTTAGATCAAAAACATACCAACATACAAGTGTATACCAATAAGTCCTGTACTCTTACTAGTTCAATGACCGGAGAGATATTGTGGGGAAAATATCTCATTTGTGGTTAAAAGAATATGGAGAGGCTGAGCAGGCTATTGTGGTGAAGATGTGGCATTTCGCTGGAATGGTGGGTTCAGAGTTTTAGCTTGATTTAGTTGGCTCCAAAAATGTTTACTTTACAAAACGTCTTCGTCCCTAAATCTCCTCAGTAGATTCTCTCGTTTTTGGCGACAATGACCAAAAACGGCTCAGATCTGCATAGGTTTGCCTTTTCTGCTTTTCAACACTTTCCTGCAGAACTAAAGTGTAAAAGCGGATAGAATGGATAAAGTTGGAAGGGGAGCCCAGAGACGGTGTTCGTTCCTGGGCTGGAGCTAAGCCGCGCAGTGGGCCCTTTAGCTTCACCGCTCTCATGTCCGCTTCCAATGCTGTGGCAAGCAATTAGCTTTCATGTTCTCCACCTGCCAATCGCTGGAGGTTTTAGACACTTCCACTGCGTACGGATTATCGCGGCGAACCTGAATCGAGCCAATCCGCTGAGATTATGTAGATCAGAAGAAGCGGAGAGAGAGGGGAGTGTGGGTGGGTGACAAAGGGGAGGCACAACAGACAACAAAGCAAAGGACAAAGGCGGCGTCCGAAAAGGTCAGCTGTTCCGCCACAGTAGCTCCGGAGCGTGTCGGTAATGAGACATATGATCGCAGTCACAGTCGTTGCTCCTCAAAATGACAAAACACGAGATGTAGCAGCGGGTAAACAACTGGAAGAACTACAGTGATCGTGTCTGATGAAAAAGGCCTGGTGCTTTCAAATGTATATGCTATTGTCCAGAAGTTTTTTTTTAAAAGTGTTGTGATTAAAAGGGTCAAATTAATTCAACTTTAAATTTTTTGCCAACTTGAGGTTGTGTATAGAGTGCTTCGAAACTAGACAGTTGAAGACTAGCCGCAAGCTATATCGCAATCTTGTTGAAGTCGCAATTTGTAAATCCAAGGACTACAATTATTCAGCATAACATAATTTCCTTTGCAAATAAATCAATATCCTGCTGGATTTTGTCTCCAGCTTCCAACCCTGTAGTTTAGACCTTTATAAACATGTCCTGAAATGCATGGAATTTTCATTTAAATGTTTATATTTCAGTCTTCAGTCAAATGTTAATGCCCCTGGAGTGTTTCAAATATGAACTTTAAGCAGAGTCCTACTATAGAATATAAATTCCAAATTGAATCATAATCACAATGCCTGTCAGGAAAATTGCAATTAGATATTTTTCCAAAATGGTTCAGCTCTATTGTAAACGTCTACAAACAAACATTCATTCTTCCCCGCATCCTTTCTCACGCAATATTGTTCATAATTATTTCTTTTCACATTTTAAAGTTGGAGTCTTTGCTTCCGTCCACATTTTCAGAATTAATTTATCACTCTAAAGCAGCAGGTGGAAGTTTGTACTTCACATCACTCATGATTGACAACAATTGGATGGTATAAGAAGCTTGTTTTTCTATCTTCCATACATACATTATTTAAACTGATAAAATGTGAAATAAGTGCAAAGGTGTCCAAACCCTGTTACAAACAATGGAGCCTAATATGGCCCTTATCCTTTGTTTATAAAAGTGGAACATTGTGATCTCAAAAGTGCAATTTTGACCCAGGGCTAAATTTGATTAGAGTAATCTTACATTAATAATAGACACAATAATTGAAATTGAAAAAATAATTGCAGTTTGTTCCAATCCACGTCCCCTGAAGGCCATCACCCCTGTCAAGTAAAAGCATTCTGATTTTCCTCACGTATCACATTGTGGCATATGCTTGAGCTACCAAGCAGTTTAGTTGAGGTAAGAGTAATAGATTTAATAACTAATGGGGGAAGAGGTACTCAAATGTGTTACTTAAATAGTTCAATTCAATTTATTTTTGTAACGCCCAAAATCACAACAGTAGTTGCCTCGAGGGGCTACAATGGAAAACAAAATAAACAATGTTCATAGGGACTTGGAAATGTCCCAGCGTCCTGTGTCCTTAGACAGATGCGTCCTTCTCGACCAAGAAAACTACCAAACCTCTTTGGGAAAAAGTAGAAACCTGTAGGAGTTCCACAGTGAAGGAGAGATCCGACTCCCTCGGACGGACAGGTGGACACGCCTCAATTGCAGATACACAGTGGAGTAAGACCCACTCAGGAGGAGAACCAATTCTTCGAGGCCGATGAAGAACCGTTCATGTGGAGTAGAGACCGTTTCTCCAGGCACTTGAGGAGCATCTGGATCCAAGGGTCATCCATGTGCCTGCTCCACTCCCGTCGGGGAAGTGGGAGAAAAAGAAGGAAAAGCGATGAACAAATTGCCAGTGAAATTAAATATTAAATATTGTTTGATAGAGAAGTAGTAGGAAACAGAGGATAGTGCTCAAACTGCCATACTTCCCCCAGTATAGTTGCTCCTAGGGCAGCATAGCTGGGAACTATAGGTTTTTATGGAACTATAGGTTTAAATAAGCATACAGATACATAAAAAGTAAAAGTAGTACATAAAAAATCAACTTAGGTAAAGTATTGAAGTACATGTTTTAAATTGTATTTTAAGGAGAAAAAGTATTTCACTTGGATTTTGAGGGGGTTTATGGGTTAAATGTAGTGATTTGTTGATCTTTAGTAAACAGAATTGTATATTTTTGTTTCATAAATGCTGGGGGTTGAATTTTAAAGTTTGTAGTGGAGTGGAGTACAAAGTACCTGCTCTTGAATGTAGTAAAAAGTATCCACTGTAAAACTGACTTAAGTAAAGTACAGATACCTAAAAGTTTACTAAAGTAGTACTTTTTTTTTTTACTTTTGTACTTTGTCACTTTCCACCACTGTAGCTAGTAATAATAGCCTTTCTGGGTTTAAGAACTGGATTTATGCTCTGTCTGCATCAGGGTGGATTACCTCCGGGTTTTCCTCATCCACCTAAAACTGGGTGCCTTAAATGATAGGCTAGCTGATTTTCAAAACTAGTACACAGACAATACTTTTTGGTACCAATTCCTGGAACAACCTGCCAGGTACTCCCATGATCCAAGCTCAATATCTGGCTATTGTAGATGTGTTCTTGCTAACCATTAGTGCAACTGTCATTTATTATGTCAATAGGATGGGATTATTATAGCGTATAATTAGCAATCAAGTTTTTTAAATGTATTTTTTATTTGTGGCCTAGTTGTCTCAGTTGTGTTTGATGAAAATATTGTAGCTAAAGAATTAATAAGAAAGTTGATTTGCAAAAATAATTATTTTGTCTTCTTGTTCTTCTACAGATATTACACTTTGAAAATCAAGTTGAGTGGATTTGATCAAGGTGGGGTGGAATATTTGTATTGCACTAAAATAAATGTAAACACTGATACATGGAGTAAAGTGCTATTCTCACTTTTTTGTCACTGTTTTTCTAAATTATATTACATAACGGCAGATTTACACTGACTAACACAGAGCAGGGTGACGTAGGTTCACGCAATAACATTGAAAATAACGAATCTAATTAACTGACCACTACGTTGCAAAAGCTAAAATAAGAAATTTTGGCGTTACTTTTGATGTGTCTATGTCCCTTAAACATCATTCGAAACTACTTATAACAACAGTTTCTTTCAACTGCACAACATGTCAAAACTCAGATGTATGGTATCTAAAAAAGAACTTGAGATGATTATTTATGCTTTCGTCTCCTTGTGTTTGGACAATTGCAACAGCTTCTTCACCTTCCTCAACCACAAAGAGTTTGCTGGTCTGCAGTTTGTCCAATATTTGGCCACGAGGCTCCTGACCCTTACAAAGGTCTTCATTGGCTCCTTGTTTTGTGTCGTGTTGACTTTAAAATCTTGGTTTTGACCTTACATCGGCAGGCTCCCGGGTGCATAGCCAACTTGATCAAACCTGAGATCTTCTGATGGTCCCTCAAACATGTTTCAAGACTAGGAAAGTCTTTTAAAGCTGTCTCCCCCAACTTTGGAACAATCTCCCTCTCTCTCTACGTTCTTTACTTACTTACTCTGCTAAAATGTTATGTATTTTGTTGTACAGGCCTACGTATATAGACCTTTTATTACTGTGTGAAGCACTTTGTTACAATATAAGGGACACTGGGGTTGAGCGGCTAGGTTATTATTTATTCATTTTGTCATGTTGTCCTCATTTTCCAAGCTATAAAAACATACATTAACAGTTTATGTACATGTATTTCTCAACATTTATCCAATAAAGTCCCTCTAGGGTAAATTGAACTGGGTGCTGTGGGGTAAGCTGATTTGCCTTTGCTCCCATAAGAAACAATGGGCAAGACAATTATGGTAATGAGATGTTTGAGTTTGGTTTATGGTTGGTTGGTTTGTTGGTTTTTGGTTTGGTTATTATTATGCTTTATATTGTATTTTTAGGTAAAACAAACAAACAAGAAAAATACTCTTTCTTTTGTTAGAAGAAAATCTCTCACTGGACACTTGAAATATGTCAGTACAAGTTTTATAATGTTTTTGTCCAAAAGTCTAAAAGTCAGGCTTTAATTTGGTGGTTCAATTTACCCCAAGACCTGGCTCAACTTACCTCGCACCTGGGGTAAATTGTGCCGGTTTTCAAGTTGTTGTTTTTTTTACAGCATATTTTCTAAAACTGTGAGTCTAGGACCATTTTTATTTATATGAACAATTCATAAAATATCTGTAGAATGTTTTATTTTGATATGACCTTGTTTTGACAAAAAAACAATGCAAAAAGTGGCTCAACCTTTTAAAAGCACTAAACGGATAAAGTTTTCTTATTTGGTATAAACCCGAGTTTGCCTGGACTCTGTCTAATTGGCCATCATGCTACGCTCACCTATGTTGCCCACCTACAGTGGCTCGCTAATGTGTTCATACCCCTGGAACTTTTCGACATGTCTCGTCACAACAACAAACTTAAATAAGTTATATTTTTTGTGAGAGAGCAACACAAAGTGACACACATTTATGAAGTGGAAGGAAAATTGCACCAGATTTACGGAATTAAATAAATGAATTAGAAAATGAAAAAGGGCAGCATTCAAAATAATTCAGCCCCTTTTCCCTGAGTGTAACCTATTGTTGTCAGAAGTTGCCTGATGATTGCTAAAAGATTGAATATTGACCTAATGATTAAGACGCCTGTGTGTAATTTAATCTCAGTATAAATGTAGCTGTTCTGTGAAGGCCACAGTAGTTTGTTAAGGGAACTTTGGAGAGCAAACAGCATCATGAAGTCCAAGGAACACACCAGACAGGTCAGGGAGAAAGTTGTAGGGAAGTTTAAAGCAGGTTTAGGTTATGAAAAGATTTCCCAACCTTTTAACATCCCACAGAGCACAGTTCAATCCAAGACATGGCATTCCACCAAAATGAACAGGCCGAACAAGAAGAGCCCTGATCAGTGATGCAGCCAAGGGGCCCCTGGTTACTCTGGAGGAGCTGCAGAGATCCACTGCTCAGGTGGACAGGGAATCTGTCCACGGTAACACTATTAGTCGTGTACTACACAAATCTGGCCTTAATGGAAGAGTGGCAAGAAGAAGCCATTGTGAATAACAGTCTTAAGAAACACTGTTTGCAGTTTGCCAGAAGCCATGTGGGGGACACAGCAAACATGTGGAAGAAGGAGCTCTGGTCTGATTAGACAAAAATGTAACCTTTTGGCCTAAAAGCAAAAACAGGGCACATGGTGAACACAAACTCCTCCCTTTCAAATATGGTGGTGGCAGCATCATCATGTTGTGGGGCTCGCTTTTCTTCAGCTTCAGCAGGGACAAGGAAGCTGCTCAGAGTTTTTGGAAAGATGGATGGAGCCAAATACAGGGAAATATTTGAAGAAAACCTGTTGGCGTATGCATAAGACTTGAGACTGGGGCAGAGCTACACCTTCAGCAGGACAACAACCCTGAACATAAAGCCAGAGCAACAGTGGAATGGTTTAAAACAAACATATTCATGTACTCGAATGGCCCAGTCAAAGTCCAGACCGTGATCCAATCAAATCTGTGTCAAGATCTGAAAATTGCTGTTCACAAATGCTCTCCATCCAATCTGACTGAGATTGGAGGTTGGAGCTTGAGCTGTTTTGCAAAGAAGAATTGAAAAAGATTCCAGTCTGTGTGTTAGAGATAGACCCCAAAAGACTTTCAACTGTAATTGCAGAGAAAGGCAGAAGCACAAAGTATTGACTCAGGGGCCTTGAATACTTTTGCCCGCTGTACTTTTCAGTTTGCTTGTTTTTTTAAATCTGGAAATCATGATAAGTTTTCTTTTCACTTCACATTTGTGTTCCACTTTGTGTTGCTCTTTCACAATAACTGGCAATACAATTTATTGAAGTTGATCATGATGTGACAAAATGTGGAAAGGTTCCAGGGGTACGAAAACTATTGCAAGCCATTGTATGTTCCCCATATTCTATTGACAAGGAACACAGGTACCAGGTGAACATAGGTAACTGCACATACAGAAAGGTGTCCATGTTCCTGTTATCCACCCTGTTCTTAAATCTGACACTATTCCCAAACCTAACCAGTAGCCTTAACCATAACCATTCTACCTGTTCCTAATCCTAACCCTAACCTTTACTCATTTCAATTTAATTTTCAATTTGATAAAATTTGGAAATAAGCTATAAAAAAATCTAAACCAAAGATAAGTAAACATAAATCTTTGCATCTGGGGAACATGGGTACCTCGCCGGATGACACCCGAGGACGTATTGGGGAACTATGTTACCGGGGAATACTGACCCCCATTAGCAGCTATCACAGATACTTTGATCATTTATTGTACAAAAGTAGACTGCTAATATGTGTCTTATTTGTGGCTGGACACAATTAGCTGACGTATTTCTATTAGCCTGTCATTAAGTTATTATAACAAATTGTTAATTAAATAAATAAATAAATAAATAAATAAATATATATATATATATATATATATATATATATATATATATATATATATAATACTATTACATTATGTTATATATGCACTTAAGTAATGCCAAGTAATGTAATGAGTAATGACCAACTATTGACTGAGAAACCCCCCAAAGCATGCCTTTTTTATATGTACTCTCCAAAATTATTAGTGATAAACAATATGGCGCAACATAAGCTCAGTTCTCTCCTTAATGATTTTCCAGCATGAATTCCTTTTGCTTCTGATGATCTTAAACTAGCCCCATTCATGTGTCACGCTTAAAATCCTACCCCGGACAAATTCTTCATTCACTCCAAACTTTATGACCCAGATTCGGCGGCAGGGAATTTTCCTTTATCAACCGTTTAATATATTCCCTTACTCCATGTAAGCGCTGATAGCACAAATAGGCTGCTATCTCTGCTCCTCGTGAAGATTGGCAGATGCAATGGTCTAGTAGTCCGTTGGGGACAAACCTAAAATGCTATCTGTGCCGGTTGTATAAGGTGGTTCCTTTGAAAAATGTATGATAAACAGCGGACTGGCGTAAGTGGGGAACTCAGGGTGGGGGATGCTGGTGGTGGGGAGGCCTCCAACACACCCTTTATGAACCAGATGAGTTGGCGCGCTCCTTACGCGAGAATGGAGAGCGGGTGTGAATGTGTGTCACAAATTGATTCACCTGAAAGGCACAGCTGTTGGGCAAGGGGGGGAGGGAGGGTTACTTGAAGTGTACAAACTTTCAAGAGAGAAGAGTAAAATAGAGTATTCCACACATAATTGCGTTTTACCTTGTGTTATGTGTGCATGTGCCGGGGATTAGTTGTGAATAATCATACGTCAAAAGTGTGATGTAATGATTTTTTTTTTCTTATTAACTGACAGCACTAATTTAAACTTAATAATGATAATAAATGTTATTTGTTGGTGCCTTTTTAAACACCAAAGGTCAAAGATAGGGTACAACATTTCAGACCTCACACTAGTAATTCTTTATTAAATGTGTTTTCAGGTGCGTTTTGGATATGTCAAACTAGAAGTAGGAGAACATAAAAAAGAAAAGAGACACATGGCCAAATTTATTGTAGTCAGTGTGCATGCCTTTACACTAAACAACATTAAAAGAAGAGGAGGACTTACATTGTAACAAAAATAACTTAATTTTAAACTTATTGCAGCAGTCCAAATGTATTCCTTGTTTTTCAAACTTTCAGAGTCCAGAGCATAAAATATTAAATATTGTTGATAGGGAAAAAAGGAAAAGCAGAGTATAGTGCTCGAGCAGCCATATTTCCCCCAGCATAGTTGCTCCTAGGGCAGTGTTGCTGGGGCTGTAGGTTTTTAATTCAGTTACTCTTTGGCCTGAGCATACTCTATTTCAAAGAGGAACGTTTTAAGCCTTTGGTCTTTTTAACATGGACAGGAGCTGATTCCACAACACAGGAGCTTGGTAGCTCCACCACCTACTGTGCTTTTAGAGACTCTTGGGACCACCAGAAATCCAGAATGTTGATAGCAAAGTGCTCTGTTTGGATGATAAGGTACTGAAGCATCTTTGAGGTAGGATGGGGCCAGGTCATTCATGGCTTTTTAGGTCAGGAGGAGGAGTTTAAATTTGATTCTAAACTCATCATGGAGCCAGTGAAGAGACTCGAGCACCGACGTAACGTGCTGTCTTCTCTTAGCTCCTGTTAGTAATCTTGGTGCTGCATTTTGAACCAGTTGAAAGATTTTTATGGAGCTTTTAGGGCACGCTGCAAACAGGGTTGTTACAGTAGTCCAATCTAGATGTAACAAATGCATGGATATGTTTTTCAGCATCACTGTAGGCAAGATTGTTATTATTTTGTGGAATCGATAACGGGACAAATGAGACGTGAAAGTAACAAGAGCAGGTCAAAGTCTAGTTTAATTATAATTACTAATGATCACGCAACAACATATCACCATTTCCAGGGATTATACTTACAATCTTTATAAAGCTAAATCAAACAAAACATAAAATAACGCTTAAACTGGCTTTAACATGGGAAATCATCACATTTACCCATACAGCCTGTGTTTATAAAACATCAGAGATTTTTATCATATTTTGTTCACCATGGTAAAGAAGTAGTGGCTCCCACAGGACAATCAAATCTCATTATTGAATATCATGAATCCAAGGTCCGGCTTTACAAAACAAATCCAGTTTGAATAGTGAAAGGAAAAGCTGTCAACAAAAAGAATTTGAAAGAACATGAAGAAAAATTATTATTTTCAGTGAAGCTACAAAGAAATTCTAATCAGAAGAGAGAGAAATTTCTGGCCAAAATAAAAAGCATCAAACAAGTACCATCTCTCCAATCAGAAAATGAACATGAAATAGAAAAACAGAGCCTATAAGCGCATCTCTTTTGGAGTGAATAACAATAACAAAAACAAAGACCGGCGCCACAGCACAGTTGAAGAGAGCAGAAAAAATCAATGCAGAAAACAACAAGCAAAGAAAAATGAACTAAATTCCTGGAAGTTGCACTGATAGAAGCTCAAAAAAGAAAGCAAGCAAAACAGAAACTGCACATGCAAAGAGGAGTGGAACGACAGAAGAAAACTGGTTTAATGACTGCAAATAACCAAGCAGTATACTAACCATTTACATTGAAAGATCTAGATGGGCTGATGTTAAAACTGCCAAAACTGACACATGCGCACTATGTGTCCAGTTTTGGCAGCCTTCATCAGAGCATTGACCACAAACTGCAGGAAAAACTCTCTGTAAGAGCAACAGATGAGTGTACTGCGGACAAGGTCCGTTCTGAAGTATCCAAGCGGATTCACATTCCAGTTAGAGCATCCACACCACTTGCCACCATAAAGCCTCAGTTAACCCTGGTGCTAAAAGAAATGCACCCCACCTGCATTCCCGACGGCTCTGGAAATAAAAAACGATTAAAACTATTTCACCTACAACATGATGCAACTGGAGAGCCCATACAACCAGGCACCGGCAACACCATCATATTCTTTACTAGTCTGCTAAAAGGACAACCCAAATCTGTCCAGGATCATTTGGCTGATGCCATTGGTCCCTACTCAAAAACAGAAGAAGCGTTTGATGCCCACTACCAACATCATGTTACCAAATACCTGAAGGAGCAGAAAGGATGGAATGAGGATATGCAGAAATGGAAGTGGCAACGCTCAAACTATAATTTAAAAAGTCAACCAAGGTAATTACTGTGGCAACAGAAGATAATAAAGAGTCAGACAGTGCCTAACAGCTTGCTACGGCAATTAAAATGGTCATGGGAACACGTACAACCCACTATGCACCAGCCACAGACCCAAATGCAACACCAAAATACCTGTTTCAGCAATCATCTACAATCAAGAATGTGGACCTAACACATTCTCTTGTGGAAGAGGATGTGGTGCAGGAGCTGGAAGTGTACATAACAGGTTCAATGTAGCTCCTAATCAATGCTTAAACTGCTTTGGGTCTGGACAGTGGGCACAAAACTGCATCCAGAGGGGAATGCAATTTGTTCCCTGTAGTGGTTCTACTAGTACAAGTTCTGTTGTGTTATTCATGTCCTCCCACTTATGAAAGAGGGTGAAATTCAAATGATGCTAAGGAGAACAGCTTGGCCTTTCTTGATTGTTCCACTATCAGAGGAGAAGATGGGAAGCTCCAGATAGAAGAATATAGGAAATCTACACACACGGATCAGTACCTAATCTTTGGCTCTAACCACCCACTACAGCATAAACTGGGAGTGATCAGGACACTACAACACCACGCCCACCAGCTCAGAGGGCAAGAGGAAAGAGGAAAAACACGTCTGGAATGCTCTCTCAGCCTGTGGATACCCGACTTGGGCTCGAACCCAAAAGTAGGACAAAAGTGACAAAAGGGAAACAGAACCAAGAAGAAAGGGTGTCCCTTATGTCTCGGGACTGTCAGAAAAACTGCAAAGAATTTTTAGACAACACGAAGTCCCTGTTTATTTCAAACCAGGCAACACTTTAAGAAAAAAAAAAAAACTGGTTCACGCTAAGGACAAGATGCCTACATAAAAGTAGAGCAATATAGTGTATTCTATCCAATGCAGTGAAGAAAGTTGTTAAGAGAGGTACATAGGGGAGACTAAACAGCCACTGCACAAGAGGCTTTATCAACACAGAAGACAAGCAAGTTCAGGACCCCAGAGTGCCGTCCATCTTCATCTTAAAGCCACAAACCACTCTTTTGAAGACAGTGAGGTGGAGATTCTGAGCAGGGAGAAAGATGGTTTGAAAGAGGAGTTAAGGAGGCAATCTTTGTTAAAAAAGAGAATCCGTCCTTAAATCGTAATGGAGGTTTATAATTCAACCTTCCAGTTGTTTACAATAGTTTGCTGAAACCCTGGAGATGCCCGGGGCATTCTGATGCTAATCAGGCACTGAGTGAGGAGGGAGCCAAAGTCAGGTCAAAATAGGCCCATCTCAGTTGGTTTCAATGGCCCATTATTAGGAGGTCCCGCCCGGTGGGCAGGGCTTACACAGAGTAGGATATAAACCGGAGTTCTCAGACTTGTTTCACAGATTGAGAATGACTCTTGGATCAGAGTCGAAACATTTTGCTTTTTCTAAAACAGAGTCCAGATGACTACAACTGAATCCCATTGGTACCCCACAATCTGAGTTATGTGGGGGTACCAGCCTTTATTAGGCATTTAAAAATTATATAATCAAATATCTTAATTAATTAATTAATTAATTAATTAATTAATTAATTAATACAAAATGTATAGCTTGTTAATCTTAAGGTTATGACAACATAACCGTGACATTGACCCCTTTTCTGCATTGTCTTGACACTTTACCAAATTTGGTTCATTCTATATGAATATAGAATATACAAATTCCTCATTAACAGATGGAGACGCTAGATACGATTGTTCTAGATCTATCTAGTTGTGTGTCAGAGTTAATGTTGATTCTAAGATGAGCTTATCAGCCAAAATGTGAAATACGTGCGTTCATACGACCAGAAGCAGGAGCTGTATGATCCAGCCAAGATGGGCCTGTGTGTCCACGTTTATGGAGCTGACACCTGCAAGAGTCACACTGGGTAGGCCAGGGGCCACTCTGTCCAAAACGCTGGCTCTGGTCGACTTGACTTGCATTTTTCTTGGCTGAGAGGTTCATAACAAACATAAGTGCACACAGTTGACCATGACATGACATGTCGCAAAATTACATTATAATTGTTGGCCATAGATCAATTATCATCAGCAATTTTGCCCACACACACAAGATACTTTTAATAACAGGGTGTTAAAATGACTATAAGTGTCACCTTGAGACATGGAAGTGAATTGTTTGCCCAACTTTGCTCGGGGGAACTTGGTAAAGGACAAGATCTCGCTTTTGATAACGTTTCCAACGTTAAAAGTCATCTTCAAGTTAATGAGACTAACAAGTTAATGAGACTAACAAGGTGTTTAGGTGTGATGGCAACGGGTCAGACAGATCTAAGTTTTGGATAAGTAATTGGAAGCTGATGTAGTGGAGTTGTTTTTCTACTTGGATGTAGTGGGTTCGAGGCCCACCCACGTATTCTTTTGGAATACCTGTGTATTGGGTTGTCATAATAGAAGATACAACTCATATATTTATGTGCAATTTTAAGCCATCAACAATTTAGCATCAATTGCCAGTATAGTTATCTTCATCATATCAGACACAAGTTTGACTGGGGTCTGCATTGTTCTTGTCCAATATGCAAAGGAAAGCGGCACGTCAGTTAAAGGGAAAAAGCGCTTGCCTCGCTTATGCCTGTTGTGGCCTGATGATGGCACAAAATATGTTTACAAATCACAACATGACATGATCACTCTGAGAACTGAAACACCAGCTTCTCCCTCATGTTTCCCTGTCATTACTTTTTCTGATATTATACATCTTTCTGGATATTTGGTTTGATTGATAAAAGTGTATTGTGAACGCGAACCAGCTCCAAGAAAGAGAATGTTGCAAATTTGGTCCCAATTGACCTGAGTTCGCTTCAAATTTGTATTGTGAATTTGACCTAAGCCTCCAGGGTTTTTTTTACAGTAGAACTGGAGTTTATGCTGACATTGTCCAGTGTGTCCAGTATCAGAGTTAAGAAGCAGATCATTAAGTGTCATCCAGGTTTTCTTCCCAAAAGCACTAAATCTGTCTACTTGCTCAATTTGATTGTGTAATCTGCATAGCAGTGGAAGATAATGTCATGCTTTCTGATAATGTTATCTAACTGCAGCATATAAAGAGTCCATAATATGGTAAAAAAAAAACAACAACAAAAAAACAAACATAGAGCCATTTTAAGTAAAATATTGTTAACTCAACCAACTCCAGTAACTTTAGACCTGTTTTGTTCTTTGTGTAGTCCTGGTTTATTCTTATTCCTGTATCAGTCTTGGTCCGGTTACTTCCACCTTTATACTTGATTTAAAGTGCTGCTTGCGGTCGAGCGGCTAGCACACATGCCTGCCATGTGGAATGGGTCACGATGTTGTGAGTTTGAGCCCATCTCTATTTGGTTTGCCGCATGTCCTTCCCCGGTCTAATCCCAGTTTCACACTGCACTTCCCTGTCAAGTAAAGCCTTTCTGAGTAACTTTACAGGAACCACCACCAAATTTAGTATTTGACCTGGTTCAGTTTCTTTCACCTGATATAGAATATATTGTATACTAAACATACTCCATGTTGTGCAGAGCGCTGACGCTAGTTAGCGTCTTAGTGTGGCTGTGTAAGTGAATACGACACAAGACTTTGAAAGGCCGGGAGATAATGAAGCCGTCCACAGGGGGGCCATTACACAGGGGCCCCAAGACTGAAGGCTCCATGGCCCCTGACATGACGTCCTGACTCCTCCAGAACTGCACTGCTGTCACCGGTATGACCCCAAACCTGTGCTGCATAAGGGCAAAGCATGGAAGGAGCAAACTCATATAAAAAGATATTCCCATACACACTTTTTCTTTATTAAATTGCACCTATTTTATTGATTTATTTTGAAAGCCCAAACTCAAAAGATAGTCTTGCAACTTGTATGTGTAAAAACAAAAATACATTTATTTGACTAAACGGTCCTGTGAAAGTCAGATACATGTACAGTACAGTGATTCTGGAGAAGATGCAACTTGAAATTACTCATTCCAAAATGTTCAATTTAACTTATTAACTGTGTCATGATTGTTTGAGCAACAAATATTTCATTAATGAAAATATAACCATGCCACAATAATTGGAGTGGGAAGTGGCGGTGAGGTTTCTTGGGGAAACAACAAGCAAGCAAGATAAATATTAAAAATGTAATCACTGTACTTTGTATGTACTAAGAAAAATACTTCAGTATATGTTTCTCACTAAAATTATAACTTAAAGAGCACATGTGATGCTAAATTGGCTTTTTTGGGGTTTTAAACGTTCCCTCATCAAAAGAATCCCGACAGTTGTGTTTAGATTCAGTGATGCTTGTTTCATTATTCCTGTTTATGAGCCTCAGAAAACACAGTTTCAAATTCCCAGTTTCCCAGATTTGTGATGTCAAAGGTAGAGATCCAGAGGTCACCTGTACTTTTCTTAAGTCCAGTATTTCTGCCTCAAATCATGTTACCATATTACCATATTTACATATGGTAATTCCCTCGTCTGCGAGTAGATGATGCCAATGACATCAAATCCACGCGGGTCCGATCAGACAGAAAGGGCTTCAAATCAATGTGGTCGTGGGTCCGGGAGCCTCAGGTCTGCGGAAAGAATCTGCAAGAAGTCTTATCTTTGCCGGATACTGCAGCGGTCTGGTGCGACTTCCAGATCATTAAACACGTTTTCTTGCGTGAAACCATGTGAATCTGCGTGGCGTTCATCAAACCCAGACCACAGTGGATCAGAGTTGGTGTAACAGGCAATCTGCAAATAACCTGCACAGGTCCCGAACTGCTCCAGCACTGAAGTCAGTGTACACGAGGAGTAAAACAAATGCTTGATTGTTGTATGTATTAGTAATTGTATTATTTGAAGTTCTGAAACATGAGAAGCAAAGGGATCCTGTTATTCCTCTTGATTCATATTCTACCATTATCAACGCCTTCTTAGGATGTCTCCAACATGCTTTCGCCTCCCATACCCACTACCGCAGACACGCTTCATATAAAACTCCATCAGATAGTTTCAACACTGTTATTTACGCACGGCCCCTGAAGGTACCACATATTTCACCCATACAATACTTTAGTGACCCTCTAGTGGGCCATTTTTCTCTCTCACTTTCTCCCAGTTCATCACACCAGGTGCTGCTGACTTCTCCTTTATGTAAAATATGCTGTCAGCGCTGACATTTTGACTTTTATTAGCTGCATTATCAACTGAAACATGATCAAATGTCGCAGCTCCAAATTTCAGCAACGCAGGCTCAATATAATGTGCCCATAACTCAGAGGAGGGCTGGACAGTGTGGTAGATCCAGGGGATTTTGAGGGAGATTTTTCCATTGTACTCCGCGTTATGTAGGCAGTAATAGAGCCGATAAATAGTGGTCGCCCCTGGATGCCGTGCGATCTATCAGCGCTAAGAAGGCCAGAGTTTGGATCTAGCAGACTTTGAGAGGTGGAGCTTGCAATATGTAAACAATATTCTACAAGGTGTATTATGTTATGCTGTACAAAAAAGCAAACGCAATAAACAATCAGTTGAATTTAGATGTTTTATTTGAATAAATGTTCTATTCAATTTTGAACTCGGTGAATGCAGTTTAGGAGTTAATCATTCTTAACCATTTGTTCATGCTTTAATTAGGCTAAAAGTGTCGTTATTCCATGTATTATTATAATTATTATGTCTTAATATGAACACGGTACATCGTACATCATGTTCTACAGCAAGTCTGTTGGAGAAGGCGTGCGTAACGCTGAATCAACGGAGAAAAATCCCGCACAAGAAGGCCTAGTTGCCAAAACGTTGCCACTCCACCTGTAAATAAAAATTCACCTTACAAGTGAGACGGTGTGCAGGATTAAAATTAAAATAAATAAAAATATATCCATCAAGAAACCTGTCAGATAAACTCAAGCAATATAGTCCTATATTAGATAAACAAAAAGTCTAAACTTCCTAATTATGAGGAAACATCGTTGTAACAAGGTTAAAACCTCATTCAAGTTGTATGTCTCCCTCTTTAATATTATGATGACGAAGTTCCTTGGTAAATTTCCTGCACTGAGTATGACAAAAATAATAATTCGGATTCTTTTTTTATATACTGTAGGTCAAGACCATTCTAAAACTATACAGTAAAAGTCCAATTTTGTTCTATTTATGTGCTGTTGTCATTTTATATCCAGTTTCGATATTGTTTTATGTTTTAATTACAATTTTAACTCTACTCTGTTACACAGCACTACATTAATATCATAGTGTCTTCCAAAAGCACTGCAGCTTTTTCTTTGTCCTCGCTGTGAGAGAGGTGAGCGCCGCGCTAAATGTCCACCTCTCCGCGCTCGCATTCATCATTCTCTGCTCTTCAAAACAACTGGAGGCCATCCTTTCAGAACACTGCAGTCCCCCCTGCTCCTCCTCCAGCACCACCCCACCCATCCAAGCCAAAGTTCACCTGCATGCTTCACGGGCGTTCGCTGCTACACACTGACGACCGCACAATGTCACGCGGGGTGAACTTTAGTGAATGAGAACAAAGCTTATTTTCACAGTATTGATCTGGACACAATGTAAACGGCGAGAGGGGATAGATCGGCTGTCTCTTGTTTTTTTTGTAGGGGGGCTGGTATAGTAGCGGCCCATTTCTTGGGGTGCAGGTGGGCTGAGTGAATCATCCATCATGCGTCCGGGCTACATTGGGCAGGTAAAGCGAACAGAGCGTGCAAATGTGGGTCGAGATGGAGTTTTTATCTTTATCTTGGCATTTCACACATCACTAAGGCGGTGGTGGATGTTAGCTAAAGCAACAGTAGAAGTTGAGGAGAGGGGGGAGAGGGGGGAGAGGGAGGTTGTCAGTGGTGTGAACTGGAGAGGCTGGACAAGTGGCAGGAGAGATGTTAGGTGAAACGAGAGTATGTTACAATGCTCAATACAGGATAGATTGAACTTTCTGAAATTGTCATAGTTAAATTTATGTTTAAACTTAAGACATTGATACAAGACATATTGATGTAATCTCTCATTTATCCATGAGTGGTTCATAGTGAAAAAGGTTCCAGAGGTAGTCATCTGGACACAAATCAAGATATTTTGACTTCCTTCCGTAAATCAATTAAATCTGATGGAAATGGTTTGAGAAGCAGCATTTATGTTCTCTTGAGTTCAAATTGGCCCTGCTCAAAGATAAGAACTATAACTGCCCTAAACTGTTTACAGCAGAAGTAGACTTTAATGTTAGTAGTTGCGTCTGCTCCGAGCACCTGCTAGGATGCTCAATTTGTGTCCCCCAATATGAGGTAAACATATTCTAACAAAATATAGCTTTTCCTGATAACAATTTCAATTCTGATTTCTTCTTAATTACACAAACATTGGACATAATATCCACAATGTTTATGTTGTTGGCAAGTCTCCAATAAGAAATCGGAATAAGCTTCATCAGTCTCTGATTTGGGTGGACAGTTGCAGACTGTGAAAAACTATCACAGGTTAACAGTGCACTCACACCAGCAGCAATGTGCGCGACTTGAAAGAGCACCTCCCATTAATTTCTAATGTAGACTCGCCAAGGGATGAGGAAGTGACACAATTACATGGATTTAGTCGAGTCACAAAACAAGCTCCTAATCACCCCCTCCCTTTGATAACTTCCTGTAGAAAGCAGGAGACAACACAAGAGCAACCAGGGCTCAGGGAGGCGGGTTTGTAAATGGTGTGAGTGCACTGGCAACCAGGTTCAGTTGTCGATTTTAGTTCCTTTTTTAAACTAGCAAGAACGCAGGCAGTAGCGGTTCCTTTAAGGTTAATTAAACAAAAGTTGTATATTATTTATTGTGATGAATATATTTATATGGAAAATGTTTGCCATGTTTTCAATTGACAAACAGGTGGTCCAGGTCACGCTTATAAGTATTATTATGTAGTATAGATTTAACTGAAATTACTCATTGTTGCTGCCTACAATTCTCACAATTCTAATTGTTTTGTTCATAAGATTATATTGTGAGCTGAGTAATCACGATTAAGGTTATATATATATATATATATATATATATATATATATATATATATACATACATATATCTAAAAAAATATATATACAGAACACAAAACCAGACCAGAGAGAATAAATTAAAATAAAACACAAATAGATTTCAACTCAACATAAACACTAACAAATTCACAGCATATTTAAATTCAAATTTCAAATAAGAGTCCTATTTGGGCCAAAGTTGGTGAAAGAGGCTGAAATACATAGTTCTAAAATCAAGAGGGATGTCAAAAACCGTCTGCAGTGCATTATTAATTTCAGTCCAATAACTCAGAACGACTGGACAATCCCAAAACACATGATAGTGATTTGCCTCCTGACTGCCACATCCTCTCCAAAATTCAGAATTTCCCTGTGAGTAATGGGCACTTTGACATGGGGTAAAAAAGAAGCGAAGACACGCAATTCCTTTTTTATGTTTACATTATTATAATTTTTTTTGCAAATTTAAAACAAACAAAAAAACACACAATTGAAAAAAACACGAGAGAGAGACATAAACCAAAATAAATAGACATCCAAGAACTGCCATAGTTGAAGAAAAAAAAGAGACTTATGGCACACTGAGCCCAAAGTACGCATCCCATTTTGTCCAAAGTCTGTCAAATTTGTCCATTTTCAGATCGAGTCCAAATGTGATCTTTTCCATTTTATGAATGTCCATTATTATGTTAGTCCAGTCCTTGATTGTCGGTACATTCTGTGTCATAAATTTTTTTGTGAGTGCCTTTTTTTCAACTTATCAAAGCTCTTCAGATGATTCTCCTTTACAATCTGGTGAAAGACCTTTATACCTTTTGTTGTCCAGACTTTAAATCTTGAGTCTGTGCTGTTAGGTGCGAAATTTTGATCATAAGCCAACCAATTTAAAATTTTAACATCTTTGTTTAGTTCGTATGTTTTGATAAGCTCCTTCCATGTTGTAAGAACAGACTTCACCCAAGGGTTCTCCACCTCCCCCCAAATCAACCGTACGTCATCTGCTAGTAAGGCCTGCACAGGAACTCCCGGCACAACTTCAATCTCAATATTCTTCCATTGAGCTTCATATTCTGGGTCACACCAGTACTCACCAGGCTCTGATCTGAGCTGAAATAAAGTAATTTTTCAAACAAGGTAAACCCCAGCCCCTTTTTTTCTTTTGATAGCTGTAAAGTTTTGAATCGGATACGGGCTTTTTTCCCCTGCCATATGAATCTCGAGATTGCTTTATTTCACTCATCAAACAGCTTGTTGGGGGTGGAAACTGGAAAAGTCTGGAAAAGTCTGGAACAGATAGAGAAACCCGGGTTCCACTTTTCAAGGTCTTTTTTATGGTTATAAAAAGAGGGGTATAATTTTTCTCCAGAATTGTTGATAGGTCTCTATGGAGTCCCACACCAAAGTATCTAAGGGATTCTGTTTGCCATTTAAATGGGTAAGTCGTTCTAAAGGTCAGAGGGGGATGCTAGAATGAAATTTTTTTCAGTTTTTTTGTACATTTAATTTGTGTCCAGACATTGGACCGATTTCTTGTAAAAAATGCATCACATTGGGTATGGAAATTTCTCGTTTGGTCAAATACAGTAGAACATCATCTGCATAGCATGCGATTTTATGTTCCGTCCCATCAATTGTAACACAGTGAATTGTTTTTGATTGTCTAATGAATTGGGCCAATGGTTCCAAATACAAAGCAAACAGGAGGAGAGACCAGGCCCTGCCTGACCCCTCTTTCCAGAGTCAGTGGACCTGTCAGATGACCATAGATTTTAATTCTTGATGTTGGACAATCAAAAAGAGCCCCAATATTTTTATATTTTTTATAATTAAATCGTCGAGACTGTGCCTTGGATCCCATCCTATTTGCTTTGTATTTGGAACCATTGGCCCAATTTATCAGACAATCAAATACAATTCACGGTGTTACAATTGATGGGACGGAACATAAAATTGCCTGCTATGCAGATTATATTCTATTGTATTTGACCAAACCAGAAATGTCCATACCCAAAGTGATGCATTTTCTTCAAGAAGTACAGAAATAGTAAAAAGACGTACCCATTTAAATGGCAAACAGAATCTCTTAGATATTTAGGTGTGGTACTCCATAGAGATCTAACAACAATTATAGGGAAAAACTATACACCTCTTTTTAGCACTATAAAAAATATCTTGAAAATTGTAATCGTATCCCATACTTAAGTCCAAATTAAAGGGTTGAAACTATAAAAAGGGTTGAAACTATAAAAATTAATGTTTTGCCCAGGTTTTTCTATCCGTTCCAGACTCTTCCGATTTCCATCCCCAACCGGCAGTTTGATGAGTGGAATAAAATAATCTCAAAATTCATATGGCAAGAAAAAAAAACCTGCATTAGATTCAAAACCTTACAATTATTAAAAGAAAAAGGAGGCTGGGGTCTGCCTTGTTTGATAAATTACTTTATTTCAGCTCAGATCAGAGTCTTGCTGTGCTGGTGTGACCCAGAATATGAAGCTCAATGGAAAAATATTGAGATTAATATTGTGCCGGGGGTTCCTGTACAGGCCTTACTAGCAGATGACAATCGGTTGAATCATTTGGGGGAGAACCCTTGGGTGAAGTCGTTACTATGTGGGGGGACCTGATCAAAACATACAAACTAAACAAAGATGTTAAAATTATAAATTGATTGGCTTATGATCAAAATTTCGCACCTAACAGCACAGACTCAAGATTTAAAGTCTGGACAACAAAAGGTACAAAGGTGTTTTACCAGATAGTAAAGGAGAGCTTTGAAGAGTTGAAAGAATCCTTTGTCTTAGAGAAACAGGACTGTTTTTTTCTCTTGGTATTTACAAATAAGGAGTTATTATAATCAAGTAATTAAAATGAATGATGACCATCATAGCCTTCTGACTGAAATATTTATTAAAGCTTATAAAGCTGAACTTTCAAGGGGATTAATATCTAAATTACATAAAAGAATTAACAATCTGAGCACTCTACTGATTACATTAAGGGTGAATGGGAAACACTTTGTTCTGGATGATGAAGAGTGGTAAAGTATATGTACATCTCAGTGTAAAACCACAAAATCACATGTGTGTAGGGAATTCTGTTGGAAAAGTCTGTCTCGGCACTGAGTGGACGCACTTCAATTTTATTTTTTTCAATTCAATTTATTTTTGTAACGCCCAAAATCACAACAGTAGTTGCCTCGAGGGGCTACAGTGGAAAACAAAATAAACAGTGTTCATAAGGACTTGGCAATGTCCCAGCGTCCTGTGCGTCCTGTGTCCTTAGACAGATGTCTCAAGCTCCCCTGTCCTTGGACCCTCCTTCTCGGCCAGGAAAAACTACCAAACCTCTTTGGGAAAAAGTAGAAACCTGTAGGAGTTCCACAGTGAAGGAGAGATCCGACTCCCTCGGACGGACAGTCGGACGCGCCTCAATTTGCAGATACACGGTGGAGCAAGACCCACTCAGGAGGAGAACCAATTCTTCGAGGCCGATGAAGAACCGTTCATATGGAGTAGAGACCGTTTCTCCAGGCAGACCGTTTCTCCAGGCAGACCGTTTCTCCAGGCAGCTGAGGAGCATCTGGATCCACAGGTCCTCGATGTGCCTGCTCCACTCCCGTCGGGGAAGTGGGAGAAAAAGAAGGAAAAGCGATGAACATATTGCCAGTGAAATTAAATATTAAATATTGTTTGATAGAAAAGTAGTAGGAAACAGAGGATAGTGCTCAAGCTGCCATACTTTCCCCAGTATAGTTGCTCCTTGGGCAGCATAGCTGGGAACTATCGGTTTTTATTTCTGTTCCTAACTGGCCTGACCATAAGCGATTTCAAAGAGGAATGTTTTAAGCCTGGTCTTAAATGAAGAGACTGTGTCGGCCTCTTTAACATGGACAGGAAGCCGATTCCACAACACAGGAGCTTGGTAGCTAAATGCTCTACCTCCTACTGTGCTTTTAGAGATTCTTGGGACTATCAGAAGTCCAGCATTTTGAGAGCGAAGTGCTCTGTTTGGATGATAAGGTACTATAGCCTCTTTGAGGTAGGATGGGGTCAGGTCATTTATGGCTTTGTAAGTCAGGAGGAGGATTTTGAATTTGATTCTAAACTCGACAGGGAGCCAGTGAAGAGACTCGAGCACCGGCGTAATGTGCTCTCTTCTTTTAGTTCCTGTTAGTAATCTTGCTGCTGCATTTTGAACCAGTTGAAAGCTTTTTATGGCGCTTTTAGGGCATGCTGCAAGCAGGGAGTTACAGTAGTCTAATCTAGATGTTACAAAGGCATGGACAAGTTTTTCAGCATCGCTTTTAGGCAAGATTTTTCTGATTTTGGCTATATTACGCAGATGGAAATAGGCTTGATTTATGTGTGCTTTGAATGAGAGCTCTTGGTCAAATAAGACTCCAAGGTTTCTTACAGTGGAGCTAGAGGCTACACTGAAGTTGTCCAGTGTGACTATCTGCTCAGATAAAGCATCTCGTAGATGATTAGGGCGATAGTACGATGACCTCGGTTTTTTCAGGGTTAAGAAGCAGATAATTAAGTGTCATCCAGGTTTTTATATCCTTCACACAAGCACCAAGTCTGTCTGCTTGATCGGTCTGATCAGGTTTCATTGATAAATACAGCTGTTTGTCATCTGCATAGCAGTGGAAGTTAATGCTATGCTTTCTGATAATGTTACCTAACGGCAGCATATAAAGAGTAAACAGAATTGGACCGAGAAATGAACCCTGGGGCACACCGTAGGTTACTTTAGAACAGGGTGAGGAGCTCTGGTTTACATTAACAAACTGGTACCTATCCGATAGGTAGGATTTAAACCAGCTGAGGGCTGTCCCTCTGACACCTACATCAGGTTCTAACCTCTGCAGTAGAATGTTGTGGTCGATTGTGTCGAACGCTGCACTGAGGTCCAATAGAACCAGGATTGAGACCAGTCCATCAGCAGCAGCTAATAACAAATCATTTGTAACTTTAACTAGTGCAGTTTCAGTGCTGTGGTGGGATCTGAACCCAGACTGGAAAACTTCGAATAAGTTATTGTCCTGTAGATGGCGACAAAGCTGTTTAACTACAACTCTTTCAAGGATTTTAGAGACAAAGGGTTGATTTGAAATAGGTCTGTAGTTTAACAACTGGTCAGGATCAAGATTAGGCTTTTTCAGAAGCGGTTTAATGACTGCATGTTTGAAGGACTGTGGAACATAACCACTTTTTAGTGAAGTATTTATTATATTAAGAATAGAATCTATAATTAGGGGAGAGAGAGGGGTCTAGAATACAAGATGACGTTTTAGACGACATAATGGCTGAAGTTATCTTGATCAACAGCAGTGAACCTTTCTAGTGTTACTGATGGATTTCTATGGGACACTAGTTTTACAGCTTGGGCTTGTTCAGGGCTAATAGTGGGAGTAGTTTCATCTAATTTACCTCTGATTGTTTTTATTTTATCGTTAAAAAATAGAAGAAAATCATTAGAGCTGAGAGTAGCTGGGATTGAGGGCTCTACTGCGCTGTGACAGTTTGTTTAGCCTGGCTACAGTGCTGAAAAGAAATCTAGTGTTATTTTTGTTGACTTCTATTAAATTTGAGTAGTATCTGGTTTGGGCCTTACGCAGAGCCTGCTTATAGGACAGTAGGCAGATTTTCCATGCTTTTAGGGATTCCTCCTTATGGGAGCGACGAAATGGTCTTTCTAATTTTTCTAACTTTGTTTATGTGAATGCAGTTCTTCATTGTACCATGGGGCGGCACGTTTTGGCCTAATGACCTTCTGCTTTAGCGGAGCTGCAACATCAAGAACGGACTTCAGAGAGTTCATGGTCAAGTCGACAAATTGATCACTTACACTGGGACTAAGGCCGTTCTCTCAGCAGGATCACATGACACATGTCGCTGAATATTGGCTCTATTATTTCTTTGAACTTTGAGATAGATTTTTCCGATATTGTCCTTTTCTTTATGACTTTATTTTGTGGGGTTGGATAATCTTTTAGAACAAACTGAAAGGTGATTAGGAAATGATCTGACAGTATGGGGTTTTGAGGGAAGACAATGAGGTCACTCATCTCTATTCCATATGTTAGAACAAGATCTAGAGTGTGCTTGTGACTGTGAGTTGGTTTATTTACATTTTGCGCAAAACCAACGCTATCTAACAGGGCGTTGAAAGAATTACTGAGAGAGTTATCGTTCATGTTCACGTGGATATTGAAACTCCAACTATCACTACTTTATCCCAGTCTAACACCGAGTTTGATATAAAGTCAGAGAACTCTGTTAAAAACTCTGAATAGGGACCAGGAGGTCGGTAGATAACCACGAACAGGACTCCTTTTTTGGTTTCTCCAATTTGGACATGTGATTGATAGCATGAGGATTTCAAATGAGCTAAATGCATTGTTAATATTAGTACTCAAGAGTAGGCTTGAGTGTGAGATCACTGCCACACCACCACCGCGGCCTGTGCTCCTGGCAGTCTGAAAGTTAACATGAGTGGGTGGGGTGGACTCATTTAGTCTGACATAATGATCTTGTTGAAGCCAAGTTTCAGTTAGAGCCAGAAGATCTATGTTACAATCATTAATTAATTAATTAACTAAAAGCGATTTAGAGGAAATTGACCTAATGTTTAACAGTCCACATTTTACAAACTTATTGATTTGTTTATTTATATCATTTGTGGGTGTTATTTTTATTAAGTTCTTTGGTCTGACGCCTGAACTAGCTTTTCTGAGGTTTGACTTTTTGACATTATTTGCACGAGGGACACACACAGTCTCTATCTGCCTTGAGTCTGAATACTTAATTTGTGACAGAGCGGGCGAGAGAGTAGCGTCGTCTTACACTGCTGCTCTGCGCCCGGGGCTCATCCCTGGGTGGTCACTTTAGACGACTAAGGCTATCGGTCAAATTCCGAACTAAAAGGGATGTACCCTCCGAAGTCGGATGGATGTCATCCCTGCGTATGAGCCCGGGCTTTCCCCAAAACGCACTCCAATTTTCAACAAAGACTACATCGTTTTGAGGGCACCAAGTAGATAACCAGCGATTGAATGCTTAACAGCGGCTGTACAGTTCAGCATTGATCCGATTGGGCAGGGGACCAGAAAATATTACGGTATCTGACATCGTCTTTGCCAATTCACACACCGCACCTACTTGTAATTTAAGCACCTCTGATTGTCTCCGCCAGGCGTCGTTACCGCCTGCGTGAATCACGATTCGGCGGAACCTCTGTCTACTCTGCTTTAAAAGCCTAAGGTCTCCTTCGATGTCACCCATTCTGGCCCCTGGTAAACATCTAACACTTGACGCTGGTAGCTTCACGTCTCTGACTATAGAACTTCCAATTACCAGAGTATCACGAGTCCATTCAGCGGGCATGTGATCGCTGAGGGGAGAAAACCTATTGTAGACCGGAAGCTCACGGTGCACTACAGGATGGCATTTAGCGCCTTTTTCCCTCCGAAACTGTCACAAATTGGTCTCTATTTTGATCCTGGTCTAGTCCCGGCTGCGCGGGAGGCACTGAGGGGCTTGTCTTATCCTTGCTAGCGCGCTGCTAATGCTGCGTCCTGACACACGGTCCGGTAAGCCTGATGCTACAACCTGGCTACAGCTAGACTTAAGCTCCTCCACACAGCGGATCCGTTCTTCTTACTCCGTAACCCTGGCTTCCAAAGCTAAAACTACACTGCACTTCACGCACCTATCGTCGGAGAAAAAGCCAGGGTTCTGACTCGACATATGACAACTTGAGCAGGTAAAAGCGGAGAAAGTTTCAGCCATGGCGCTAGCGGCTAAGATAGCTCGGGCTGAGGCTAGAGAGCTGGGGGGTTTTTAATCCACAAAATACTGTACGAAGTGAGCTGTACAAGGCTCCGGATTGTTTAAGGAGCAATCACACTTTCACTGGTGTTTAGGAAGCTAAAATAGTATTTGTATAATTCGTGGATTAACAATAAAAAGAAGCGAGCGAATCTCAAAATAGCATACACTTACCCGGAAGTGACGTCAGCCAGTTCAATGCCTTGAACGCACTTCACTCCACTGCTTTAAAAATTGGCGGTAAAAACCGGCCTGGATGGAGACTCACGTGAATTCTTTGCTTTGGAAGGGGGAGAGAACGTAATATCCTAACCCTGTAGCCCAAGATGTCCGAAGTGCAGCGTGCCATGGAGTCTCTGAGAGCCAAGTTGTTAGCTACCATAGCTCCGGCAGTGTCAGAGGCAGTGACCGCTAAATTGAAAGCCGATGGAATAACGGGAACACGCATTGAGGATGTTGAGCAACGTGTATCAGGAAAAAAAAAGGACGATCTGCAGACAGTAAGGGCCGAGATGGAGGCGCCAGGGTGACAACGCTGGAGTTGGAGAACAGTAACATGAAGATAAACTCCTGGATTGAGAGTCCAGATCCCGTCGTCCTAACTTGAGGCTTCTGGGAGGAGGGAAAGGACACTGAGTTCTCGGCAACAACGGCAAAAGTTCCAACACATCTGTGATGAGCTCAGGAAGAGAAAACTGAGACATGGATTATCTTTCCCCGCGACTCTTCTGGTGACTTCTGAAGGTAAAACACACATGCTCAGAACACCAGGAGAGGCAGAGGTGCTCTTAAGGAAGATGCAAAACACAGAGAAAAGAACAGTACAGAGGATGGAGCCACCAGCGTGGGGCATGTGAGTTCGGGTTGTGGTCACATGGTGATACATTTCTGTTAATTTGAAGAGACTAATGATCTGATTTTTTAAGTTTTTAACATCAGACTTTATGCCCCCATGGTGGCTGTTTGCTATTGCTTGGTTTGCCCAGGCGATATGCTCTTTCGATAACTCCTGAGCCATCAAGGAGCTCAGGAATAATCTTCTCTAAGAAGCTCTGTGTGTGCGTGCTGCTCCAGTTATTCTATCTGTTTTCAATTTAGCGGCATCAGACTTAACGCCTTCTACTCCATGTTTGATGTGACCAGACATGTCTCCGGGACCTTTCTCACCCTGAACATGGACTATTTTAACCACTCCCCTCAGGCAGAAGGCTATGGTCCATCCAGACCAGAACCTCCCGCCACAAGAACAGTTTATTTCCCTCTGCTGTTGGTCTCATGAACACTTCTTAAGCACCTGCCACTTTAACCACAATTTAATCAAACACTTTCTGCACTACAACTGTAAATTTAACTGTAAATCCTTGTGTACATAGTAAGTCTATTTTAATATTATACTATAGTAAAATATCAATTGATTCCTAATTCCTTTTGATTTTATATATGTTTCAAGGCGTGCTCTTACACCCGTGAAGAGCTCTTGTCCTTCCGAACAACAACTCCTACGGACCTAGTTCCAGTTTTTTTAGTTTCTGCTGCTGAATTAGCCCTTCTTTTGGCTAAAAGAGTGAGACGCCGCAGGCGAGGAAAACGCTCGGGGTCCTCGTACGGCTCAGGAGACGCGGTACACGGACGCCCTTACCTGGGATTTTCCTCTCCAACGTTCGCTCACTCTCCAACAAAATGGACGAACTGGCGCTGCTGATGAGACGAAACAGAGACTTTTCTTCATCTCCTGTTTTGTGCTTCACGGAGACGTGGCTCAGTGAGCCGATCCCGGACGGCGCCGTACAGCTCGAGGGGTTTTGCCTCTTTCGTGCGGATCGTCATAAGGGTCTTTCCGGGGGTAAAACATGCGGCGGAGGAGTCTGTTTCTACATCAACAACGCCTGGTCTTCAGATGTGACTGTGATCTCCAAACACTGCTCTCCTGATCTGGAATATCTTTTCATTAACTGCAAACCATTCTACTCGCCACGTGAGTTCGCCTGATTCATTCTGGCTGTTGTTTACATCCCGCCGAGCGCAAACGTGCACGTGGCACAGCGCGCGCTCGCAGACCAGATTCTGAGTGTGGAGCGCACCTTCCCGGACTCCTTGTGTATTATCCTGGGTGATTTTAACAAGGGGAATCTCAGCCACGAACTACCAAAGTACAGACAGTTTATTAAAGTCCCGACCAGAGAGCAGAGCACGCTGGATCACTGTTACACAACAGTCAGTAACGCCTTCCGCGCCGTGGCTCGCGCTGCTCTCGGCTTTTCCGATCACACGCCATGGTCCACCTGATCCCCACGTACAGGCAGAGGCTGAAGCTCTCCAAACCTGCAGTGAGGACCTCTAAGAAGTGGACCAATGAGGCAGCGGAGGAGCTACGTGCGTGCTTGGACATTACAGACTGGGAGGTTTTCAGAGCTGCCACAGATAGTTTGGATGAGTACACGGACACTGTGACGTCATACATTCGATTCTGTGAGGACAGCATCATACCAACACAAACCAAAGTCACTTTCAACAATGACAAACCCTGGTTCACTCCAAAACTGAGGCAGTTAAGGCAGCAGAAGGAGGCAGCGCACAGGGCTGGTGACAGGGGGCGCTACAAAGATGCAAAGTATGGATTTAGCAAAGAGGTTTCTCGAGCGAGATCAGAGTACAATACGCGTCTGAAGCAGCAGTTCTCTGACAACAACCCCGCCTCCGTGTGGAGGGGGCTCCGGCTCCTCACCAACCACAAGCCTTGAGCCCCCCCTGCTGCAGACAATCGAAAACTGGCTGAGCAACTTAACACCTTCTACTCCAGGTTTGATGTGACCACCCCCTCCCCCACGGTGGCCACCTCCGCCAACCCAAACCCTGGTCCACCCCCACCTCCCCCACCACCCTCTCAGTTCAGGAACAGGATGTTCACAGGCTATTTCGGAAATCCAACCCCCGAAAAGCTGCTGGACCAGACGGCGTCTCTGCCGCTACATTAAAGACATTGCGCAGGAGAGTTAACCCCCGTCTTCACAGACATTTTTAACACCTCCCTGGGAGTCATGCCATGTCCCAGCCTGCTTCAAGTCTGCCATCATTGTCCCTGCTGTCCCCAAGAAGCCCCGGATCACTGGACTTAATGACTACAGGCCTGTGGCGCTGACGTCTGTAGTCATGAAGTCATTTGAACGCCTGGTCTTCCTGCCCCACCTCAAGTCCTTCACCTCCTCCCTGCTGGACCCCCTGCAGTTCGCCTACAGAGCCAACAGGTCTGTAGACGACACCATCAACCTGGCACTCCACTTCATCCTGCAGCATCTGGACTCCCCGGGAACCTACGCCAGGATCCTGTTTCGTGGACTTCAGCTCTGCTTTCAACACCATCCTCCCTGCTCTGCTCAGGACAAGCTCTCCAGGCTCAATGTGCCCAACTCACTGATCACTGACTTCCTGACGTGCCTGACTCCACCTATGCAGGTCCACAGGGCTGTGATCACTGACTTCCTGACGGATCCCTGAGGCAGTGCGCACCTCCAGCGGTCCTGGGGAACTGTAGAAGTTTGCGGACGACACCACCCTCATCGGGCTCATCTCGGACGGGGGGATGAGTCTGACTACAGGAGGGAGGTGGACCGGCTGGTGTCCTGGTGCAGCGGTAACAATCTGGAGTTCAACGCCCAGAAGACAGTGGAGATGATCGTGGACTTCAAGAAAGCCACAGCCCCCCAGCCCCCCCTCATCATGACAGACTCCCCCATCACCACCGTGGACTCCTTCCGCTTCCTCTGGGCACCACCATCACCCAGGACCTCAAGTGGGAGCCCTCCATCAGCTCCCTCATCAAGAAGGCCCAGCAGAGGATATGTACTTTCTGCGGCAGCTGAGGAAAGCCAAGCTGCCAGTGCAGATGATGGTGCAGTTCTACACGGCCATCATTGAGTCCATCCTCACCTCCTCCATCACCGTGTATTACGCTGGAGCCACAGCCAGGGACAAACAGAGACTACAGAGCATTCGTGTGTTCTGCTGAGAAGGTGATCGGCTGCAGACTTCCATCTCTGCAGGACCTGTACGTCTCCAGGGCTCTGGGACGAGCAGGTCGGATCACAGCTGACCCTTCTCACCCTGGACATGGTCTGTTTGAACCACTCCCCTCAGGCAGGAGGCTACGGTCCATCCGGACCAGAACCTCCCGCCACAAGAATAGTTTCTTTCCCTCTGCCGTTGGACTCATGAACACTTCAAAACACCTGTCACTTTAACTGCAATATTCAACCACTCACTGCACTGTCACTTTCTGCACTCAAACTGTAAATCTAACTATAACTCTTGTGTACATAGAAATGCCTATTTTTATTTTTATTGTACAGTAATTTTAAATTGTTTCCTAATGCATGCCCTTTTTTGATTGAATATATGTTGTTTTATTATTGCTCAGTGTTTTATGTTGCACCTTAAGGCCGAGACAAGTTCCTACGTTTTTGAATTTTGTTCATTGACAATGGCAATAAACTCTTTCTGATTCTGATTCTGATTCTGATAAACCTTTAACAACTCGGCTCTAAGAGACTCTCTCTTCCGATGCAAAGAAGTCGCGAGAGTCTCCATCTGGGCTGGCGGGACCCTGCGTCTCCGGCGAGATTTCAAATGACTCTAGCAAAGATATACTTCATAGACGACTGTCCAAATTCCCTACAGTCATTGCCCTACAAGTCAACAATAACTGTGAAATATCAGAGCTCTTGGTCCAAGTACATTGAATTTTGCTTATAATTGTGTAATTGTGCACAAATGTACACAAAAATGCCAACTGCAGTAAAGACAAACACATTTGGCAAACATGTCAAATGAAGTGTAAAAGTGTCAGCTAATTTTGCTAAAAAATAATTAAATAGGACTTGGTGACTTACCACCTTATCCCTCCATTTCCCCTCCTGGCTCTAAAATATGAAATAAAATTAGGCCTATTAGCATATGGTTTAGCTGCCCCAGTGTGCACAGCTTCCCCTGCGCTTCCTTGAGGCTTTACCCAACTGTGTGACACATCTTTGTGGATCTCAGAGGTAGCACGATATGATTTTAGTGCTGTTTCATGTCAAATCTTAACCCTTTGGACGTTATTTAGCAGAAAATCTGTTAAAATTAACCAAGTTAATGAACGAGTTAGCTTTGGATTTAGATTTTTAGGGCGTAATCACAATGCAAGATCAAAAATGGCTCAGAAGAGGAGAACACGGAGATACCTGTAGTGACCTGCAGATCACCTCTGAAGCTAAAGAAGCTTTTACTGCTTATACTTGTTCTCAGTTTTTTAAACATTAATGCTGGTAGACATCCCATTAATGTATGTGTGCATTTCCATCCCAGTGTGGAATGACTGATTTTAGAACATGCATTTGTCACTAACATCAATCTAATTTGTCATTGCAGGTAATCTGTGCCAACTCCCATTTTAGAGAGACCCCCAAATCCAAAATGAAGACCTACTGGACTGAGAGCAGCCGTAGCAAGAGCTTGTCCATCAGCCGCCTGCTCTCCCAGAACCTCTATGGCAAAGAGAACTTTACTGCCATCGACCTGGATTACGACGGCCCGAACCCCTTCTCCAAACAGGAGCACTGGAACTGGCTTTACAACACCTCCTCATCCTCTAGAGACCCCCACGATCCCCGTTCCAGGACCAAGCGAAGGCCCATCGTCAAAACCGGCAAGTTCAAGAAGATGTTCGGCTGGGGTGACTTCCATTCCAACATCAAGACCGTCAAACTCAACCTCCTCATCACAGGCAAAATCGTGGACCACGGCAATGGAACTTTCAGCGTTTACTTCCGGCACAACTCCACTGGGCAGGGAAACGTCTCCGTGGGGCTGGTACCTCCAACCAAGGCCGTGGAGTTCCAAGTTCAACCTCACCCGCACTTTCATCAACCGAACAATCACCATCAACAGCAGCAGCAAACCGCCCTGGAGACCAAAGAAACCAAGCTCTTCAACTGTCGTGTGGAGTATGAGAAGGTGGAGAAGGGGACGCGGAACTCCCTGTGCGCTCATGACCCATCACAGAGCTGCCCACAAGAGCAGACCCAAAGCCACGTCTCCTGGTTGTGCTCCAAGCCCTTCAAGGTTATCTGCATCTTCATCACGTTCCACAGCACCGATTACAAATTGGTGCAGAAGGTGTGTCCAGATTATAACTACCACAGCGACACGCCCTATCTGCCCACTGGATGATCAAGTGACAAAATGAGGGGGCGAGACTAAAGAAGGAAGCAGGAACAGGAAGAGGCCTGATGAAGGTCCTCCGGAGCTCTGTCAAAAAAACAAAACAAAAAAACATCATGGAGCTAAAGTGACAATAGACAAAGTGCTCCACAGAATAAGACCCAAAAGAGGTTCTATAGCATCGTTGAGACTAACACTTCTAGAGTTGCAACTATAAATGTAAGAATGGAGATGTCATTAAATTAGTCAGATGCCATATTGGGGAAGTCAAGGCAAGTGAAGTATGAACTGGATGTGAAACTGTTTGAACATCATACCCTTTTCTCATGATCAGTGAATGATTTGCCAAAGCGTCCCAATGGACCATAACAGTGGGAGTTCTAGTTCCAGAAGTTTTTGTCAATAATATAAAAAAAAATTAAAAATCGATAAATATTAGGAGTTGGAGCTTTCTCAGCTAACAACAAACCATGACTCGTTATAATCCCATATTCATCCAGATAGGCTTGCCATGGTAAGTCATTTTGAAACAGGATATTATATAACTACAGAATATATCACGAGAAATTGTAATATTGAAACTACACTATGCCACTGACAATATCAGTATAAAACACAGGATAATCCCAGTAAACCATTTTTAAATGTACAATATTGTTAAAAAATATGAGCTGCAAAACATAAATGTCAGAATGAAACAATAACTAGACGTAGACGAAGTTACTTATTCAACCATCTACATCTAAAATTCTTTCATATTACAAAACAATAATAAAATTATCTACCCACTATTGCAAAGAAAATGTACATGCGATAAATACTGAGCTCCAAAATACTGAGCTCCAAAATACTGAGCTCCAAAATAAATAGTTCCATCTATCATTTATAGAATGATTCGTCGATTAATTATCGTGGCGTGGGGAAAAGGATTCAAATGTAGTCATAAAAATAAAAAAAATTAACCTTATCAATAACCTTGATGCAATATTATGGTATATCAATATTTAAGCATTTAAAGGTGCAGGAGTATGGTAGTTCCCTTTTTTTCGACCACCTTTAAATTATAAACATCCATTTCAGCCTCTGGTTATTTTTTTAAAAAGTCACACTTTTAACTTTGGGCCCCTTCGAGTGTCCCTACTGTTAAATGGTCATAAAATCCACAGATTCATATTTTTTTCAACTTTCAAAACTAAGATATATTCAGCTACTCTATGCATACATGTATACATTTTGCATATATGATGCATATTGTTTACTTTCTAAAGCCATATAGCCTTAGACCCAGAGCAAACTATTGAAAAAATGTTTTTTATTCCAAAATGAAAATTGTGAAGTGGAAAACTTGAGCAGAATTTTTTTTAGAGCCTATGATATGTCAATCATTTATTATGGAAAAATGTTTGGTGCATTACTGTTTCTTGAATGGGAGAGGTTTTTGTAAAAAAGTCACACTTGAGGGTCAGTCCACATAGAGTAATATCTTCTTCTACTTTCAAAACTCAGATATCTTATATCTTCATTTACTTCTACCCTACACATATATTTGCAAACTTCATCAATATGATGCTTATTCTTTTACTTAATACGGCAATATAGCCTTAAAAGTACACCCTAAGTAAACAATAAAAAGTACAAAAATTTAATATTTTCAAAATCAAAGAGTGAACTTGAAAACTTTTTTTGAAAACAATGGTTTTTTTAGAGCTTGGCATATGTCAATAAGTGATGGTGAAAAAATATTTGCTGCATTACTGTGTTTTGAATGGGATAGGTTTGTTTATAAAAACAATGCCTTTCTCCTTTGACTTCTATTATAAACTCATGTTTTGACTATAATATTATAATAAGAATAAAATGGATTCCAATAGAATTGTGAACAAAAATGGTTTGATTGTGTTGGTCTTACGGTAAAGATTGTCTGTGAGGCTAGCACAGACACTGTCACCTTGTGACTGCCACCATGTGGCCCCTGTGTGGACACATAACTCTGCTCAGAGACGAGGGTAAAAACAAGTGTACCTCAAAGACCAACATTTATCTTATTGGCTGCCCCAAAGGTGGCTGATATTTTTAGATGTGTCATTTTCATAGCTGCCATTTGAGATGATAAAATGAGAAGAGGCTTTAGTAAAGGGGAGGCTCTTGAGGCTGTTACACAGCTGATCGAAGAAGAGTATTTCAGATGGATGCAGAGGAGGAAGAGGAGAGTGGCGAAGAGGGGAGCAAAGAGAAGGAGGACAAAGAGGAGGAGTAGAGCAAAAAGGCAATAAATGGAAATAAAGGAGGTCAGTGGGGAAGACACAGAGAAAGAGTGAAAATAAAAATAGTGGAAGAGGAGTATATTACAGGGGACGCTTAGAACACAAGAAACTGTGCCATTATCATTGCCTATTCATCCGGACAGCCAACTATTCATGCCCCACCTATTCTAATCCAGTGCATACTGTTTTAACCCAAGTTCATTCACCATAGCTGGTGTGGACGAGTTTGGACGGTATCTCATGTTGTTCCACCTTTTTGTCTCCACAAAGGTCAGCTTCTCCACTGCCAGGAGTGAGGAGGTAAAAAACTTGTTGCTGGTCATTTTGTAACTTTGCTGGCCCTCAGTCAACTCATGGGTCAAGGGAGTTTTTTTAGTTTCATTTACAGTTCATGCCTTGAGTTCTCATCCTCTTCAACTTGGCTGCCAAGCTCCTCTTTGATTGACTGGAGAACAACCTCAAGAGGCTCCTCTTTACTATAACCTCTAATTATACTAATACTAATTTTCTACCCAAAATAGCTGCAGTGAATGTGACCAGAGAAGCTCAACCAAAAGGCATTTGACTTTATTCACACTTTGATGCATCTAAAAAATATCAGCCACCTTCATGACGACCAATTAGAAGAGAAATGTTGACTTTTGAGATTCACTTGTTTTGACCCTCGTCTCTGAGCAGATTTATGTGTTCACACAGGGGGGCAGACACAGGGGGGGCAGGCACAGGGTGACAGTGTCTGTGCTTGACTCACAGACAATATTTACCTTCAGACCATCTCAATCAAACCATTTTTGTTCACATTTCTATTGGGATCTATCTTATTATAATATTTTAGTCAAAACATGCGTTTATAGTCAATGGATATTAATTGTATTCAGTATTGACATATACTAGGCTCTAATAAATAAAATGTGTTATAAGTTGTCCACATCACACTTTTAATTTTTGGAGTTTGTGAGTGTTTTTAAATTTTTATGCTTTTTTATGCTTTTAAGGCAATATCACCTTATAAAGTAAAAACTATGCACCATATATACAAAGTTTATACATGCGTAGAGCAGCGTTTTGAAAGTAGAAAAAGAAAGTAAATAAATAAATAAAAATAAATAAATAAAATGTAATATATATATATATATATATATAGTATATTGACACATACTAGGCTCTAATAAATTTAGCTCTTCACATATTTAATTTTTATAAAGATTTTCAAGGTGGACTTTTTTGACAAAATGGCCTTATAAAGTAAACACATATAAAGTCTGCACATGTATGAGTAGAGTAGAAATAGATGAAGAGATATGAGTTTTGAAAATACAAAAAAAAGTTATTTATGTGTTTAAAAATGGAGACCCTTGAGAGTTGAACATACCCTTTTGTTCAAGCTCTTGAGCTGAACATGCAAGATTAAAAAAGATGACAGTATTTAAAAATTTGACTCGATTTATGTTACTGTAGAAAAGTTTATGGGACTGACCCGAACACAGCCAGAAATATTGAGGTTTGAAAAAAAAAAAAAAATGCTCAAAAGGACCCTAAATGGTCCCGAGGTGATCCGAGGGTAAGCTATGTTTTAAGGTCTATAATTCCTTTAATGCTACTAAACCTCTCTAAATTGCATTTATTTATTTATTGTCAAAGGGAAAAGTCTCACCCTGCTGTTGAGCCCAAAAGTAACTGGCACACTTTCATGGGTCTACAATGCTAAAATCCACCTCATCTAGAGATGCAGTGACCTTCAAGCAAGGCAAACTTGAAATGTTTTGAAGGTGAATAGTGTCGGAACCCCAATATGTCAGCTACTACACTCCAAGTGCATATCTTACCTTCCCACCATCTCTCTCTCCTTTATCTATGGTTGCAGCGCTAACCGTATATGCATAACCGCTTAGAGCTAACAGCCAACAACTGGAATCTGATGATTGTATTTATGTAAATATTGTAACATTTCGACACTGCAGAGGCCACAAAACAATCCCGTCTTTTCTTCTGTTAATAGACTTGTTTACTCTGACGGTGCGCTTCCGTCTCAATCATGCGTCTTGTCTGACTCTCGTAATCACCGCCGACACAGACATGTCAATGCAGATGGGTGCTGGGTGTCACTCCACGTTAGACCCGCTCATAGGTGACACATGGGTGCTTTGGTGAGCCAGTTTACCTCCGTGACAGCCCCATGGATACACACATATGTTACGGTCGCTGTCAAAAGGAATCGGTGTCCGGAGTCTACTGTTACAGATGACAAGTGGGGATGATACAGTGTCAAAAGAAAGATTGTGTTGAAAAGTATCAAATGGAGATGTAACAATAGTCACTACATTTACATGCACGCCAGGAAAACTGCAATTCAAAATCCACTCAAACCCAGGAACTACAATTGAGACGTCCTGGTTCGAATTCCAAAGACCCTGAAAATACATGTAGAGAAGTGCATGTATTCTTGCTGCATGCACAGTGCAGTTTGATCACACTAAAATCAGACTACAGTAGGTAGTAGTGCAGTATTCAACTGCACCAGGTAAGCAACAAATAGGAAAATATTAGATGTTAGATGTGTTTGGACATGAACTCATTCTTTTTAGATCAGCAGAGATGACAAACTACTCCGCTGTGTTAAAGTGAAAGTAAAAACTACCTGAGCTTCAATGTGTTTATTTTTGATGGGAGAGCAGATACCTTGCAACACAGTTCCTCAGATCTGAAAATCAAGTGCTCAAGGTAAGTGAGATGATGTTTTTATTAGCAATTATGACTGCAAGTTTTTGGTCCTAATATAAAGTTACTACACCCTGAAAGCCCCTCTCAGCCACCGCTTGCACCTAAGTGGTTCTTTGACCTACTGCAAACTGGGACAAGAGTGGTCTGGCAGGTTTTGTTGGAGCAAAGACGAATTGAGTTTGGTTATTTAGTGCAATTCAAGTTCTCCGTGCATGTAAACGTAGTGAATTACACTGTTAATGATATTTGTATTGGGTATTGAATCTAATCTGTTATAGTGATAAATGAATAACTGTTCATAGATTGCCTTTGATGTAATTAAGTCTCTGTATTGATATCACTTGGTATTGGTTATCAGCAGATACTCAAAATTCAAGTACAGGTAGCATTCCTGGGACTGAAAATACTGGATCGGATTGGGTGCAAACAGGACTAGTTTTATTGATATTTTAACCTTATAATGCATTTACTCAAAGTTTTATTCTGACAACAAAATTGACTAATTGTAACTATATATTCATGTTGTTTCCCCAGTAAAAATAAACTTAAAGTTAAGTTCTGTTTAGATTGTGTATACCAACACAAGGAGGCTTAAGGCAAATTCATACTTCATAAGAAGGAAGACGTTTGGGTGGGGTCTAGAGGAGTTTGGCTGAAGTGCTTCTGCTGAAGTATGAATGCCAGAACTGAAACAAACTTTGTTCTTGTAGCACTAGGTAAACGAACAAACTTCTTGCTTCTTATGATGAATGAATTGGCCTATCACCTGAAGCTGTAGGAACAGCTCCTGTTCTACAATGCTTGCATCTTGTTCTGATTGCATCAGCCGAGCAGAACTTTTCTTGCAGTACTCTCAGACAACTGCGCTGGGATTGGTTAGATTTTCAGAGTTTAATTGACAATATATTTAAAAAACAACATTGTTAAAGTTATATTTAAAAAAACAAACAATTTCAACCATTTTGAGTAGCAGAACTTCTGATTGAGTGTGAATTGTATTTGCCCAAGTTTGTAACAGCTTGTTTTACAGTTAGTCTTACACTGAGATTTACCACTCTGAATAAGCCACTATTGTTTATTCTCTTTGGATTTCAAATGATTATTATAATCATAATAAGGCATATCTTCATAGCATTTATACATGTGTATTAATAATTTAACAAATCATTGACAAGAAATAAATTAACCATTAAAAATGTAACAATCTACATTTAAAATGACCATTAACTAATCATTGAAAAAAATAAACTAATAATAAAAAATTGTTAATGTTCATTTACTAATTGTTAACCAAAACATTAACAAAAATGCCTATCTAAAAAACATTTATACATTTTTAATTATTATTAACTAATCACCAATAAATTATTAGTAGTAGTAGTATTAGTATTAGTATTATATGCTAACCATTTCCTGGTCATGAACTAAATAAGACATAGCTACACAAAATGTTATAAAAAATCAGATATGCCTTATTATAAAGTTTTACCTTTTTGTTTCCTCTACAAACCAGCAAGCACATTTCTTCACTCCCAGCAGCGATGCTTAAAAGCCATTTTATGCTAAAGGAATTTTCCATACACGTGCAAGTAAAAAATTCCAATAAAAGCTTATTTTGGCAACTCTGGAAGCTTGCATTTCATAATGATATCAACAGCATTTGAAACATTTGAAGAAGAAAGCAGGCCAAATAGCCATAAACCTTTTTTAGGTAGAGTAAGTGGGACTTTGTACTCAAAATATTTGTTAGTTAAAATATTGTCTTAATTTTTACTCCAATGTGTCAAAGATGGACCGGACTCCAGCCTTGTCCTCTGCTTCCCACATGCCTGGTTCTGCTCCATTAAAACAACTGAAAATAAAGATGACAAACTTGAATTAAATACATTGTATTTTTTTTTTTTGTGTGAAAGAGCAACACACAGCGGCACACAATTGTGAAGTAGAAGTAAAATTATACATGATTTCTAGATTTTAAATAAATAAAAATGAACAGTGCTGCATGCAAAAGTATCAGCCGCTTTTCCCTAAGTGCAACCAATTGCTGTCAGAAGTTGCCTTGTAGAAAACTAGGGGGTACTGTCTGACCCCCTGCAGGGTGTCCACAAAAGAACTCAACCAGCAATATGTCTTTCCTTTTCAGATTTATTTCGATTTGAAGTTGGTGTATACTGTATGTGTGTGGTTCTATAGGAAAAAAACAGAAAGCAAAATGTACATAAATTAACATGCATACAAATAATGATACATATAATAATAAACTACATAAAAACTACTGGCTGTCATACAAAATTAATTATAAATTAAAGACTGTACACAAGGCAACCCGATGAAAACTCAAATGGCATGACAATCATTAATCTGTCACCACATTAACATATACTCTGGACTTTGATATAAGCTGCGCTGGGCCTTTTAGAGAGCCAGCTGACATCACGATGACATCACTATAGCAACACTTTCTGTCTGTCTTTAACAGGACGTAACATTTTGACATGTCGTAGTTTACTGAATTGCACCATCATAACCACGGTAGCATAATGATGTAGGAGTAATGATCTGGCACGGTACGTTTAACAGAAGACCAGTGCAGGTCACGAGGCACATATGCATTAATGATCCAATCAACACTATTGCAAGGTAATACAGCACACAGTAAACTTCAGAAAACAGGAGATATAGAGATCCACAGCTCAGGTGGATAACTATTAGTCATGTACTACACAAATCTGGCCATTAATGGAAGAATGGCAAAAAGAAGCCATTGTTGAAAAACAGCCATAAGAAATCCAATGTACAGTTTACTGTGTCCCCCACATGGCTTCTGGCAAACATGTGGAAGAAGGTGCTCTGGTCTGATGAGACCAAAATGTAACTTTTTGAGCTGAAAGCAAAACGCTGTGTGGTGGAAAACTAACAGGGCACATGACTCTGAACACACCATCCTCACTGTCAAACATGTTGATGCAGCGTCTTGCACTGGGCTGCTGTTCTTCAGCAGGGACAGGGAAGCTACTCCAAGTTGATGAGAAGATGGATGGAGCCAAATACAGGGTAATCTTGGAAGAAAGCCTGTCGACGTCTGCAAAAGATGCAGGACAACGACCCTAAACATAAAGCCAGAGCTACAGTGGAATGGTTTAAAACATATTCATGTGTTAGAACGGCCCAGTCAATGTCTCGAACTAAATCCAATTGAGATTCTGTGGCAAGATCTGAAAACTGATGTTCACAAATGCTCTCCATCAAATCTTAATGAGCTTGAGCTGTTTTGCAAAGAAGAATGGGCCAAAATGTCAGTCTTTAGGTGTGCAAAGCTTAGTGACTTGCAGCTGTAATTTCAGCGAAAGGTAATTCCACGTATTCCAAGTATTGTTCCTGAATACTGAATACACTGTGTGCCGCCTTGTGTAGCTCTTTGTCAAAAAAATGCCAATACAATTTATTTAAGTTTGTGGTCATGACGGGACAAAATGTGGAAAAGTTCCAGGGGTATGAATACTTCTGCAAACTACTGTAAATACAGTCAGGAATGTGACATAGTGGAGGACGTGGTTTGGCATGGGTGAAAACTCAGTTGATTCAATAGGACACAACTTTTTCCCTCGTTTAATGTTTTGTTTTGTTTTTTAGCAACTTCTGTGTATTTTAAGCACAACCAATTAAGTTTTGAGTCACAACAGAGAATTAGCACTCAGTCACTTCTATTTTTTTATGTAACAAAATTAAATTATTTGAGGTTGTTGTCATAGCGTTCTCTCAGAAAAGTAAAGGGATCGTTCTGTATACGTTAAACTACAGCAGGTGGCACATATTTGGGCCGTGTGACCATTTATTTCTTCTGCTTTGTCTCTGTGTCTAGATTGGCACAAAATTGAAAGTATGTGTTTGCTCCTGTAGTTGTTGAACTGTGGATGACAGAGCAGCTCTTCTACATTAAAATGAATAGATTGCGTCTGCCACAGAGGTCCTTAAGTGGGTATTCCCCATGCCGACTGTATGTATGATGATGTTGAGGACCAATGAAAAGAAATCTGTACTTTATTCTACTCAAGATATCATGGCATGGCATTGGGACTCTGTTATATGACGCTTATTTAATGAGAATTTAAATACTTTCTTCCTTGAGACAATTTGGGCTTTATCCAGCAACCTTTTTCTCCCGATTTTCTAAAGAAATGCCATTAAAATCAAGGCCAAAAAATGCAATCCCTGATAGAATCTTAGTTTGCATCTCAAACATCATGGCTAATGTCAGAGCGTATGTCAGGACCAATTCATGTTGAACAAATTATGTATTAAGAATAATAATTGTTTCATGGACTAAAGTTAATTAAATAGTAGCTTATTTTTTCTTATGCAAAAGCCATTATATATTTTCTAATACATGAGATGCCAAAGTAAAGGTACTCAAGAACATGTTTAAAGGCCAATAACAATACAAATAATGCAAAATATTTGTCCTTTAAGTGCTCTGTGTCAGTTGAGGGAAATATTTCTTCTATTATCAGTGAAATAGATAATTGTAACAACAATTGAATCCTACAATGTGGTGTTATCTCATCTTGTCTTTGGGAGTGAACCAGCAGGTGAACTCCTCTCTCATCTTCATTCCCCTCTGCAAATTGTGGTGGAAACTAACTCCCGACTGCTAATGACATTGGCTGTTCCAATTGGCCATTAAAGCTTCATTACATCAATTGGGAGCCGGCGGGACTGCGCACGGCCGGGGCATTTAGCCGGAATGAAGTCGCGGTAAGTGGAGCTGTGCCGAGTCAACACCACCAAAAGAATAAATTAACAGCGCTGTGAGAAGAAGTAAAAACGTTTTTTTGTTGTTGTTTTTTTTACTACAAATGTGCACCTCAGGGATCCATCGGGCTTGTCTATTCAGATTCACTGCTCCTTGTATGGTAATGGCTGCTTGGATGACAGCCAGCTCCAGTGCGTGGGAATGTAGGATGAGAAAGCATAAAGGGGAATTTATGACAGAAAGGAAAAAAGAGTTGGCAGGATACCGGGATCACCTGACGCGTAAATTGAGCGCATGGTTCTGTCTGTGTTGACTGATGCGTTGGGTCCACTTCTTTCATCTCAATAAAGTATAACTGGGATATTTCTCCATCCGGGGCCAAGCAAACAGATACACAAAGCACAAAGCGCTCACACATTGAAAGGATGTGGAAGTGGAAAATGTGCAGTGATTAGAGCCCATAGGGGTTGTTACAGTAAAGTTAAGAGCAGCATGTAGGAAATAAGCAGGAAAAAAAACGGAGAGGACAGGGGATTGGCTTATAGGGCTGCAGCACAGTAAATATCGGCATTAATCAATATTCTAATAAAATCAGGGTTTTTCATCTGACAGAAATGTACTGTTGAAAACGTAAAAGAAAGGCTAATCTTATTCAGGATTTTTAAAATAAATCCTAATAAATCTTAATTGAGTCTTTTTATAGTATATTGAGTGGACTTTTTACATCACCACCTTCTACTGCATCTCAGGCCAAATAGTGCAACCGTGAAACTGTAATAGGTTGAAAAATGCTATATTTTAAGTTTTATGCATTTTTGTATTTTTGCTTATTTTGGTACATCCAGCCAGTAGAGGGTGCTCTTAGCGCTCCTGTGGGGACTAGAGAAAGACAATGCGCAAGCGCAGCTCAGAATTAAACAAACTGTGTTAAGATTAACAGTCGCCTCCATCTTTCCACAGGTACGATCATAAAAGTTAATTTATAGACTTAAACTTGGTTCAAAGTTAATCCTTGTGTAAATGTAAATAAAGACTGGACTGTGGACAATAATAAATGATAGTTTTGTGAAAGTGAAATGTATTTTTGTTTGTACCGTCATGTGGTCTAGTTTTCGGCATGAGTCTGCCATGTGCAGTATTTAAAGCTTTATCTAAGCAAAGTAATTTCAGGTGCTTTGTAACATGCTGGTAGCATGCAAGATTATACCGTTTGGATTGTGACTGTTGCTCTGGTTGGGGTTTGGGGCAGCCGCCATGCAGACTGTTTCACAGAGTTTTGCCGCCATTTAGAGGCGCTTGTTGTTTGATGTTGCCGACCTGCTTGCATGTCTGTGTGTGTGTGTGGTGTTGGAGAGAATGTATGTGTATTTTTATTTGCACAGTATAGTTTATGTATTCGTTGTACGTTTGCCATTTTATTTATTATTAATTGTATGAGATAATTGAATGATTGTGAGAATTAAACAAGCTGTGTTAAGACTAAACAGGTCTCCTCCGTCTTTCCACAGCCACACCTTATCTTTAGGCTACACAGTCTAACTCTGTGTGCCACTTGCTACCGCCCAGCTTTCCCATAGGGCTGTCGCCGGTAACAAAACAAGTTAGCTCATTGGTTACCATCTAGAACCAAATCCAACTTCTCTCCACACAGATCATCAGCATTCTTTACCATCTTAAAAATGTGAAAAACGCTTTATAATTATGTCCAGACAGTGCACTGTGGTCTCATTTTCACACATAGACTGTATATAGAAGTGAACTTCGCTAACCCACTAGCCGCCGTGTTCCAAATAGAAAGTTAGCCTGGGTGTAAATTGGCTTTTCAGGTTTTTATATTGCTTTTGCCTAAATGAAGTTCCTTTTAAACTCTTTACAGCAGACTAAATGTATGCTCACTTACCTAATGCATTCCCAGCATCCGAAAAATTTATCTTAATGAGTTTATAAGCACTTTTCACAAGTGCCTGAGCTCAAAGCAAAGCTAACAAACATTAGCATGCTAACTGCACACTTCCCCTGCTTCTTTGAGTATAAAACGCTCTATAGATATAGAGAAAGAGCTCAATTAGATGCTTTAACAGTCTGTACTGGGGCAAAACAGATTTTACTCTATTACATGGAACAAACTTGGGTAAATAAATCAGTTATTTTTTTCACGTTTCAAAACAGTGACAATCAGGTACAGCCCCTTTAAGATATGAACAATAGCAACCAGTAGCGTGCGGAGACTTTTATGGTGGGTACGCAGCCCACCATAAAAGGTAACCCACCATAAAAGTCCCTGCACGCTATTGGTTAGAGTGTTCTTGGGGTGTTCAATATTTAGTGAATAACACAAAAGTGAAATGAAAAATCTGATATGCAAGGAGGAGCTTTGAACCTTAGTCTCCCACGTGAAGGGCAGATACTGAAGGGCTAAACTCCTATACCTGATTAGCGTGCTGAATGGATTAAATAAACTAGCTTCACCGACAAATTTATTACACAAATTAGCTCTCTGTGTTGTTAAACTAACGTCTAATCATTGGAAACGTGAACGGCGAAGACTTGTCTCTAAACGATAGTTTTTAAGTCCGTTTGTTGAAACTGGCAGAACCTGCAAACATCCAGGAGTCCCACACAGGTTTTGTTCAGCGCGGTTTAAGGCTGTGTTGTCCACAGAGCACATGCGCGGAGCTCTAAAAGAAGCTGCTGTCCGCTCTGGTTCTAAAAGCTCATGTTAGAGAGCGGAGCATGAACGGGCCTCTGAACACGGCCACAGACTGCGCAGCTGTGGGAAAATAAGAATCATGCTTCCCATGCAGTATTCTCCAGTGGCCTGTAGAGGCCACTAAAAGACACCGCTACTTCTGCCAAGCTTCAACAGCAGAAGTGAGAGGAAAACAGGCTTATTTGGATATATTTTAGAATAATTTATATATAGTTGTGACACACGGTAATTTAAGGATTGTATTGGTCAATCACTGCTTGCCTTAATTACCCTGACAGCATGCTACCGATAATAACTGACCAAGCACATGCATTCTTTCCCTGAGGTCCGCTCCATTTTAGAAACAGGTTTGATTGACAGCTAGCATTGCTCGTTGCAAAACACCCGCCCTATAGAAACACGCAGCGCGAACTGGAAGGGGTGCATACTTTCTACAGCCTTGCTCCTGATTGGCTCTGTCCAAATATGAAACTTGGCTTCTGGTTAATCACTTCTAGGGTTGATTTGCTTCAATTGGCTGTAGCCGAACAGCGCTCTTTTTACAATATATCTGTGCTGGAGCATAACAGATTTCACTTTATTGAATGACACAAATTGAGTGCTTGGTATAGGCTATAAGAAATGGAAATGGAAAAGGGAATTCTGGGAGTTCTCCGTGGTGCTCCCAGACCTGTAGCATCTGGCGGAGTAAACAGATGACTAAGCAGCGGCCTTTCAGTGGTCTGCAGAGATATATACCGAGCACTGACATTTCATCAGATTACACAGTCGTGGGTTCAATTCCCGCAGTGTCAGAGGTGCATGGCTTTGTAATTATGTGAGAGCAGCGGTATTCAATGCTTGACCTCAGAGACACACAGAGACCTTCACAATTCTATATGCAGTCACATCAGTGTTCCAAAGCATATGATACAATACAGGGTCTGTTGAAGTTCAACCTGGAGAGACATATGAAAGAGGTGGGTTATTTTATTTATTAATTTTTGCACTGCGTAAAAAAATAAATAAATAAATACACTACACATAACTTTTCTAATGGAGGGTCTGTCACCTGTTTGTCTCCATAGAAATGGTATTACTTTGTATAGAATGTTCCACAATATGACAGTTACAAGTCAGATCTGCAGAGAGGTCACTGTAACAATGCAGATTTTTTTAAGGTATTTTTGAGCAATAAAAAATCCTGCAATTGGCTAAAAGAAGAAGAAACAGTGTTGGGAAGTATTAAGTACATTTAAATACAGTACGTATTGAGATTAATTCCATCATTTGGTGGTATTCAGAATACAGTTACTCTACCAGGAATACATTTTGGTACTTTATCATGCGATTTTGGGTTCAAACTGCAGTCTTGAAACAAGTAGAAATCACAGCTCTTGGCAGGGCATGGCAGGTTAAGTGTCTTGCCCAAGAATACAACGGCAGTATTCACCTGAGGAGCTGCGATTGCTCCACCAACCTGTGGGTCAGTGGATCTGACCACTCTACCGAGGAGGAGTTTTATTTTGTGAGAGTTAGCTCTTTAGGTTCATCCTTTTGACTTTTGCTCAAACTACAATGCTGTGTTTGCTAGCCCAGCCTGATGGATTCTGAAGAATTAGTGAAATCAATATTGTGGCATTTCATCTGGCTGGCCAGGTTAGGTCCATGGTACAAAAAGTTTCAAAGGTAGTGATCTGGACAATGTTTTTGAGTCGTTTCAATTGCCATCCGGAAGTTGGAATAAGGTCCAGTCACGTTCTGTAATTTTTGATGACGTCATAATCTCACATGGTGGCCTTAAAGTCGTTTCAACTAATAATAATCTTGCTTTTGGAGTTGAATAATGACACTTCTTTCTGAGGGTATTGTGGAAAAAACTTTGGTTTATTTAGGCTGATAGAGAAGACATTGAACTTTGTGCCATTTTTAGTTTCTTGTCAATGCTCGATCTCATCAAATCTTGGAAGCTAAACAGGCTTTGACCTCAGTACTAAGATGGGAGACCATTGGAATGCCAGGTGCCACCGTGGAGCGGTAGTGCTTGGGCAAGACACTTCACCACCTGGGCTCCAGCGACCTTGTACTGTATGATGGTGGATGAATGTCACTAAAGGTACTGAGTGAATGCCGGACAACGTAGGGAAATTAGACCATGGCTATAATCCTGCGTGTTTACAGCATGTAAATCATGTACAGTACTGTTCATTAACATGCACTGTCCTTACCAAATAAACAATAATAATTACAGAAATATGAACTATAAACCAGATCAACAAATCTGCAATCTTTCACTAAAACCGCAAATTCTACCAGAGAATTCTGACCTGACCTCCAGCTCAATTTTAAAATATAGGCATTCTAGAATGTTGGGATGTCACATTGACACAATCAATTCGATTGCCTTAGGCTAGTGGCTTCAGATTAAAAATGACCGCCGGACTCGCAGGTTTTCTACTATAATAGAAAAAAATGTGTATGCTGTTACATTTTTTTTTTTACAGCTATTTTGCTCTATTTCCTTCCCTTGACACACAGTCACACCTGCATGTTTCCATCATCATTGTTACGTCGCCTGGCCTCCTTATTTTGTGTTGTACTGTTCCCTTCCCCGCTGGAGGGACTATGTCCCTCGGCTGGCCTGGGAACGCCCCGGAAGAGTTGGAGGAAGTGTCTGGGAAAGTCTGGAAGTTTCTGCTTAGACTGCTGCCCCCGCAACCCGGCCCTAGATAAGCGGAAGAAGATGGATGGATGGATGTTCCCTTCCCAACATGGCTGCAATGGCGGACGTGCCGTGTTCCTGTTTGGCCTTCCTGTTTCCTCTGGGGGTGCGCCAACCTAGGGTCTCCACCTGCAGCCCCTAAAAACATTTGCTCCGAGGTCAGCAAGCTCCTTAATGAGCTGCCTTCTCTCTCGGCTGTATTTGCTGCATGACAATATAACATGATTTACAGTTTCAGAATTCCCACACACAAAGCCCATTGTTTGCCCACTCTGAACAGACAATCTGCAAGACAGCAGTGCCCGAGTCACATCACTGCTCAGATCGTCAGCTCGGCCGTGTATATTATGCTCCATTTGAGTATTATGATACAAATACAGCAGAAATTGGAATGTACAGAAAATAAGAACTTTTTATTCAATACTAATAATAATAGTAATATTAGATTTTTAAAATCTAACAGTTTATGTTAGTTTATGTTTATGTTTTGTTTTAAAAAATGCCTAACTATAGCTGTGACAGACTTCTACCACTAATAATTAAGTGACATCCACAAAAACATTGGTTTGGGGCACCCCCTCTCTTCATTCACTGCTCACATTTACAATCCAGGTGGAGGCGCAGACAAAACATTTAGACAAATTCAGGATTATGTTAAGAATCACTTTTAGTATAAAATAGTGGCAGGTTGATTAGTTATATACCTATAATAGGCATATATACTCAGTTAATAAAAACACAATACTTGGTTCACTGCGTTTCACGAGTTTCACGTTTCACGAGCACACAAGAACGCACAAGAACACATTAAGAAAGGGCCTGTGTCTCGTTGTCAGGGCTGTGAATGCAGTGCCTGTCTGAGACTAGTTGTTTATTCCTGTTCATGTCACATCGATTCAGTTTATTGGCCTTTGGTTTGTTAGGCCGGTGTGATTCGAGCATTTTAGAGATGCTTAGATTGTCGTTTTGTTTTCTGTCTTAAATGTGTTAATTTACCTTTTACATTCCTGTTTATTTGATTTTTTTTTTTTTTTTTCATCTTTTTTTTTTTTTTTTTTTCTTGGTTTTTGTTACTTCCCCCTACCCTAGCACAGCCGATTGTAACAATCAAATTGTCTTTAATCCAAACCACACCACACACAGGTTGCTCTCAGTTTATTGGCAGCATTATTCCAACGAGCCTTTTTAATCCTGTCTCCTGCTCACAGACCTCTGCACCATGTCAACAGATCATCAACCCTTTTTACACCCTGCGCTTTTTAAACGTGAAAACCTTCAAGAGCAGCCTGTTGTCTTAACATAATGTGGTAATAAGCAGACAGAACATCTAGCACTCCGAAGATCAGTGAAAATTAGATTAGCATTATCAATCTTACAATAATGTTTATGATGCTACCAGCCATTAGCGCAATTAGCCGCCGCATTCAGGTTTTCATCCGGCGCACCTTTTATCAACAATATTTATCGGTGGCAGCAAAACAAGCAGCGGGATTGCATGAAATAGAGCGTGAACTTAATTTCCGAGTCACTACAATTCATCCGATTCATAGCGGGCTTAATAGTGTTGTTCATTTGTATTTAGGGCAGAGATGGGAAGAAAAGTGGAGGGGAGAGTGGGTCTACCTGACTACGACCGGGGGGCATTAAGTCTAACTAATGAAATGACTCTATCCTCCGTGGCGTTTTTTAATCTATTCGCGGAGACAAAGAAAAAAAAGTAATTGACAAGCTCCACAGTGGTGCGTGGGGATAGCGGGAGAGCTTCGGCGCCAAAAGGACAGCTGTCACTAAAGCAATTAAAATGACAAAGGTTAATTAATTCTCAGCCGTTTTTCAGCTGATATGAGACGGTTTTCATTTGCCAAGTGAGTAATAGTGTTTAGAGGAGGGGAATTTATTTGTGATTTAGAGAAGGGAGGGAGTGGCGCTTGTCTGATAGAGCAGGTAATGTGTCACTAGTAGGGACCACAAGAGGCGGCGGGACACCGTAGAGGTGAGAGTTGCAAAGGTAGATGAGGTTGCAAAGGGAGAAGCGCGTAACAGTGCAGTCAAACAGGTAAAAAATTAGGACATTTACATGCAACATCCAGGGTTTTGCATAGCAGTGTAGATGTGTAATAGCTGTTAGCGGTCAAATACCAAAATTTAGTTTTTTAATACTGACAATTATCTAGTGCAGCTCTGCAGTTGAGTGAAGAGCACGCAGGGCAAGACTCCATGTACAGCCTGCTGCAGAATCGTGAATTCAAATCCAGATCCGACAGTTTCGTGCCTGTCCTTCCTTCTCTCATCCCCATTTCATGCTACACTGTCGTGTCCAATACAGGCTAAAAATGTATATAATAATAATAATAATAATAATAATAATAATAATAATAATAATAATAATAATAATAATAATAATAATAATAATGTGTTTGGGGAATACTTAATTCTTAATGTTCACTTTATTTGAATGTAATGATATTAAATGAAATATGTAAGTGAACATGTACAACTAAGTCAAGTATCTATCTACATTTATTGTGACGAAGGATTTGCCCTGTTTCTGCCGGGGCTTGATTGACAGGTCGAGTGGCCAAAGTTGGAGTGGGCAGATGTTAAGTGGTTAGAAACTTAGGCACACATAAACCCCTAATTTGTTCACACCGTTTTATAAAGTGTTGCATGCCATACGAATTGTTAAATAGAGTAGTTTAAGGCTATATATTTATATAGTTTGTGTTTACAAAAAGTGCCTCGAGCTAAGTGCTAACAGCGTTGGTTATGACAGAGCTCATGTGTATTTGTGTATTATATGTTGTTTTATAGTTCGGATTATAATGTATATTCTTCTTTGCTGTATTGCAGAACCACACACACATATAATGTAAAACCCAAGAACTATTGAGTGATTATTTAATAAAGATAAACCCTTGGATCATCTCTCCTGGTGCATTCTTGCCGGTCACAACCCAACAAGCCACATAATTAGCTCTTCCCATAACATTTATATTGAGTTTTTCTAGATTGTTATATCTACCTGCCCATGGAGAATAGTTGGAAATAAGCATATTTTGTCAGTTTAAATGTGAAATATAGTCATTAAGGACTTAATCCTGAGAAACTCTCCATCCAAACAAAAGGATTTCGTTACAGTCGACGTTTCCATTTCTCCACAAGGGTCAGGTCCTTGGAGCCATTTGTGCTCTGTGTTCTTTATCAGAGGTGTTGACCCAAAGGGGGAAGGGGGGGTCTGTTGAACAGTAGTGTTGCTGGTCCATGGGGGATGGGGGATGGGTAACATTCCTCGATCCATCCAACATTTTGTTTTGCTTTCTGCCACAGTGTCTTTAATGAAAAGATACTGGATAAAGATAAGGTCTTTTTGGGACATATATGTCCCCTAAAAGGTGTAGCGTGACAGGGTGGCATTGAGAGCTGAAGTCAGAGCGGTGACCAATGAGCCCAAATGTTGGAGTTGAAAGGAAGAGGAGGCTGCGGCACTCGCATCAGGGTGAGGCTGAGCAACATATCTTGGACATTATAGACAAAATGCGTGAAGTGAAAGCTGAGGTGGTTAAACTCCAGGTGGAGAACAAAAATATGAAAAGCAAGATTCTGGATCGAAGTCCAGGTCACATAGGAACAATCTCTGAGGGTCTCAAGGGGCAAGAAAGGAGACAACAAAGAGGATTTCCTCGAGACGATAATTCCAGAGTTTATATCTCTTGGGCCAAAGACGTCAAGAAGCTGATAAACCACGAGGTCTGATAATTAAGTTTCTGAACCACCATGCGAAGGAGGATGTCATGAAGACTGCAAAAGTTAAAGGAGACCTAAAGTACAAAGCCAAGAAGGTTTTTATTTTTCAAGACCTTCCATACGATATTTGTCAATGTCATGTCTCTGGGTCAGAAGACATTAATAATTCCATGAGAGTAATAAGTTTGTTAAAAGGTATAAATAAGTTCATGCTCGTTAAGTAAATATGTTGTTTTCATATTACAAGTTTTAGAAGAGTTTGGGTAAAATTGTCAGAGTAAGACATCTTCTCCTTTAAGGATCTTTTTAGTTTCAGCGCAGAGTAAGTGCTCCTTTGCGCACATAGAGGATCTTGGACGTTTTCTTGTCGGTAATAAACAAGCTAGTTCCACGGCAAAAGTGAAGTCTCCGAACGGCTCATTTACACGCTGAATGTGCTCTATTTGTTTGAACCTTGGGAAACTTTCGTCTTTGTGAGTATTTGTATGTTCATAAGCACTTTGTTTAACAGTCCAACTGTGTTTTTATGTGATCATTTAATGTAAACCTGTACACGAAGCTAACTGTGACTTGTTTTTTACATGTGTTTAAGCTAGCTACTTTGTTAGATCTTCAATTGTACAGTCTAGTTTGTAACACATACTTTTTCTGTATGTTTCAGTTACCATTCATTCATTCATTCATTCTTTCATTCATTCATCCATTCACGCATAAGATACCTCCATAAAGCAAGAAAAGAACGCCTTGTGTACGGAGTTTTCTTTATTGGTTCGCTGGCTGTCTAGCTTCACACAGTCACGTGTCGTGAGGACAGCACAGTCAACAACGAACAAAGTTTCACCATGTCTGTGAGGAATTCAGGATTAGACAACTGAGGCATGGCTTCTCACATCCAGCAATTTTTCTTGTGACTTCTGAAGGTAAAAAACTGCTTTTCAGAAAAACACAAAAGACAGAGAACTGAACAGCATCAAGAGATGGATCCATCAACGTGGGACATGTAACTTTATGTAATGACAACATGATAAGACATTCATGTTGTTTTGAAGAGACTGATTTGCTTGACATCATTGTTTTATGGCATCTGACTTTTTTACATCTTAGAAGTATTATTGTTGATAAGAGGGGGCAGAACAGAAACACTTTGTTACTTTGAATAAGTCTTTCTCTTTGCTTATTTTAGTTTTTCAATAAACAGAATTTTGTATTGATCTCAAATCAAATAACTTTTGAACAAAGTATTGAATGTAAAGACAAAGATGGCAGATATTTACTGGTTAAAGGAACTATTAATGGTAAGGTTTTAACTTCAACATCTATACTAATATTATGAACCTGATTGCAAACCACTCTGGGAGAACACTAATCTGTGACGATTCAATTAAATTCATTTTTGTAATGCCCACAATCACAACAACAGTTGCCTCGAGGGACGACAGTGAAAAACAGATTAAACAATGTTCATAGAGACTTGGTAATGTCCCAGCATGTCACGTGTCCTTAGACAAATGTCCCAAGCTCCCCTGTCCTTAGACCCTCCTTCTCGGCCAGGAAAAACTACCAAACCTCTTTGGGAAAAAGTAGAAACCTCGTGGAGTTCCACAGTGAAGGAGAGATCCGACTCCCTCGGACGGACCTACATTAGATGTTTCAAATTCAAGAGGCACTGGAGGAGCAATAAATAACAAATTCTGTACATTAATGAAGAATATAGGACTGATTGACATTTGGAGGAACCCTAGTGCTCGTCAGTAGACAATTTTTTCTTATCCACAAACAACTTGCTCCAGAATAGTTTATTTTCAATAAAGACAGGTAAAATTCACTGAGGCAGATGTAGGGGCAATAGAAGGCTGCTAAAGCAAAAGGATCTGCAAGAAAAACTAAAATTGCTGGAGGTAAAACATCAAGAAGGGGAAGCCTGGAAACTTAAAAAACAACAAGCGGAAATAACAATTTTTAAAACACGAGACAGACAGTGTAATGCCATTTGAACCAAACAAGACTTAATTCAATCAGCATTTGAATCCTTCTACAAAAAAACGCTTTGGTTAGTTATTAAAGAAGATTCAATTTTTAAAAAAACTGGACACCTTCAATTTGCCTGTGAAAACTCTCAAAATGAAAGATGAGGACCTGAAATAAATACAAGGCGCAATCAAGAGACTAAAGAATAACCTGACAGATGGGTTCATCTCAGAGTGGTACAAAGCTCTAAAAGAATCACTTATCCGTTCGCTTTAAAAAACGTATATCTGTGAACTTAAAAAAAAAACTCAGACCCCTCCTTGTTGGAGAGAAGCCATAATATCTTTAATACCTACAGAAGGGACGGGCCGACTCAATGTGTCTCATCTAGACTATTTCTATTCTGAATGTGGACTATTGTACATACACCTCAATTATGTCCAAAATAATCGAACAAATACTTCAAAATGTTATCCACAATGATCAGACAGGATTTATTAACAGACAACAGACAACATAAGACGGACTTCCGGTCATGATGACGCACTTCACTCCACTGCTGCAAAAATTGGTGTTAAAATCATCGTTTGACCCACCCAAACACAAAGCACAAAGAAGAGAGCTGAGAAAACAAGGAAGACACAAGTCCGGTAGCGCCACCTGACCAAAATAGACAAAGCTGACGGCCCGCGGCTCCGTTGGAAAACAGACTGCATCACAAGCTAACAAGGCTAGTGTGGCTAACGAAGCCGAAGATGCGGAGTCCCGCCGGCCCAGAAGGAGACTCACGCGACTTCTTTGCGTCGGAAGGGGGAGAGAACGTAACACCCTAACCCTGTGGCTCAGGGAAGTGGTCCGAAGTGCAGCGTGCCATGGAGTCTCTGAGAGCCCAGTTGTTAGCTACCATAGCTCCAACAGTGTCAGAGGCAGTGACTGCTAAATTGAAAGCCGATGGAATAACACGCATTGAGGAGGTCGAGCAACGTGTATCAGACAATACGGACGATCTGCAGACTGTAAGGGCCGAGATGGAGGCGCTGCGGGCCAGGGTGACAACGCTGGAGTCGGAGAACAGTAACATGAAGGATGAGCTCCTGGATTTGGAGTCCTGTCGTCCTAACTTGAGGCTTGGGAAAGTGAGAGTCACTTTGTTCTGGCTGATGATGAGTGGCAAAGTATATGTGCATCTCCGTGGAAAACCACAAAATCACATGTTTGGAGGGAATTCAGTTGGAAGAATGTGTCTTGCTTCTTTATAAACCCATTTCAAAGTGACCATCACTCACAGAGAAATGCAGACTGTTGGAGAGGATGTGGCAGCCAGGAGGCAAATCACTATCATGTGTTTTGGGATTGTCCTGTTGTTCACAAATATTTAACTGAGATCAACAAAACCTTACAGACAATGTATGACACCACCATTCCAATGGATTTCAGAACTATGTATTTGGGCCTCAGGTCCCCTGCCATGGACACAATTGGCAGCTATATCTGGAGCAACCTCCTGGCAGCAGCGACAAAGGCTCTAACAAAAAAATTTATGACGCAAAATGCACCAACAATCATGGACTGGACTAATATTATACTGGACATTCGTAACACGGAAAGAATTACATTTGGTCTTAATTTGAAAATAGATCAATTTGACAGACTGTGGACTAGATGGGACAATTTCATTGGGTTTTGTGTGTCATGATTTTCTTTTGTTTGTTTGTTGCTGGATGTCTGCTGTTTTTGATTTTATGTCTGTTTTTTCTCTGGTCTTGTTTATATTTGATTATGTGTTGTTAATTCTAAAAATAAAAAGCCTTAAATATTTTTAAAAAAAGATAACATAAGACGATTCCTACACATAACCAATCATGTACAAAAGCAACAGAACAATCATTAGTTTGGACACTGAGAAAGCTTTTGATTCTATTAGTTGGCTTATTTATTAAAATAAAGCTAAAGTGGCCTTGTTTTCAAACCTTGTCTTATCTCACCTCTTTATGCCAATGTTAAACAGTTGTTTTCAGCAGCAGTTTCAATTTGCAGCTCAAATAAACATAAGTGTAAATCATTTCAAACTCATGTTAGAAGATCAAATGCTCAACATAAATCAGATATGTATATGTATGATAGTAGTTTTTATTAGCAATTAATAATTACCAATTATAGCTCAAAATTTTATTGCTGATGCTAAATTACTAGACGCACCTGAACGTCTTTAAGCCCTTGTTCTTCGACCTACTGCAGAGTGCGCCGACTGGTTTTGATGCAAATATTAACTGAGTTAATGTCCACGTCTGGCAAAATTACTTTAATAATGATATTGTAAAGCTCATTTAAACAAAACAAAAAGAGATGTTTTGGTAATTCCTAATTGTTACATATTTACTGTAGATCACGGGGGAACAGACTGTTTAAAGCGTCCTTCACATCAGCGGTCCAGAGTTGTCAAGGTTACATACATAACATCTAAACCATACAATAAATATATGTCTAATATATGCTGGGGGCTCGTAGGCAGCATAATTTCTTACATAAGAGAATGCAACAAGACTCCATGAATTCAGTCTTCAGGGTCAACTATAAAGAAATTGTGAGAAGTTCAAACTCGACTCAAACTGTGCTGGTTTTGTGTCCTAAGGTAAGAATACCTTCTTCTGTAGTGTATGTGTACAACATTGTGAAAGGAGTTAATAAAACGTCCTTGGCTTCCTGGGCCCTTAAATAAAGGCCGTACTGTGGGCCGTATTTGGCCCCTGGAGGTAGCGTAAACGTGAGCGTTTTCAAGGAGGTGGGGCCAGGGCACTATTTTGCTGCCTTGACGACCTTAAAGCTGGCGTAAAGAGGCTGGACTTAGTCACTGGAGGCTGGAGTGAGATGGTGCCAATCCATATATGGTGATGGTGTTTGAGCCAATGACTGATAACTGTGGTATTCAAAAGCACCACCTGTGTGGGAATTTTTTGCAATCATGGCCTGGCAAAGAAAGAAATGAGCAATTCACAGCAGAGGAGATGCTTGTTGTAGTCCAACAAGTAAAACAGTATGTTAAACGCATATACAGGGACTGCCAGAAGCAGTAGGTTGTTGTTCACCACACACCACCACGTTTGAACGCCATGTCGTGCCTAGTTTGTTCACTCAAGCCATTATAAAGGAATTGATCCTTGAACAGGTTTAGCAAACCTAGATGGAGGTGGTAGCTACTGTTACCTCATCTTCTGGCATTACCAGAACTGCAGAGCCGAAAGCGATGTCAGAAGACGGGGAAAACAGAAGGCTGCCACTAACCGGCTTCAGGCCACGGTCGAAGAGCCTCCTCAACGCTCCCAAAAGAAAGCATCGAGGGTTTAGTGGCTTTCAAATTGGACGGCAAGGTACTTAGGCTACACATAGAAGGACAACCGCAATTAAATATAACTATTCCATTACAGTAAATATGCCCTCTTTCATTGGCATGATTTAAGTTCAAGGCTATACTTATTTGCAGGAAGAGTTGGACCCCGAGGTGGGTGAAAGGCCACATGAAAGGCGGTCGCAACATTGGCCACCACTGCTCCACATAACCACCTGGGATGATGGTGAGGAGGCATTTCTGGAGCAGCTGCGGAGAGATTTTGCGATGCTGAGGTGGAAGCTGGATAGCCTCCAACGCACTTGTCAGCAACTGACTGACAGTGTGGGATAGCTGCTTGGGCCCTTCGTCCACATTGCTGACTCGCTGGAGCATCACGCCTCTCAACCCTCCACTATTGCATACCCCACCATCACCACCACCCAGGTGGTTCTCGACCTGGTAGGCCTGCGTGACTGCGAACCCCAGGAGGGCACAAGCTGTGATAATGCAATGTTTAATCTTCAGGTTTATATTTGTCACAAATAAATGTCCTAACCACATCGTGTTGCACATTTTAAAAATAGTTTATTTGTTCTAAAATGTTTTTTATTGGTGTAAATGTGTTTATGCTTTGTATGCGGTCGGGTAATTCCATTTGCCCCAGGTCACTCTTGAAAAAGAGGTCTATCTCAATGGGTTGGGTTATATTTGTATTTATTTTTAAAGGGACAACGCATTCATGAACAATGCATGTAAAGATTATAGCCAACATGGTTAATTTCCATCTTCAGTGCCTTGGCAGGTTGATGTCAAAATATCTACAGAATAAAACAACTGTAGTCACACATCTGCAAATTCAGTACACATGTCAAATAAAAGAACAATTAATTTGGAGTTAAACCAACAACCCCTCAATACTAAAATGTTACTCATTTGGACATATTTGACACTTACCCATTTTTAGTGTTGACAGCATTCCAAACGATAGTTGTCCAAAAGCATTTTTCCTGAACGGCCTAAATCACGTAGAACCTGCTCTTATCCAACGTTATTGCATTTTTACAGGTTCCTTTAATGGAGAAGTTTAATCATATTGTCCCAATTAAAAAATTGGTATTAGGAAAAAACGTAAATAGAGAAATGTTATAAATATTTGCAAATATGTATTTTTCATAAGGAGCTTTGTTTAGCCTCCAAACATTATTAAACTGTTGTGCCAATGTTTATGTGGATCAGGCCTATCTGTAGCCCCAAGGCGGAAGACGTCGGAGCTGTTCACAGTTCTGAAACAGTGCGGATTCCTGTGGAAAAAAACACAAGGGTCAGAAATGTCAAAATTGAAAACACGGAAGCCAATGTTTCCAAAAACTTTAAAAAGCTCCTTCGCCAGCTGATCCCTCCTTACCTGGGCTGCAGCATGTGGATGTTGGTCAATTGCTGCCTTCTGTAGTCCTCTATTATAGCCTCAGGCAAGTTAAGGGTTCATGACAAATTGCAATGTTGGAAGGACGCGATTTTCTGAGGACTACACAGCAATGTACCAATCCAAATATCTGAAGTGCATTTTTAGCAATTCAAATGTTCTTTAGATCACACTATGTGCTTTCGATTATAGACCAACACGCCTCTTGTCTCTGGCGCAATGAACAGTGTCATCAGCTAGGTCTTCAAGGAATAGCCATTGTCCTTTAATAGCCAACCGTCTAGAGGAGGGTTCCGTTGGAAGACTACGGGAATGAGTCATGGGTGGAGCCAGGCTAATTAGCGAAAACATGTGTTATTCTACACATTCCATCACAAATTACTTGTACATTAATGGAATAGGTCCCCTTTCAACTGATGTAGACCAACGAGTTTTCATTTAGTACACGTATCTGGACGTGTGTGCAATCAATCGCACGCAGGACATTAAGGAACCTAAAGTTTTGCCAGAAATCATTTTTCACGCTTTCCTGGTCCTCGGGAGACACGGGTAAATATATGGATTCACTGGCATGTGTGACTAGGCTTGACGTAACTGTGTGTATTGCCGAATTTATGGCTGATTGAGACACCAATTGAAGCCAGGGGATGTTAGAATAACCCAGCCACAAAAAATAGTAGTGCTGCACTCACTTTGGCAGCGACAGGGAGGGCATGAGGGCTGGTGGATTGTGACTCCAGTTCGTCCCTCAATAGGTAGCAGATCGCTGTGACCACTTGACTGTTGAAGCAGAACAACCTGATGCACTTCCTGTCAGTCAGCGTGAGGTAGGACATGTGAGTCTGATATATCCACTCACGCCTGCGCCTCTGTGCCATGCGTAATGCATGTATTATTCCATTGTCTGCCAAACATTAGAAAGGCCAAACATAAGCTTAAGTTGTAAGAAGTTACAGTAAGAAGTAGTAGTAGCAGATGTAATACTTACATCTGCTTCCGTCACCCTTCTTTGGAGACAGTCCGAGGATGTACTTCCTGCAGCAGTTGAGGAAAGCCATGTTTCCAGCGCAGATGATGGTGCAGTTTTAGACGGCCATCATCGAGTCCATCCTCACCTCCTCTATCACTGTGTGGTACGCTGGAGCCACAGCCAGGGATTAACAGATACTACTTGTTTAAGAGAAATGGCCCCACACCTCTGTAGAGGTGGAGTGAGGGTGCTGACAGAGAACCTGCTCCACGCTCTGAGGCATTGGACTGGGCCTGGACAGGCTGGGCCTGGACAGGGTCCTGAGCAGATAGTTAGAGAAGAGAGGAATGAGAGAAAAATTCCTGCTATAGTTAGAGAAGAGAGGAATGAGAGAAAAATTCCTGCTCCATCAACCAGAGACCAAGCCAATGTTTCAACATCAGCAGCACCACAACCACAGCCTCCACCAAAGGATTTATTAGCAGCCGCTCCACCACCTGCAGCAAAGAATTCAACTCCAGCTGCTCCACGATCACCTCCACCACCTCCAGCAAAGGACTCATCTGCAGCAGCACCACAACAATCTTCACCACGGCTAGCGCAGGAGTCATTTTCAGTTCTTTCCTGCACGGTCCTCATCAAAGGCCTTGGACCCATCTGTGGCGGGCCTGGCAGTATCCCCGCCATCGCCCCTGCCCTCAGAGCAGCCCTGGATCCCCCCTGCAACATCTACTCCCACTACAGATTCCTCACTCTCCTTTCCATCTCCACTCTCACCCAGGGGTCTTCCCAGCCATCTTGAACATCTGATCAAATCAGGCATTAAGATGGCTCCACTCACGCCTAATTTAGCAAGAGTTCTGATATCAACGATGATGAACTCTCCCCTGACTGTTGCTACACAGACAAAAATCACCCCACCAAAACCCACCCGCCTTTCACCTGGTCCCAAACGCTCACCGGCTCCCACTACACCAACAAAAGTCCCCCACCTATCCCCCCTCGCCTTTCACCTGGTATCTCCCATAGCTTGGATGCACTGGGTCTCAGCGTTGGAGCCTGGGTTAGCTTCGGACTTATAGTAATATTAAAAATCAAACCAACCCGGGGCCCTGTGTAAAAACAGCCTCCCCTAGCGCTATTTCTGTAGTAACATCACACAGATGGGAAAACAAAATGCGAGTCAGACTGCCCAATCTGAGAAATTTGATTCATATTCCCTGTAAAAAGATAACGCCCAGTCTCACTGAAACTAGTCTGAAACTTGCTGTGCTAAATGTCAGATCCTTATGTAACAAATCATTCTTAATTAATAATTTTATTTCTTCTTATAATCTTGATTTTATGTTTTTAACTGAAACATGGCTTGACAAAAACACAGGAAATTTAGTTCTAATAGAGTCTGCTCCACCCAACTTTATGTTTGAATCTGAAACACGAGAAAAAAAAAAGGGAGGAGGTGTGTGTGCTTTTTTAGAGATGAAATAGTTACCCACAGGTTGTCCTTTGGGGTGTTTTCAACATTCGAGTATGTAGCCTTTAAAAATTGAGCTAAAACAGTCTCCATCCATTCTCTTCATTGTTTTATACAAGCCTCCTCAGCACTGCAAAAGTTTTATTGATGATTTTACTGAGATGCTTTCAGTCGTATGCACAGACTTTGATGGTTTGGTTATAACAGGTGATTTCAATGTTCATGTTGATAATATTTGTGACAGAAACACTAAAGAGCTTCATGCTGCCCTTGAAACTTTCGGTCTTACTCAGTGCGTGAGTGGCCCCACCCACAGCAGAGGGCACACTCTAGATCTTCTAATTACAAAAGGGGTTAATATTTCAAACGTCAATGTGGTCGATGTTGCTCTGTCTGATCATTTCTGTGTCTTCTTTGACCTGTCTGTTTTTCTCAAACCACCACTGGTCTGCAATTGTCCTGTGCGATGTATCACTGATAATCCAAGACTTTCCTAGTAGATGTAAGGAGGAGGACACATAAATGACAGCACGGGAAAACTGTTTATGGAAATGATAAACTTTGAAAATGTCTCATGTTCTAATGTAAATGATTTGTTGAACTCTGTTACATCTAGTGTTTTGAATGTTCTCGACACCATTGCCCCTATGAAGGCTAAAATTGTTAAAAATAAGCAGAAGGCGCCATGGAGAAATGATGATTCGGTCAGGGCACAGAAAAGGGAGTGCCGTCGGGCCGAACGAAAATGGCGCAAGTCGAAGCTCCAGGTTCAGAAAGAGATTTACAGAGAGAAGTTGTACATGTACAACCTCATTTTATGTAGAACTAGGGAAGGATATTTTTCTGAAATAATTGGAAGCTGCAGTAACAACTCGCGTGTCCTGTTTGCCACAGTAAACATATTAACAAACCCTCCAGCTCAGCTGCCGTTAGAACTCATTTCCACATCCAAGTGTAATGAGTTTGCATTATTCTTTAATGACAAAGTTCAGGGCATTAAAAATGCTATCAATTCTACAATGCAAAAAATAACCCTCAAACCACCTACACACTTAGAGCTGACTCACTTTGCACCTGTAACTGACAAAACTGTCCAGGAGATCATCACCAGCCTGAGTTCATCTACATGCTGCCTCGATGTGTTACCACCAGATTTCTAAAGTCTGTGCTGAAACAGTTTGTTAGCACCACTCACTCAAATAGTTAACATGTCGCTTCAATCTGGAACATTCCCAATGTCTTTGAAAACTGCGGTCATAAAGCCTCTCCTAAAGAAGAGCAGTCTTGATGCCGCAGTACTGAGTAATTACCGGCCCATCTCTAATCTGCCATTTTGGGCAAAGTCCTTGAAAAGGTTGTTTACCAACAGCTCACTGATTTTTCTCTTAATAAACAACTCATTTGATGTTTTCCAGTCAGGTTTTTAGACCTCATCACAGCACTGAGACTGCTCTTGTCAAGGTGACAAATGACATCCACCTGAACACTGACGCGGGCAAAGCCTCAGTCTTAATTCTGTTAGATCTGAGTGCTGCTTTTGACACTGTCGATCATGGGATCCTCTTACAGAGACTAGAGGACTGGGTGGGCATCACTGGCACTGCTCTAAACTGGTTAAAGTCCTATCTGGAAGACAGGAAATTCTTTATCGAAATTGGTAACTGTGTCTCAGACCAGATGCCCCTGACCTGTGGGGTGCCCCAAGGGTCAATCCTGGGACCCCTTCTGTTCAACCTCTACATGCTGCCGTTAGGTCAGTTGATACGCAGCGAGAATGTGTCCTATCACAATTACGCAGACGACACTCAGATCTATGTTTCACTGACGGCAGGTGAATATGGACCAGTGGATTCACTCTGTCACTGCATCCAACAGATCAGTGTGTGGATGCAAAACAACTTTCTCCAGCTGAACTCAGACAAGACTGAAATCATCGTCTTTGGCCCACAGAAACAAAGAGAAATTGTTAACTGTCACCTCCAGAGTCTCGCTCTAAAACCTACACATCAAGTTAGAAATCTGGGGGTAATAATGGACTCAGATTTGAATTTTAACAGCCACGTCAGATCAATAACATCAGCAGCTTTTTACCATCTAAAAAACATTGCCAAAATCAAAAGTATAGTGTCTAAACCAGACCTGGAGAGACTTATCCATGCGTTTGTCTCTAGTAGATTAGACTACTGTAACGGCCTGCTCACTGGCCTCTCCAAACGAGCTGTAAAACAGCTGCAGTACATCCAGAACGCCGCTGCTCGGGTCCTGACTAGAACCAGGAAGTACGATCACATTAGTCCTGTGCTCAGGTCTCTGCACTGGCTCCCTGTGGCTCAGAGAATAGACTTCAAAGCAGCTCTGCTTGTGCACAAGTTCTCTCCATGGCCTAGCACCAAAGTACATCTCGGACATGTTTAGTGCCATATGAACCATCTCGGACTCTGAGGACCTCAGGGACCGGCCTCCTGCTGGTGCCCAGAGTCAGGACTAAACATGGGGAATCTGCGTTTCAGTTATATGCAGCTAAAATCTGGAACAGTCTTCCTGAGGATGTGAGACAGGCCGCTACTCTGGCAATGTTCAAATCTAAACTAAAAACTGTTTTGTTTGGCTGTGCATATGACTGAAATGCTTTTCTTTGCACTCTTCTCTTTTATGTCTTGAACTAAGATTGTGATTTCTGCCATGTCTTTGTGATTTTAATGCATTTTTTCCTGTGGTGTGAAGCACTTTGAATTGCCTTGTGTACGAATTGTGCTCTACAAATAAACTTGCCTTGCCTTGCCTTGCCTTGCCTTACAGCGCATTGTGCGCTCTGCTGAGAAGGTGATCGGCTGCAGACTTCCATTTCTGGACCGCTACGTCTCCAGGACTCTGGGATGAGCAGGTCGGACCCTTCTCACCCTGGACACGGACTATTTGAGCCACTCCTCTCAGGAAGGAAGCTACGGTCCATCCGGACCAGAACCTGTCGCCACAAGAATAGTTTCTTTCCCTCTGCCGTTGGACTCATGAACACTTCTAAATACCTGCCACTTTAATAACTATTTAATCAATCACTCACTGCACTGTTCACTTTCTGCTCTACATATGTAAATGTAACTGTACATTTTGTGTACATAGTAAGCCTATTCTAATTTTGATCCTATAGTCAATTTAAATTATTTTTCTTCAACGCATGCCCTTTTTGATTTTATATATGTTGTTTTATTATTGTTCATAGTTGTATGTTGCACCGAATCACCAAGGCAAGTTCCTATGTTTGTGAATTTTGTTCATTGTCAATGGCAATAAACCTTTTCTTTTTTTTCTGAGGCTCTGTGTACTATTTAAGGCCAATGGACGGCACTCATTTGACCGTATTAATTATTATATACTGTATAATTTGTGTTATTTATGCCCATGAAGACTGCTTTATTATGATTAGCTTGTCAATATGGAGATACGACTCAAGGAAATGTCTTACCCATGTTATGTTTTCCAGGGCATTAGTTTAGAAGTTTCTTGGTTACAATTCTGGCCATTGCTTCACACCACCCCATATTTTGGCATGATCAAACCTCTTGTTTTGAGGCATAAAATTCAAATTTTTTGGGGGGACAAAACTTTATTAAATCATAAACTTAGATTTTAACTAATCCTTCTGTACATTCCATCAACATCTTAAGTACAAGATTGTAAAGTTTGGTGTGTGTGTGTGTGTGTGTGTGTGTGTGTGTGTAAGTGCTACTTTAAGGGTTGATCTTTATGTCTGTATGGGAGAAAAATGCATTTGGAGAAAATGGTGTGTGAAGTTACAAATTTATGGGTGAAATGGATTTAATGAAATTGTAAAACCATAAGTACAAAATAATGTTGTTGTTTCCATGTGCTAACATTTATGTTGAGACAGCAAACTGACCAAAAACACATAAAATAATATTTTTTTTATGGCCATAAATATTAAAATATTAAATATTAATCTCTCTCCCTAGATATCACTAAAACATCACCACCGTGGATACATCTAGTGCAGGGCTATTCAACTTCATTTTCCCGAGGGCCAGGTCGGAACCAAGACTAACCCAGAATCAAACAGGGCCCCAAACCACTTTCTAAAGCAGAATTTAATAAGGACTAAGTCAGCAAACTTAAACTTGGACTCACCCAATATTAATTCAGAAAATAAGAACAAAAATTAATAATCCTAATATTTAGACGATCGGTCACGGGCCAATTCAGATCGTTTGGCGGGCCTGATCTGGCCCCCGGGCCTTAAGTTGAATAGCCCTGATCTAGTGTATCACCCACATAATCGCCCCACTCTGGCTTCCAGACTGTTGTCCCTCTAATTGTATAATGTCTGTGTTGTTGTCTGTCTGTTGCTGTTTTTGTTCTTGTTGTTATCACTATTGTTACTGTTCTGTATTTGTAAATAAAGAGGGAAAAAAATATAATAATCATTTGACCAGCTGTGAGCAAAAATATTTGCAACCCCAGTCTTGTGGTCAATACTTACCACGCAGCTGATTAGCCTCCAGCAAGCTTTTAAATTTGAATATATTTTTGGGGGAAATATTAATAAGAAATTTTAAATTCATGTACCTCGTGGTAAGCAGTCAATGTTGAGCTCCGTTCTGTCCAGTTAATCACATTGTTGGATGAGAACAATGTAGGACCAAGTGGTTCAGTACCTTTAAATGAAGTCAAACCTTTTCCAAAGTGGTGCCAAAGTTTAAGAAGGCTTTTAGTAACACAGATTTTTTTTTTGAGTGATCCATCTCATGACCATTCTACAGTAGTTGAGAAGTTCTGACAACACAGATAAGTAGCTATACAAATGAAACTGAAATTCAATTGGATCATACAGCTCATGATTGATATCACCAAAAGTCATCTCCATTCAAAACTAGCTGCCACCGCACACAAAAGCCCTGCCAAAGGAGAGAAAGGGAGGTTTCATCTATAACATCAGACTGAACCTAGATCAGGTCAAGCATTTGTAACACTTCAGATTTGGCATAGGCGTGTCTGCTCCACTCAATGTGTCGGCCATATTGAAACCAAATAATCTCTATTCACTCTCCATTCATTTCTCCTTTCCCTCTTCTTATGCTTTCCCTCTCTCACCTTATCATGAACATCTCAGAAGTGTGCACGAGGTGGGCCTATTTTTACCACTGCTGCAGACGCACCAACATCATGAGCTTCATCATACTCTTTCATCTTTCATTCTCCACAATGGAAGCCCAATATTTTACACTAATTGAGATTTTTAAAGGTGGACATATTATGCTACATCAATCGTTAGTTTCCACAAATTTGTATTTTGATTGATTCCTGCTGGTCTGAATAATCTTGTATTGTCCTGTAACTGAGGGTCCAGTGCACAGAAAATTCCTGTTTTCTACCTACCTCCAATCCCCGCCCCCACATCCCTGAACTGCACTGAAAGAGTCAGACTCCGAGTGTAGAGTTATAAAATGTCATGTAGCCGATTTTCTTTTGACTTTTTACTGGCGCACAGGCTTTACTGGACAGGACAGTTGTAGCGTGAAATGGGGAGAGCGAGGGAAGAGACATTTGGTAAATGACGCCGTGGTGGTTGCAGTCACTCATTTGCAACACCCCTTTCCAATGCACTACCAACAAAGTACACACACTTTTCAACAATAAATACATCACAAATATATCACTATGAAGAGCTTATCAGTTTTGATCAAGAAGTCAATGAACCCATTTCTATTACTGAGTCATTTTAGATCAATATTGTGGTTTACAGAGAACAAAAATGATGATCTACTTCATAGTTCAATACTAAGTACCTAAAAAAGCATAATATATATATATATTTTTAAATTCACACCTTATAATAGGTCTGTATTGTTGTTTACATTACAATAATATATATGGATGGAAAACACAATTTACTGACATGAAAAGGTTGTCAATAGGGACTTGCTTTTTATTTCTATTGAGCTTTTTATTGAGGTTAAGATGATCACTGCAAGCAAGTTTATTATAGGTGCATGCTAAAGTTGTATGTGAAGATGTATGAACTTTAAAAATCTGAAGGAGTCACTAGTCACTACTATATGGTGGAATCCATCCAAGGTGTAGATTTCATGAACAATGCAATGGAAAGTATTTGAGGTCAAAAAGAAAAGAACACTAAAAATCAAACATAATAAAAAATACAATTATACTTTTGTTGAGGAATTAAGTTAAGGAAGTTATTAAAGATGGTCCAATGAATTGGTTTTCTGTCATGATTTTAAAATATATTCTGAGGTCTAGAAATTAAACTCAAAGGCAATTACACTGTGTATTTATCTGGGAATAATAACATATTTATTTTATCATTATTATAGTTTTATGATTGTGTAAACATACAGCTCCCTCTTGATGTTGCCCCTTCTATTTACATTTGCACTCAATAGTCTGTTTTTTTAAAAAGACACTTTAGACAAACAAACTGAAAATCTCTTATATATTTCACCAATATATTGTCCAACCTTGTTGTAATATGTACTGTACCTAACCCCGCATGGTGCGTTCACTGTCCACATGGCGGTTGGATTCGTCACAGCATCACAGTGCAAGTGTCTGTCCCACATTTGTGCTGTGTGTCCTGTCTTTGTCCAGGGCAGCAGCGGGACGGCACTCCGGATCACAGGCCCGAGAGCGCTGATTTATGTCGGAAAGCTCCTCTAAGCTCCAAAAGGTGATCCACACATCCACAAACACCCGCGCCGATGACAGAGATGGACTAGGGGACGCAGCCGCACACAGACTCCGTGCACTTTTTAAAAATGCATCACCGTTAAATCAAAAAGTAACCTTGAGTGAGTGAGGCAGGTGCCAGAGCCGTGTCAGAATGTGGCCTGAGTTTAGACTGCCAGGAGCATGGTAAACAAGTCTGATGTGATGGTTATGATGGACCCAATCTGCATTAGGGTTAGGCGTAGGGTTTTTCTATTATAAATCTGAAAAGCTATGAAGTTCAAGGTGCACTCTCGTGGAAAAAACGAATCGTTTCGAAACGTCTTGATTTTTCAAGAACAGTGTCCAGAATCTTTTTTAGCTTTGTTAGACAGCAGTGGAAAGTCTTGCAGTAAATGTCGGAGTCAGGATTCGAACCAGGACATACGTGTGCTGTGCCTTGACCACTCGACCACCGGCAAGCTTTTTCTATGATGGAACGCTCCTGGACCGATGAGGGATTACACTAACTTCTTAAAGGTTCACTATGTAACTTTTCTGGTGGAGGGTCCACCACCTTCTTGTCTAAAGTGAAATGTTACTTGTTTGGTTAGAATGCTTCACTGGATGGCAATAAACGTATCTATTTCCTTTGAGAAAATAGGGATAGGAATAGGAATAGTAGTAAGAATGGATGTATTTTTTAACAATAAAAGCACCTGTATAACCTTACATTGCTATATTATGGAATATTCTAGGGAAATCTCCATGGAGACAAACAGATGATAGACCTTCTGCCATAAATGCTACTTAGTGCTTTAATTTGGTCCAATTAGAACTATTGGTTGATATACAGAGAAATAATGTATTTTAATTTCTTTCCTATTTACAATGAAAATTTAACTAAAGAACATTTATAACATATATTATTATTATTATTATTATTATTATTATTATTATTATTATTATTATTATTATTATTATTATTATTATTATTATCATCATTATTATTATTTGATAAGTGATCCGATCACTTGTTTCCTCATTTAACCTCTTCCCCTTCACTCTCTCAGATTTAGAGCGCGTCGGCAAGGGCATGTCCACCACTCATCCTCAGCCCGGACCATCCACAGCCTCCAAAAGTTCAAAAAAATCTTCTAAATCCTTGTTTGTCGCTCAGAGTTACAGCATCGTAAAACCCCAAAGCGAGCATGTGTCCTGGAGGAGGTTAGCTTCATGACATGACACTAAGCTAACACCTGCTAACACCGCTAATTCAAACAGCAATGAGTGAGGTGTGAAAAAAAGAGTTTATTGACTTAACATACTAGTAATGGGGAAGAGGAGGAAATGGAGAGGTTGAGGAGATTGATGGTTCTGCTGCTGTGGCAGGGATGGGGCAGGAGTTGCAACATCCAATTATTGTTTACACTCTATACACGGCAGGTTTGGTACGTAACTATGGCACACTGCAGCGCGTATTTGACCAACACAGGGAAGAGGGGAGAGAGAATGTAGTTATATGAATGTCTTGAGACAAAGGTTGTGATTGGCTGAAAGTGACAGGCAGTTAACAGGAGGAAGAGACAAAGAGGATGAGTGTGATAACTATTGCGGACAATTCCAAGCAGAAGACCTCATTCAGGAGTGTCCAAACTATGGTTCGGAGACCAACCTTAGACCAATTATTGTTGTAATGTAAGGAGCCTGTTATAGTCACTGTAGCAGTGATGAATAATGAAAAAGTTTGCACAAACTCTGTGTTGGTTTTGTTCATGCTATTTTTAAAGTTTAAGAGTAATCATTGGACAACAGGGCCAAGCACTGTCTGTCTGCTCTGATTGGCTGCAGTAAAGTTGTTGGAACCTCATAATTTGAGCCTTACAGCTGTGACCTGACAAATAGTGGTAACAGAATTATAATGACCCTACAGACATGAGAAGCTCCACCACAAATAACAGCTTACAAGAATTGCTGCTCAGGCCACACCTCCTGAATTTATGGAGAGGCAAATCAGGATTAAATCAGGCAAGTGTGCCAAAGGCTTTAATAAATTGCAGGTATAATTACACACACACAATACCATGAAAACATGAATTGTGGAAGGGTGCACCTTTAGGACCATTTCCACTTTCTCTAATGTAGTGTTTATTGCCCTGGAGAATGTCTCAACATAATTTGTGGTTTGTGGCTACACACTTTCTACCAACAAGAGTGATTGAATCGAAGTTATAGTGACACTAACCTGAACCCACTAACCTGAACGTTGCCGGTTTCATCCTTGCTACCGCAAGCTGGCATGCCGTTAAGCAAGACACTTACCTTCCTCGGTAATGAATGTGGCTGTGATTTGGAGCAGTACAAGAAGACGAGCCATTGCCACCTTTCACCCTATATTTATATTTTCGCCAATGTCAATTTCTCCATCTCCCTAAACTCCATTTGCAGAAAAAGCTTATACACGCAGCTGTCAAAGTGCCCGACTCCTTCACTCCATTCCATTTCTGTACCTGGTATCTTCCGCCTATAAGTTATTTGAGCACTAACTCCCCCCGCTCTCCCTGCACATTCACTGGAGACATGTCATCCATCTGAGGGGGCCAGCGGCGGTGTTAGGCTGGGGCTGGCTGCTGCTGCTTGCTGCACCCGCTTGTATTTCAGCATGTTGAAGTGCATGGAGAATTGGCGTGAAGGCTGAGGGATTATGGACTCTGGCCCCTCTAAGCTGCCCCCTGTGCCCACGAGAATGTCTGCGAGTGGGGTAATCTTCAAACGGAGCTGGTGGAATGATGAGTGGCCACCGCACACGACCGCACGTTAAATGTCTAAATGTGTTCTGCAAGTTAGGGCCTGAGGAGGGCTAGGTTGTGGTCAGTTAAAAGGGGGTTAGAAAGCAAAGACAAGCGTGTCTGGATTTTGTGATTTGCTTCTACTCTTATAGGCTTAGAAGAGGGTCTGTCAATAGGTTGCGTTCCTTGTTCTAGAATTTACTGATGTCATAATCTCAGATGGTGGGCATGGGCCTGTTGGAGATTCAGTGTTTTTAAATTAAATATGCAAAGTACAAATCCACAAATGTTGAACCTTCTTATTATTTGTTTTGGTATTGGCGCCACAATCTTGTCATTTTAATCGTATGGCTTAAAGTCCTTTCAACTAACAACAATCATGTCTTTGGAGTTGAATAATTGCCCCACTTTCTGAGGCTATAATGAAAAAAAATGTCACTTTTTGTTTATTTATACGGACTGTAAAGATGTTAAAATGTATGCCAGTTTTTGTTTCGTGTGAATAGGCCCAGTAATTACAGAGATATGAATTGTTAACCAGGAACCAGGAACCAGGAACTGTAATCAGACAGTTAAATGTCAAATTCTACCTGGGAAATTGCTTTCACGTGACATTACAACATTCTAGAGCCCCTATAAATTGAAAGTGAGCTGGAGACGGGTCAAAATTCTATGGTAGAATTTTAGCAGTTTAACTGTCAGATAGCAGATTTTTTTACCTGGTTTGTGGTTAATATCTCTGTAGTTACTGAACCTATTTACATGGAACAAAAACTGACACAAATTGCGATGTGTTTTTTAAAAAAAATTACGATTCTTGGCCCGTAGGCTTTACCGAACAGGAAAGAGAGAGAATGGAGAGCATGCAGCAAATAGTCCGAGTCGGGATCCGAACCCACAACACCAGCTGCACCAGGAACCTGGCACATGTGTGCAGTACAATTAAATAAAAGTGAAAAAAATTTCACAATAGCCTCAGAAATAATTTTATCCCAAAAGCGTGATTGTTTTCAGTTGAAAGTACATTAAGCATGAGATTAATATGACATGTTTGTGGAGCAAAAACCTAATGAATGAATAAAGTTAAACTTTTCTGTATTCCATTTTTGATATTTCTTCTAAAAACAGTAAATCTCCTTTAGAGTTACATAGGCCCCTGCCCACCATCTGAGATTATGACATCATCAAATGCTAGAACGTGACCGCAACCTATTGATCCCTTCATGCTGTTGTAGGCGACCTGCAGATGAGCAAGCAAGCTTTGCCATGGTGATGCTGGGCATTAGGCTTTTTGTCGCTAAATGAGACTCAATAAATCCTCAAACCTTCGGGGGTTTTACAACCACATGGCCAAAAGTAGATGGTTTGTGCGTAATGTGGATTAATTTTACGTCTTGAGAGTCACTTCAGATTTGAAACTGGTTAAAATGGACGCTAAAACTTCAAAGTCCCTCCGCAAACAATAACATTGACAGAAGAAATTTAGATGAAAAGGCCTTGTTAATGCCTACACGTTTGGGGAAATTATAGATTCAGTCAGCCAACTCAAAATACTAGTATGTGCCTGATTAAAAGTTAAAACTTCGCGCCTATATTCCAGGGGTCGCCTGAACTAAAACTCCTGCACAAGCCAACCCCCTCCCAGTACAATCTAGGTCCTCCAAGACTAAAGACCAAGGATCGGGAGAGGAGAGAGAAACACTCTGATGGCCCTTTTTCATTAGTACCTACTTGGCTCTACTCGAGTCAACTCAGCCCTGCCTTCCATTTGATTCTACCTCCTCAGACCAGATGCTTTTTTAGTACCCTCCAGTGGCGTGTGGGCAGGGCAATCAAGGCAATCAGTGATTGGCCAATACAATTTCGAATTACTGTGTGTCACAAAGATATATAAATTGTTCTAAAATTTATCCAAATAAGCCAGTTTGTAAACATGATGGCCACTACAGGAATTTAGAGTCTCAACAAGTCCTAAACATGAGACATAAAATGCAGCCTACGAATATGAAGAGAGTCTGAAAACCGTACTGTACATTGCACTAGTCTAGTAATGTTAGGCAGCTACTGTTTATTATTATGCACTATTTAATGTTCACTCAATCTGTACTACTTAACTTAATGCACAATATATATAATATGCACTTTACCTCAATCAAACTGTATATTTGTACTTATATACTACAGCTCCTTATTTTAGCTATCACCTATTTATTATTATCTGTATATTGTACTTACTATTATTGCACTTCCGGGTGGATGCTAAACTGCATTTCGTTGCTTTGTACTTGTACATGTGTAATGACAAAAAAATTGAATCTAATCTAATCTAATCTTATAATATCCGTATGATACCCCGGGAGCATCATGGCAAAAAAGACCGCACACTTTACAATGATAATCAACAAACATTGTGCTAAAGCTAGCGCAGCTAGTTTCAGCTGTTTACTCCTGGCAAGGCAAGGCAAGTTTATTTGTAGAGCACAATTCATACACAAGGCAATTCAAAGTGCTTCACACAACAAGAAAAATGCAATAAAATGACAAAAACATGACAGAAATCCCAAAACAGTTTAAGACATAAAGAGAAGAGTGCAAATAAAATCCTCTCAGTCATATGCAGAGCTAAACAAAACAGTTCTTAGCTTAGATTTGAACATTGACAGAGTGGAGGCCTTTTTCAAATCTTCAGGAAGCTGCATAAAACTGAAATGCAGATTCCCAGCAGGAGGCCGGTCCCTGAGGTCCTCAGAGATGGTTCATATGGCACTAACATGTCCAAGATGTACTTTAGTGCTAGGCCATGGAGAGACTTGTATACAAGCAGAGCCGCTCTGTTTTCTGAGTCACAGGGAGCCAGTGCAGAGACCTGAATCTACTGGTTTAGACACTATATTTTTTTAGATGGTAAAAAGCTGCTAATGTTACTGATTTGATGTGGCTGTCAAAGTTCAAGTCTGAGTCCATTATTACCCCCAGATTTCTAACTTGATTTGAAGGTTTTAGAGCGAGACTTTGGAAGTAACTGCTAACACTTTCTTTTTGTTTCTGTGGGCCAAAAACAATGATTTCAGTCTTTCAAGTTGTTTTGCATCCACACACTGATCTGTTGGCTGCAGTGACAGAGTGAACCCACTGGTCCATAGTCACCTGTTGGCAACATGTTAACTATGTGAGTGAGGGGTGCTAACAAACTGTTCAGCAACGATTTTAGAAATCTGGTGGGTAACACATCTAGGCAGCATGCAAATGAACTCAGACTGGTGATGATCTCCAGGACAATTTTGTCAGTTACAGGTACAAAGTGTGTTTGCTCTAAGCGTCTAGCTGGTTTTAGGTTTATTATTTGCATTGTTGAATTTATAGCATTTTAATTGCCCTCAACGTTGGCATTGAAGAAAAATGCTAACTCATTGCACTTAGATGTGGAAATTAGTTCTAACCGCAGCTGAGCTGGAGGGTTTTTTAGTCTGTTTACTGTAGCAAACAGGACAGTTACTGCAGCTTCCAATTATTTCAGAGAAAAATCCTTCCCTTGTTCTACATACAATGAGATTGTACAAGGAACAACTTATCTCTGTAAATCTCTTATTGAACCTTGAGCTTTGACTTGCGCCATTTCCATTCGGGCCGGCGGCGCTCTCTTTTTTGTGCCCTGACCAAATCCATTTTTTCCATGGAGCCTTCTGCTTATTTTTAGCCATTTTAGCCTTCATAGAGGCAATGATGTCCAGAACACTCAAAACACTAGATGTAACAGAGTTCAACAAATCATTTCCATAAACGGTGCCCCTGGGTTTTCATTTATGTTTCTCCTCCGAAACATACTCCATCGAGTAACATCGACCAAATTGACATTTGAAATATTAACCCTCTTTGTAATTAGAAGATCCAGAGTGTGCCCTCTAATGTCGGTGGTGTCACTCACGTGCTGAGTAAGACTGAAGGTTTCAAGGACAGCATCAAGCTCTTTAGCATTTCTGTCACAAATATTATCAACATGAACATTGAATTTGCCTGTAAGGACCATCAAAGATAGCATCTCAGTAAACTCATCAATAAAACGTTGGCAGTTTGTATAAAATAACGACGAGTATGGATGGAGAATGTTTTAGTTCAATTTTAAAGGATACATACTCAAATGATGAAAACACACCAAAGGACAACCTGTGGGTAACTATTTCATCTCTAAAAACTGCACAGACACCTCCACCCTTTTTATTTTCTCATGTTTCAGATTCAAACTTATAGTTGGGCGGAGCAGATTCTATTAAAACTACATTTCCTGTGTTTTTGTCAAGCCATGTTTCAGTTAAAAACATGAAATCATGATTATAAGAAGAAATACATTTATTAATTAAGAATTATTTGTTACATAACATTTAGCGCAGCAAGTTTCAGGCTAGTTTATTGGGACTGGCCGTTATCATTTTCACCTGGAAGACCAGGTGAGATCCTAGGGGGACAGGTGGAGGTGATTGCGGAGCAGGTGATTGTGAAACAAACTGGAATGCTGACTCCCCATCTCTGTTCCTTACTCTGGGCACCAGCGTAACTTGTACTCTGGGCACCAACGTAACTTGTACATGTACTTTGGTGCTAGGCAATGGAGAGATTTGTACACAAGCAGAGCTATTCTCTGAGCCACAGGAAGCCAGTGAAGAGACCGGCGCACAGGACTAATGTGCTCATACTTCCAGTCAGAACCTGAGCAGCAGCTGTTTTACAGCACGTTTGGAGAGGCTAGTGAACAGGCCGTTACAGTAGTCTAGCCTACTGGACCTACATTATTGTCCCTGTCCCCAAGAAGCCCCGGATCACTGGACTTAATGACTACAGGGAATGAGTCTGTCTACAGGAGGGAGGTGGACCGGCTGGTGTCCTGGTGCAGTGGTAACAACCTGGAGCTCAATGCCCAGAAGACAGTGGAGATGATTGTGGACTTCAGGAAAGTCACAGCCCACCCTCACCTTGACAGACTCTTCCATCACCACCGTGGAATCCTTCCACTTCCTCTGCACCACCATCACCCAGGACCTCAAGTGGGTGCCAACCATCAGCTCCCTCATCAAGAAGGCCCAGCAGAGGATGTACTTCCTGCGGAATCTGAGGCAAAGCCAAGCTGACAGTGCGGAAGATGGTGCAGTTTTACACAGCCATCATTGACTCCATCCTCACCTCCTCCATCACCGTGTGGTACGCTGGAGCCACAGCCAGGGACAAACAGACACTGCAGCGCATTGTGCGCTCTGCTGAGAAACGAGCAGGTCGGCTCGCAGCTGACCCTTCCCACCCTGGACATGGACTTTTGGAGTCCATCCGGACCAGAACCAACAAATATACACACATGCAAACACACGCACACACCCACACATGTACATGCAAACGCACACACACCCACACACGCAAACACACACACACACAAATGCACGCACACAAACGCACACGCACACGGACACACACACACCCCGCTCTGAAGTTTCTAGGCTATTATCCCACTATTTTTCTAATATCTGTGTTGTTGTCTACTGTTTTTGCTCTTGTTAGTATTACTATTGTCACGGTTTTGTATTTGTAAATTATAAAAATATAATAAAACAATGAATGTTTTGCCTGTGTAATTGGGACGAACTCTTGGAGTTGATCAACTTTACTCCTGTGACAGACATAAAAACACAAATATGTCTTCTCATACAGCAGGCACATTGGCTCCCTGTAAAATGAGAACAGCTCGTGAGATGGCACACCATGCTGCATACATGTTAAGCTAACAGAAAATGTAGCTGTCCAAATAAAATATATGAAACTTTAAATTAGCTTATCAACTTGCACAAAACTACATTCATTACCTGCAAAAGTGTTGTCCTAACAACATGTGCTTGTGTTTTGTTGGATACAGTGTTAATTTAGTCAAATATATTGTTCTTCCACGGAGCAAAACTCACCCTCTGCAGACTGCGAAACAACACTGAGAGGGGAAGTATACCGAACGAAATATAACACCTGGGAGTAGCGTGCACTTCCGGTCTATCAAAATAAAACATCAAAACACCCAGATTTTTGGATCCCCCACCTGCTGCTTGATGAGTGGAATAAAACAATCTCAAGATTTGTATGGCAAGGCAAGAAACCTCGAATCCGGTTCAAAACTATATACTTATCAAAAGAAAAAGGAGGTTGGAGTTTGCCTTGTCTGAAAAATTACTTTATTTAAGCTCAAATCAGAGCATTGCTGTACTGTGACCCAGAATATGAAGCTCATTGGAAAAATATTGAGATTAATGTTATACCGGGAGTTCCTGTACAGGTCTTACTGGCAGATGACAAATGGTTGAGTCATTTGGAGGAAGTTAAGAATCCCTTTGTAAAATCTGTGCTTACAACATAGAAAGGAACTAATCAAAACATACAAACTAAACAAAAAACAAATGATAAAATCTTAAAATGGTTGGCTTATGACTAAGGTATTGTACCAAACAGATCTGACCTGAGATTCAAGGTTTGGATTACAAAAGGTCTAAAAGTTTTTCACCAGTCTGTAAAAGATAATTACATGAATAGCTTTGATATGTTGAAAGAATCCTTTGGAAACACAGGACTTTTTTTTTAAATTTACAAATAAGGAGTTATTATAGGCAAGAAATTATAGTATCTCATCACACCATGACGAAGGATACGCAAACTGTTGGAGAAACTGTGGCGGCCAGGAGGCAAACCAATATCATGCATTCCAAAATATTGGAATGAAATGAATGATGCACTGCAGACTGTTGACTGTTGACATTGTCATCCCTCTCTAATTTAGAACTATGTACTTGGGCCTCAGAAAAACTGCCATGGACACAATAAATAGATAGTTAAACTTGAGCAAACTTTGTTTTTCATGCAATCTGACCAGAAAGAACAGATTTAACTACAACAGGCGAGCAAATAACATTACAGTCACAAGCCACGCATTAGCCAACTGTTTTTAAGTCCACTGTCAAACTCACCATTTATTTTTTGGATTTCGATTTTTTTTTTAAGCCAAATACCTAAACAGGATCATTAATGCTTGTATTAATCACAGGTTTAATATTTGTTTTTTATTGCATTGTTGAATAATCTAAAAACATGTGTGTAACTTGAAGAGAACTACATATTATGCATCGATCATATATTCGCCATTGTACAATGCATTGAACATATATTCACTATTATGCAATGTTATGCTGCTCTTTGTGCTGCGGTGCTGTGTTTTTCCACTCTGAACCCCAGGGTTTGACCAGTCTCAGGTTTCACGAGCAGACAAAGAGAAAAAGGTGGAGACCATGAAGGGGGTAGGGGTCAGATGGGCACGGGGCCAATCCCGGCTTTACAACACGGACTTCCTTTAGGCTCATGCATATTCATTTTCTGTGTCTATAATACTGGCAACCTGTGGCTGTCCCGTTACTTTCCGGAATTATGAAGACTCGAGTAACGAGTGTTAGGCACCCGGAAGTCCAGACGTCTGTATAGATGACTTTGTTAGGAGAATAAAGAATGCGTAATGAAACTCATGAATCTTGGTCATCTATGGCTGGTATGTATTAGTAACTGATAGAGTAGATCTTGTTGACTTTCACTCCTCTTCCAGTTTCTGAACACGCAGATGTCCGAGTTAAATAGAACTGGGCATATTTCTTCAAACTATACTCTATTAAAATACATAGGGTACAATACTACCCTACCTGCACAGTAAACGTAACCTGTAGTCATAATGAACCAGCAGCTCCTCCGCATGTTCATCTGCAGCTCACCAGAAGAAACTCAGTCCTTGGGGCGACCTGGGAGACGAGGCACTAATTGCCTGTGCGTATGACTCCATTTTGAATTCTCTTATTCTCATTTTGAAAGTAAAATGGGATAGAATAAAATGCAATTGCAGGGATGACTTTTTTCAATCATCGTGATTATTTATGGCCACGATAGGTTCTCCGTGGGGTTTTTGGAATCTGCGGTTAACCGCAGAAATGTCTCGTCGCGTGCAGCAGCGTGCAGCAGCGTGCCCACACGCGCAACCCAGCGTGTCAACAAGACTGGATAAACGCGCTGAACGGTGGTTCTTTACCGTAAACGCTTTTTTATTCTTCACAAATCTGTTTGTTGTTGCCGTGTTGTTGGACTTTCTGAAAGTTTCAAGCCCCTCCCCCGAGCATGACCATGGAGCTCATCTCACTAATAGATTATACAATGCTTAAAAGAGCTCAAATGAGGGGCCAATAAGTTTACATTCATACTATGTAATCCATTTGTGGCCATTATATATTTTTTTTAAATGAATATTCAATAGGGAATTGAATTGTTATAAAACAAAATTTTCCTCTTACAGGGAAACTATTTAAGTTTAAACTTAAAAAAAATACAATATAAATGTTTCTTAATGATAATCGTGAATAATCATAAAATCATATTTCTCCTCATGATAATCATGACTCTAAAATTAATATTGTGGCACGAAATGTTTTCTTCTTCCTAGGGGGGACTTAACAAAAAATAATTGAGAAGCACTGCTTTAACTCAATGGCACAGCTCCTCTGATCAATATCACAGGAATTCTCCAACTTCATCCTTATTCAATTAAAAGAGAGACAGCTGCACTTCATTAAGCTGCGATCACTGTTCTGCATTATTTAAGCAAAGACGCTGCACTGATGCCATCTCATCGGGGCATAGGAGAGATCAGAGGAGGAGATGAGAGAGAAGAGGAGAAGATGGGAGTAGAGAAGGGAAGGAGACAAAGATGGAGGAGATGAGGAAGCAGAAGAGGAGAGGAGGGATCAGAGGTGGAAGCAGATAAGGAGAGGATTAGAAGAGTAGGAGTGGAGGAAGCAGTGGAGGAGAGAAGTGAGCAGAGGAGAAGAAGCAAGAACAGAGGAGGAGAGGGAATAGAAGAGGAAGAGACGAAGACGGAACAGAGGAGAGAGCAGGGGAGAGAAGAAAAAACAGCAGGAGAGGGTGGAATATAGGAGGAGAAGAGGGAGCAGAGGCGAAGAAGGTCAGGAGAGGAGGAAAAGAGGGAGCAGAGGAGAAGAGGTGGCGGTAAGGAGGAGAGGAGTGTGCAGAGGAGAAGGGTGTAAGGGTGCAGAGGAGAGCAGAAGGATGTAGCGGAAGGAATAAGGGATCAGAGGAGGAAATAAGGGTACAGAAGAGGAGACTATATAAGGGTGCAAAGGAGAGGAATAGATACAGGTGTAGATAGAGGAAGGGAGAAAGGTTCAGAGGAATATAGGAGGAGACAAGGAGTAGGGTGTAGAGGTGGTAATACAGTAAGAGGACATACAGAGGAGAAGAAAAGGAGGAGGCAAGGGTGCAGAGGAGTGGAAGGGGGAGCAAAGGATTGGAGGAGGTAGCAGATGAGGAGAAGTGGGAGCAGAGGGACCAGAGGAGGAGTGGAGTGAGGAGAATAGGGAGCAGAGGAGTAGAGGAGGATTAGAAGCACGTGCAGATGAACAGAGGAGAAGAGGGAGCAAGAGGAAGAGGAGAGAGACCAGAAGAGGAGAAGAGAAGGAGCAGAGGAAGAGTGTCCTGAGAAGCAGGTGAAGGACATGGCTCTATCTCATAGTAATTCAGATCCAGACGATCAGAGGCACAGCTGATGTCAGGAGTTTGCGGGAACAGAGATGCAGATTACACCTTTAAGGGAAAGTGCATTAGTGAGATGAGTGGAGGCGGCATCAAGGTTCTTAAAGGTCTTTATGTTTGTTCAGGCCTCTTACTTTTGCAACTAGATTAACGCTAGTTAGGTTTGATATGTCTTTTATAACGTAATATACAATTGTGTGTAACAATGCATTTCTAATTGTTAAATACAGTAGGACCGGTATGAAATATAAGCATGAGTACGGCACAATTGTGCAAATGCAAGGCTGTCTCACTGCTGTATGTGCTCTTTTCTACACCACATACACATAACTCCACTGCATTGCCTGCTCTGACTGGCCACAGAATGTGGATTTTGTTTAAAAACAATTTAATCAAGATTTAAAGTGTTAAATTAATCAAGCTTTGAAATTGATATAAAATGCCACTAAAATTGTTTTAAAAGTATCTACTTTGAACATTCCTCATCTGTACATTTTTAAGTAACTTTTTTTTTTTGGCAGCAGAGCTTCCCTTTGTAATAAAGCAAAACATTTTGCCAATAGCTGTATTTTTACCTTCAAATTGTAAGTACTCTTTCCTCCACTGTCTAAAAGTAATAATCAGTATTTATTATTGTACACAAATTATATATATATATATATATATAATATATATATATATATATATATATATATATATATATATATATATATATATATATATATATATATATATATATATATACATACACACTACACTACCCGAGTGCTCCGATGACCACAGGCACCACTTTTGCCTTCACCTTCCACGCCTTCTCCAGCTCTTCTCTGAGCTCTTGGTATTTCTTCAGTTTCCCATATTAATTTTTCCTGTAACGCCCCTGTAACGCCCAAAATCACAACAGCGGTTACCTCAAGGCGACAGTGAAAAACAGAATAAAAACAGAATACACCCTGAAGTTATGTACTGGAGTGTCTCAGGGGCCTCTTTGCACAGCCTACACCTTGGGTCTTGTCTTGTGTGGTAGATCTCTATTGCTCTGGTGCTCAGGGCCTGTTCCTGTGCAGCCATGATGAGTGCCTTTGTGCTGTCCTTCAGTCTGGCCTGATCTAGCCATTAGTAAGATTTCTTGATATCAGCCATATATGATATAATATATGATATTCAGTTATTTTCCGTGGGTACAGCCCATGTAGGGGCTTGTCTTCCCATGATGGTCCCTCCTTCAGCACCACTTCCTCTGCTCTGTTTATTCTTTTATTCAAATGAAAAAAATACACAGAACAAAACAGAACAGAACGACAAGAGAACAACACATGTAGAAATCAATTGAAACACATATACAAACATAGTCCCAGGATATTTCATGTGCCCAGTTGAGAATTGTTAAAAACAAAGGCGTGAATGTGTCTTTTAGAGCTTTGTCCCACTCCGAGACGAAACCATCACTCCCCGAAGATAAATTTCTCCTTAATCCTTTGATTGCATCCTGCATCTCTAACACTGTTATTTCATCTTTCCTCCAAGTCTACCGTAATGCGGATAAGAGCATGATCGCTTAGTTCCGCTGTGCCTACATCTGCCTCCGTAATTTTTGATTCCGTCTCAATTGAGGCAAAAGAAATAGTCTATGCTGGAATCAATTGCATGTGGATTAGAAAAATGGGTATGGGCACTAGGGTTCATCTCTCTCCATTTGTCAATTAGTCCCACATTCTTCATTAATTTACAGAACTCCCTACCTATTGTTCCTCTAGTGCCTCTGGAGTTGTAGGTTGGATGCGAAAATTCCAATCACCGCTCGGATTAGGGTTCCCCTCAGAGTGGTTTACAATCATGTCCACAATATCAGCATAGAACGTGATATCACTCCCTGGTGGAGCATGCACTTTCAACAGAGCAAAAACCCCTCCATTGACCACTCCTTTAACCAGTGCATATCAGCCCTCTTTGACATTACATTTAAAATTGTGTTCAAAAGCTATCTGATTTTAGATCAACACTGCAACTCTCCTCCTGTGTTTGCCCCTGTATGATGAATGACATGACTTTCCATGACTTTGCATTATTCTTAAATGAGAAAGTTCATTAAAAATGCTATGAATTCCATAACTTTCAAGTCAATTCAATTCAATTTATTTTTGTAACGCCCAAAATCACAACAGTAGTTGCCTCGAGGGGCTACAGTGGAAAACAAAATAAACAGTGTTCATAAGGACTTGGTAATGTCCCAGCGTCCTGTGTCCTTAGACAGATGTCCCAAGCTCCCCTGTCCTTAGACCCTCCTTCTCGGCCAGGAAAAACTACCAAACCTCTTTGGGAAAAAGTAGAAACCTGTAGGAGTTCCACAGTGAAGGAGAGATCCGACTCCCTCGGACGGACAGGCGGACGCAAATTATAACCCTAAAACTTCTAGACACTTAGAGCTAACTCACTTTGCACCAGTAACTGACAAAACTGTCCAGGAGATCATCACCATTCAGTTCATGGAGTTCATCTACATGCTGCCTCGATGTGTTACCCACCAGATTTCTAAAGTTTGTGCTGAACAGTTTGTTAGAACCACTCACTCAAATAGTTAATGTGTCATTTCAATCTGGAGCATTCCCAAGGGCTTTGAAAACCGCATTCAAAAACCCTCTCCTTGCTGCCGTAGTACTGAGTAATTACCGGCCCATCTCTAATCTGCCATCTTGGGGTAAAATCCTAAAAAAGCTCACTGATTTCCTTTTAATAACCAATTCATTTGATGTTTTCCTGTCAGGTTTTAGACCTCATCACAGCACTGAGACTGCTCTTGTCGAGGTGACAAACGTCATCCGCCTGAACACTGATGCGGGCAAAGCCTTTGTCTTAATTCTGTTAGATCTGAGTGCTGCTTTTGACACTGTTGATCTTGGGGCCCCCCAAGGGTGAATCCTGGGACCCCTTCTGTTCAACCTCTACATGCTGCCGTTAGGTCAGTTAATACACAAAATGTGTCGTATCACAATTATGCAGACGCCACTCAGATGGCGGCAGGTGAATATGGACCAGTGGATTGACACTGTCACTGCATCCAAAAGATCAGTGCAAAACAACTTTCTGAACTCGCATAAGACTGAAATCATCATCACAGAAACAAAGAGAAAACGTCAGCAGTCACCTCCAGAGTCTCGCTCTGAAACCAACAAACCAAGCTAGAAATCTGGGGGTAATAATGGACTCAGACTTGAATTTTAACAAATATATCCAAACCAAATCAATAACATCAGCAGCTTTTTACCATCTAAAAAACATTGCCAAAGTCAAAAGTATAGTGTCAAAACCAGACTTGGAGAGACTTTTCCATGCATTTGTCTCCAGTAGATTAAACTACCGTAACGGCCTGCTCACTGGCCTCTCTAAACAAAATGTAAAACAGCTGCAGTACATCCAGAACGCTGCTGCTCGGGTCCTGACTAGAACCAGGAAGTACGATCACATTAGTCCTGTGCTCAGGTCTCTACACTGGCTCCCTGTGGCTCAGAGAATATACTTTAAAGCAGCTCTGCTTGTGCACAAGTCTCTCCATGGTCTAGCACCAAAGTACATCTCAGAATCAGAATCAGAATCAGAAAGAGTTTATTGCCATTGTCAATGAACAAAATTCACAAACATAGGAACTTGTCTCGGCCTTAAGGTGCAACATAAAACACTGAGTAATAATAAAACAACATATATTCAATCAAAAAAGGGCATGCATTAGGAAACAATTTAAAATTACTATACAATAAAAATAAAAATAGGCATTTCTATGTACACAAGTTTACAGTTATGTTTAAAGTTGTAGTGCAGAAAGTGACAGTGCAGTGAGTGGTTGAATATTGCAGTTAAAGTGACAGGTGTTTTGAAGTGTTCATGAGTCCAACAGCAGAGGGAAAGAAACTATTCTTATGGCGGGAGGTTCTGGTCCGGATGGACCGTAGCCTCCTGCCTGAGGGGAGTGGTTCAAACAGACCATGTCCAGGGTGAGAAGGGTCAGCTGTGATCCGACCTGCTCGTCCCAGAGCCCTGGAGACGTACAGGTCCTGCAGAGATGGAAGTCTGCAGCCGATCACCTTCTCAGCAGAACGCACAATGCGCTGTAGTCTCTGTTTGTCCCTGGCTGTGGCTCCAGCGTACCACACGGTGATGGAGGAGGTGAGGATGGACTCAATGATGGCCGTGTAGAACTGCACCATCATCTGCGCTGGCAGCTTGGCTTTCCTCAGCTGCCGCAGAAAGTACATCCTCTGCTGGGCCTTCTTGATGAGGGAGCTGATGGAGGGCTCCCACTTGAGGTCCTGGGTGATGGTGGTGCCCAGGAAGCGGAAGGAGTCCACGGTTGTGATGGGGGAGTCTGTCATGATGAGGGGGGGCTGGGGGCTGTGGCTTTCCTGAAGTCCACGATCATCTCCACTGTCTTCTGGGCGTTGAACTCCAGATTGTTACCGCTGCACCAGGACACCAGCCGGTCCACCTCCCTCCTGTAGACAGACTCATCCCCGTCCGAGATGAGCCCGATGAGGGTGGTGTCGTCCGCAAACTTGATGAGTTTTACGGAGTCGTGGCTGGAGGTGCAGCAGTTTGTGTACAGGGAGAAGAGCAGAGGAGAAAGTACACAGCCCTGTGGAGCTCCTGTGCTGATAGTCCGAGTGTCTGAGACATTCTTCCCCAGCCGCACGCACTGCCTCCGATCCGTCAGGAAGTCAGTGATCCACCTGCAGGTGGAGTCAGGCACGTTGAGCTGGGAGAGCTTGTCCTGGAGCAGAGCAGGGAGGATGGTGTTGAACGCAGAGCTGAAGTCCACAAACAGGATCCTGGCGTAGGTTCCCGGGGAGTCCAGATGCTGCAGGATGAAGTGGAGTGCCAGGTTGATGGTGTCGTCCACAGACCTGTTGGCTCTGTAGGCGAACTGCAGGGGGTCCAGCAGGGAGGAGGTGAAGGACTTGAGGTGGGGCAGGACCAGGCGTTCAAATGACTTCATGACTACAGACGTCAGCGCCACAGGCCTGTAGTCATTAAGTCCAGTGATCCGGGGCTTCTTGGGGACAGGACAATGATGGCAGACTTGAAGCAGGCTGGGACATGGCATGACCCCAGAGAGGTGTTAAAAATGTCTGTGAAGACGGGGGTTAACTCTCGTGCGCAATGTCTTAATGTAGCGGCAGAGACGCCGTCTGGTCCAGCAGATTTTCGGGGGTTGGATTTCCGAAATAGCCTGTGAACATCCTGTTCCTGAACTGAGAGGGTGGTGGGGGAGGTGGGGGTGACCAGGTTTGGTTGGCGGAGGTGGCCACCATGGGGGAGGGGGTGGTCACATCAAATCTCGGACATGTTTGTGTCATATGAACCGTCTCAGACTCTGAGGACCTCAGAGACCGGCCTCCTGCTGGTGCCCAGAGACAGGACTAAACATGGGGAATCTGCGTTTCAGTTTTATGCAACTAAAATCTGGAGCAATCTTCCTGAAGATGTGAGACAGGCCGCTACTCTGACAATGTTCAAATCTAAGATAAAAAACAGTTTCATTCAGCTGTGCATATGACTGAAATTATTTTCTTTGCACTCTCTTTGATGTTTTAAACTGTTTGTGATTTCTGTTGTAAATAAACTTGCCTTGCCTTGCCTTTCCATAACAAAATTTGGTCCGTTTTTGATGTTCAATGTTGTTCAAATGGGTCTCTTGTATAGTGTACTTTTATTTTATCTGTTACTCCCTTTGTGAGTAGAGGCTCTGACAATGACCTCTGACCTCCCCTACTTCCTGTCTCCTGTGATGTTGTCCCTTGTTGCGTTTCGTCGCCAGGTGTTGCAGGGCTAGTTTGAGCCTCTGTGTGTTGCAAGCCCTCGGATGTTTGTACACATGGTGGATTGGCTCCACCATGTATCTGAGCCATGAGTTCAAATTTGAGCTGCGTATGCCTCAACTTCAGGTGCCACACAGATGTCCCCAGTGTGTGTTGCCATCTTGCCTTTGGTTACCACCATAAAATTTCTTATGTGTAACTTTGAACAGAATTTCAATACATGACAAACTTTGACTGATGATGAACTGTTCACTAGCAGGGACCACGCCACAACAAATATGAGAATATGAGAGAATGTTTATTGATAATAGTGATGATGGATCGATGATGGATCGATGATGATCGATGATGGATCGATAAGAGTTGGCTTGGTAGAAAGACTGTGGATGGGGGCTCCATCTCGGGTAAATTAGTAAAGATGGTCTGGATCTCAATATAAAGCCTGGCTGAAAATGAAGATGTCAACTGAGTGGCACAAGAGAAGAGGAGCTGGATAGTTGAGGACTCTCTGAAGAGTAGCTGGATGGAATCTAAAAGCAGTCTGTCCATTACTGGAGAAGAGGATTAATACCGGTGCATTTGAATAGAGTTTTGAAAGAATTTCAGGCGATAAATTGGAGGATACGGAGAGCAAGTAAGTGCGATAGAGTTGGAGGTACGGTAATAAAATCTCAAGTCAAATGGATGGCATAAAGACAATGCGTTCGTGGGTAGCCGATGGAAGTGCATAAGTATGTATAAGGTGCGAGAGTGATGGGGTTGAGGTTTGGATGAGCAATCGTTAAACAGTGTGGATTACATGGCCGTCGCCTTGCTCCGGAGTAGAGAGAAAGGTTGAGGTGAACAGGATACTTATCCTTATTAAGGAGTTGACAAACTGCAGATAGTAATGAAATCACTATGAGCAATGGATGAGGAAACTTAATGAAGAGCTGAATAAAATTGAGAATGAGTGGAACAAAAGATAGATGAGAGGGTAGTCTGATTTAGATGGTTCCTGAAGATCGAAGAAGAGGAATTAGGACGATAGTCGAAGTTCGGTGCAGAGCATTGGATTTTGGGACAGCGAATTGAGAGTAGAAGTTGGCTGATTATAGTTATTCAAGTACAAGCAATGCGGGTGACGGATTGATGGAGGAGAGTAGACTGCGAATCTTGAGCTATGAGGTAAGGCGTAAAGCGTTAGTCATAATTATTTTCTAATTCTGACTAATGAACCCCCAAAAGAATGTCTGGAATGATTGTGGGGTATAATTCGAACGGACGTGAGAACCTGTTAGACTAGACAGAACGAGCTTCTCCCCTTGAAACATTGGAACGAGAGAAAGAATTGTTCTACTAAGGAGTTCGATGGTCGCATGATAATATTAAAATGCGTGAGTCTGCTACTTCTGTGTGTTGAGGTGCATTAAAGTTACTCATCATAGAGACGATAAGCAGATTCTTGGTCTGAAATGAAGAAGGGCTTACCCTGTAGGATGATCTGAATGCCTGGTAGAGAAGACAAAGTGCTTGAGGACTGTCTTGTGCGTAAGGTAGTTTGGAATGAGTTGGAAGAGGCTGGAGTGAGCTGAGTGGTCTTCGATGCATCAATTGAGGCACAATGGATTGAGGTGCACGCTGAGGGGATGTCTCCTCTGAAAAGGGAAACAGGAAACCTGATCGCCGGAGCTATGCATAAGCAGCTGGAGGAAGAATTATTCAGATTGTCAAATTGATGCGCCCTGATGAAAGATGAGACATACGTCTGCGTCTCTGGAAATGGTGACGGAAGGGTGAACAGAGGGTAGAACACTGGCTGCGAAGGCCTGTAAGAGAGAAGGTTTGAGGAACAGAGTAGAGGGTCGAAAGAGGGATGTGAGATGATTGATAGAGCATCTGGTGCTTGGTGACAGCTCTGGGTCGAGGCAGAATCCAGTGCCTGGCAACAGCTCTGGAGAGAGACATTTCCCGGTGCTTGGCTTCGACCCTGGTGAGGATGCGGAAAAGGCTCGCTTAGAATAAGGGATGAAGGAGAAAGGGGTCGAGTGGATGAATGGGGAGGGGGTTGAGTGGGATGAGCGATGAATGAGGGAGGGATAAATGAAGAGTCGAAAGGAGATCGAATGGGGTCCAAGAAGAGGGTCAAAGGAGAGACTGAAGAGAACCAGAGAAGCATCCCTGTGCCCTTTGGCTCTGAGAGAGGGACTCTGGGGAATTAATGGCAAAGGGGAAAGCCGCGGATGATATGCCGGGGCCGGTACGAGTGGCTGTCGGCCGTGGGTCGGAGCGAGGATGGCCGACGGCCGTGGATTGGAGAGAGCATGGCTGATGCCGTGCTGCTGTGAATCAGAGCAAGCGTGGCTGTTGGCCGTGGATCGGAGAGAGCGTGGGCTGTCGGCCGTGGATCGGAGCGAGCGTGGCTGTCGGCCTAACAGAAGAGAGCACATTACGCGGGTGCTTGAGTCTCTTCACTGGTTCTCTGTTGAGTTTAGAATCTAATTCAAAATCCTCCTCCTGACTTACAAAGCCATAAATGACCTGTCCCCATCATACCTCAAAGATGCTTTAGTACCTTATCATCAAAACAGAGCACTTTGCTCTCAAAATGCTGGACTTCTGGTGGTCCCAAGAGTCTCTAAAAGCACAGTAGGAGGTAGAGCGTTTAGCTACCAAGCTCCTGTGTTGTGGAATCAGCTTCCTGTCCTTGTTAAAGAGGCCGACACAGTCTCTTCATTTAAGACCAGGCTTAAAACATTCCTCTTTGAAATCGCTTATGGTCAGGCCAGTTAGGAACAGAAATAAAAACCTACAGTTCCCAGCTATGCTGCCCTAGGAGCAACTATACTGGGGAAGTATGGCAGCTTGAGCACTATTCTCTGCTTCTTACTACTTTTCTATCAAACAATATTTAATTTTTAATTTCGCTTGCAATTTGTTCATCGCTTTCCTTCTTTTTCTCCCACGTCCCCAACGGGAGTGGAGCAGGCACATTGATGACCTGTGGATCCAGATGCTCCTCAACTGCCTGGAGAAACGGTCTGCTTGGAGAAACGGTCTCTACTCCGTATGAATGGTTCTTCATCAGCCTCGAGGAATTGGTTCTCCTACTGAGTGGGTCTAGCTCCACCGTCTATCTGCAAATTGAGGCGCGTCCGCCTGTCCGTCCGAGGGAATTGGATCTCTCCTTCACTGTTTAGCTCCTACAGGTTTCTACTTTTTCCCAAAGAGGTTTGGTAGTTTTTCCTGACCGAGAAGGAGGGTCCAAGGACAGAGGAGCTTGGGACATCTGTCTAAGGACACAGGCTGCTGGGACATTTCCAAGTCCCTATGAACATTGATTTTTTTTTTTTTTTTTTTTGTGATTTTGGGCGTTACAAAAATAAGTTGAGCATCCTGGAGCATCCAGATTCTGTCTATAAGCCATCAGTCTGACTAAACTGTCCTCTCAGTCCAGAGCTGAGAAAACACTTCGGCTGCACAACCGCTTGTCCAGACATTGTCTGAACTTCTGTTTCATGTTGCATTCAAGTAATATCAAAAAGACATAATAATAACTTTCTCTGCGCTGTGATGAACGTGCATCAAATCACACTTTTTTTTAATTGCATTTTTTATTTCACGTTATGTTTCTGACTATTTCTCTGTGAATATGAGAAATATTTGAAAAAAAAAGGACCAATAAGAAGCTCCAGTTTTGTATAAAATTGCTGGAAGTTTAAAATGCTTCTTAAAAGACACAATTTGTCTATACAACTGATCTGCTGTGGCGCTGCTTACAAGACGCACATAGCATCTCATAGGGGAGAGAGAAAAAGAAAGAGAGAGCGTTTCAGGGACATAGTCATCAAATCTGATATGAGGCAAAGACCCTTATTCTTATTTGCCAAGAGCTGCATGCGACTTCACCACCCCCTGATATAGAGGGGTGAAAAAAAAATTAAAAATAAAAATAAGGTTAGTTTATTAAAAAAATGTGTTTATAATAAATTCACCCTGGAGAGACTCAGACAAACACGGGAAGGACAGTTTAGCAAGTTTTATTACGTTGTTATTTGGCGCTCAAACCCCGGCGGAAGACATTGCAATTATGGGCGCTCCATAATAGAATGAATTAGATGTCTCCCCCCAAAGAGGCTGGCTGTGAGCGTGAGTCACAGGCGGGAGCAGGGTAGCAGAGGCTGACTGTGAGCGTGTCACAGACGGGAGCAGGGTAGCAGAGGCTGACTGTGAGCGTGAGTCACAGACGGGAGCAGGGTAGCAGAGGCTGACTGTGAGCGTGAGTCACAGACGGGAGCAGGGTAGCAGAGGCTGACTGTGAGCGTGAGTCACAGACGGAAGCAGAAACAGCGGAGGTTGACTGTGACGTGGGTCACAGATGAAAGAAGAGACAGCAGAGGCTGACTGTGAGCGTGAGTCACAGACGGGAGCAGGGTAGCAGAGGCTGACTGTGAGCGTGAGTCACAGACGGGAGCAGGGTAGCAGAGGCTGACTGTGAGCGTGAGTCACAGACGGGAGCAGGTAGCAGAGGCTGACTGTGAGCGTGAGTCACAGACGGGAGCAGGGTAGCAGAGGCTGACTGTGAGCGTGAGTCACAGACGGGAGCAGGGTAGCAGAGGCTGACTGTGAGCGTGAGTCACAGACGGAAGCAGAAACAGCGGAGGTTGACTGTGACGTGGGTCACAGATGAAAGCAGAGACAGCAGAGGTTGACTGTGAGACGTGGGTCACAGATGAGAGCAGAGACAGCAGAGGTTTACTGAGATGTGGGTCACAGGCGGAAGCTGGAGAGGCAGAAGGTGTATGAAGCAAGCATGGTCTGGGAGACGAGGGGACAGGTAATGAGAAAATCTATACCTACCACCAGTATTTGTTAAGACGATACTTACTAGGGGTGAAGGGAACGTTGGGCTGCCAAAATTGCAGGCAGGTCGGGAAGAACATACGAGGCATAGGCAGAAGAGGACCAACGCCCAAGTTGTTGGAGGGGTGCAGAGGATATGCCCTGAGTGGCCGCGGATGTGGCGCCTCCTATTCTGAACGACTGCCCGGAGTAGGGACGAGGGGGCAGATTGCATAGGGACAGTGTTGCCCCAAGATGTTTCTGAAACCAAGGTGCCGTCATGGGCTGGCCTTCTGAAGTGAGGAACAATGGGAATTGAGACGGGCCGTAGTTTGACCTAATGATTGCAAATTTAACCATGGCTCGAAAAGGACAGAATGAGCCGCGTGTGCGTGCTATGATGATGTTGCAGGGGCCTTTACCTTTTGATTTTTTTTTAGGCTTGGATTATAATGGTCTGGATAGAAACTGAGATCGGAGAAGGCTAGATCTGATGAGGGATCAAAACGGGAGGAGCGAGAAGTGAATTCCCCTATTCTTAGGAACCCGTAAAAAACCAGAAGAAAGGCACTGCGGAGGAGAACCCTAGTGTAGGGTGTAAAGGGGCTAGAGCATAACGCGGTGAGTATTTGATGCAGGATGGGAAGTGTGATAGGGCGGCGCTTATCGGGTAGAACAGGTGAGTGTTTAGCGAAACCTTTGAGAAGTAATTTAATGGTGGGGTCTGAAAACAAACTTTGAGCAGAAAGATTATGGCATTTAGAATTGAAGTTAATGCCAGCTAATAGTGTTCGAATGTAAGGTAGTTTGAGCAGGCGATGGTCAAAACAGAAAGTTAAGAAAGCAACTACTGCGTGGAGCTGGACGGGGCGTGAGGGGAACATGGTGAGCAGCACAAAATTGAGAATATGAGCGCCAAGCATGTCTATACGCTTTGATAGTGGACTGGGCCAGCCCTGATGAGATGTAATAATTGGCCAGTGTCCAGAAGTGGTTGCAGATGAAAACTGGATACTCCAGAGCCAGTTCCTCGAGAGGGGAACGGACGTAGGCTTAGGCAGAGGTTCTGCGGCGGGGCAGAGGCGGTGAAAGACCTGGAGTTTGAAACGAGATAGCAAGCATCTGCGATTAAATTAGAATGCCCGGGATGTGTTGGCGCTGTGAGGATGAAAGTTATTGTTTACGGCAGACCAGGTGATGCGGCGCGCATGAACGGCATTAAAGATTTGGAGGCGGAACGGCCTTTATTTATGACTTCTACTACTGCCAGGTTATCACAACGCGCCGCTATTCGTTTTTCTGCTCCAGTGATGACCCCAAATATGACAAGCTGCGGCGCGATTGGGACAATTTCGCACACAGAGCCGAAGAATCGGGAGACTGGGAATGAGAGGGGCCATTTCTCTGCAAACCAGCTACCTTGGTAGTACCCCCCAAAACCGGAGGAGGCGCGGCAGCATCTGTGTAGAGAAATGCAGGGAGTCGGAGGAATGAATTATGTCATCATAAAAGAAAGAAATACCGTTCCAATCGTGGAGAAGGCGGGCCCGAGAGGAGAAAGCAAGGTCGGACCGGCACCCTTCGTCGAACGAGGACCAAGTCGAGAAGGGAGGGGACGGAGCTTGCCAGGTCTAGTAGCCTGGAGATGAAGGAACGGCCCTGAGGCAATGATCCTCATGGCAAAGTTGAGGTGGCCCAGGAGCGGACAGAAGTTGGCGTTTTAGAAATGGCTCTAGCGGAGACAGACGACTGCGCCTGATGTCACGGGATGCGGGCGAGCTTGTCTGGGGGGAGAGACGCGACCATGGCCACGGAGTCTAAACTTATGCCCGGGCGGCGAGAGGGAACTCTAGAGACGTTACGGGGCCGACGGTCTTTGCGTCGGAAAGCGGGCACGCCTAGACGAAGACAAAAAGCTGCTTGCAGCTGCTGTGGCCAGGGAACCTGGCGGGGCGGGGCACGGGCTGAGGGGGGATCTATGAGGAGAAAAATCATCCAGCAGGTGGAGCACGGAGGGGAGGAGCAACATTGTTCAAACAAGCATTCCAGCACAACGCCTCGGGAAACCCATGTTAAACAAGCAAGGGCTGCTCCTGCAGGCCCGAACGTGAGGCGCACCGCAAAATAAAACTTTGATGCCCATCTAACCCCGAAAAGATGCCATTGAGAAGGATGAATTGGAACAATCTTGAAAGCGTCTGTGATATCTGCCGGTTGGCGAAGCCAAGCACCGCGGCCGCTGCTCGTTTGATGAGAGAAATAGCGTGATCGACTGTGCGGCGTAATGGAGGCGAGAACGGGAGTGGCGGAATGAGACTGTTTATGCTGGGAACGGGGGTCCCGAAGCCGGGGTGTGCGGCATGGAGTTTGAGTGGTCGAGGAATTAAGCGCTTTTTTCCCAGAATATTTAGGCGAGTTCAGCCGGGTCTATAGGCCGAGCTGGCTCTTTTGTGCACTGGAAAACTGTACAAAAGGAGAAGCGAGAGTGAGATGAAAGGGGGCCCATCATGTACGCCCTTTTTCAACCTCTCTAGTGTAGTAACTGAGACACTAATCCTGGCTCGCGCAAAAGCCGCCTACTGAAGGTTACGAGAAACCTGCACGACAGTGGGCAGGGGCAGGCCGACCCCCAACAACAAAAAACCCTGAGAAAGGCCCGTATAGTAAAAAATCAACGAAAGTTCGGTCAGGCGTGAAGGCGCAGTTCGGCAGCCAACTCGGGAAAACAATGATGGGTGTGGACAAGTTATTGTTAATTGGAAGGTTTTTTGTAACCACGACGAGCCGCCCTGCCTTGGAACGAGCAGCGGAGGGCACACGGATTTCGGGGGGGTGCGCATCTTTGGCATTGACTACAGATGTGGAGAAAATGGCAGTTAGACAGTGTGCACACGCTCTCATTGAAATTATTACAAATTGGAACATTATTGAATACCTCGATCTTCCTACCCCTACGGTCCATGGGTGGCATGCTTGGCAACAATGATGGGGGAGCGGGATGTTGCGCGGCGGCAGCGAAAGGTATGGACGGGCATAGCGCACGGGTGTGCCCGGCAGAACCACACGTTGAGCACAGCATGGCCTGGGTAATCATGATTAACATGTCCGTGTCCAGAATGGACCAATCGAGCCTCATATTTGATTGGCTGAGGATGGTTGCGCACTTGGACGCAAACGCTTTGTGGTACTGGTAGAAAACGATACGCCCGTATTTCATATTTAGGTCTCCTATTAGTGCCAAGTAATTGTCGAGAATTCTCTACGCTCCGGGAAAACTGAACAAACAACGTACCTATAGCGCTGAAAGCTACCAAAAATTCCCGAGCGAAAGCTCTTTAGAGAGGCGGGGGGATCCGCGGATTTAAACACCGCCGTGAAGTCTACTGAGGGCACTACGTGCTTGTCCGTCTCGGGGGACGGGAGGATGAGGGACACGAGATTAACATAACTGCCCTGCAGGATCTTAGCTCGGAGACGCGGAGAAATATTAGCATGCATTGGAATGTATGGCCTACCTATAGGAGGTCCGGGGCGGGCGGTTTCGAGTGAAAAGAAAGAGGAGGGACCGGGCTGTGGATCCGCTTAGCGGGAGGAGGAGATGATTTCCGGGTTCTTTTGCCACTGGGGCACCCGGCTGGTGGGGGAGAATATGTCCGAGGCGGAGGCGAAAACTCCTCGTCGTGGAGGTACGTGGCCAACCGGTCCAGCTGGGAGGGGTCCAGGCACGGCCCTGGAAGAATCCCCATAGACCCGGACGCAGGAGGAGCATCAGTTTTTACGGCGAGGCGGGTGCTCTTCCTTGCCGGAGGCTCGATATGGATCCCGGAGCCCGCATCGAAAAGGAGCGGGGAGCCGGGAAGTTCGTCGGAGTCGTTACTTGACATTTTATGCTTACTTTGTACCTCGAGTTAGTTTTGAACATAAAGATAAAGATGGCAGATTTGTTCTGGTAAAAGGAGCCATTAACAGAAAGGGTTTTCAGTCTTGTCTGAGTTCAGCTGGAGAAAGTTGTTTTGCATCCACACACTGATCTGTTGGACAGAGTGACAGAGTGAATCCATTGGTCCATATTCACCTGCCGTGAGTGAAACAGATCTGAGAGTCGTCTGCATAATTCTGAGAGGACACATTTTTGCTGCGTATCAACTGACCCAACGACAACATGTAGAATTTGAACAGAAGGGGTCCCAGGTTTGACCCTTGGGGCACCCAACAGGTCAGGGGCATCTGGTCTGAGACACAGTTACCAAGTACTTCCTGTCTTCCAGATAGGACTTTAACCAGTTTAGGGCAGTGCCAGTGATGCCCATCCAGTCCTCTAGTATCTGTAAGAGGATCCCATAATCGACAGTGTCAAAAGCAGCACTCAGATCAAACAGAATTAAAACTGAGGCTTTGCCTGCGTCAGTGTTCAGGTTGGATGTCATTTGTCACCTTGACAAGCGCAGTCTCAGTGCTGTGATGAGGTCTAAAACCTGACTGAAAAACATCAAATGGGTTGTTTATTAAGAGGAAATCAGTGAGCTGTTGGTAAAGAACCTTTTCAAGGACTGTCGTGTGGAAAACTTCAGTAATAGTTATCAAAGAAATGAAATAAACGATCGGACAGAGTTGTTTTGTCTCAAAGTGAATGGTTTAATTCAGTGCGAATTCTGAATTAATCTCTCCCTAATACAAAGTTGTCTATCCCTTCCAGGACTTCGGCCCACACAAAGGGATCCCGTGTCTTTTTTATAGAATACAGGGTGAACAAATCACATGACAGTATATACTCGAATATAATTGTTTTGATGGGCCAGATGCTAAGTACAGAAACAGAGTGGGTTTTTGTTGATTGCATTCAGACTTTGGCTGTCTGGTTTCTGTTAAAGGCAATGCCCTAACAGTAAACTTGTGTACATAGAAATGCCTATTTTTTTTTTATTGTATAGTAATTTTAAATTGTTTCCTAATGCATGCCCTTTTTTGATTGAATATATGTTGTTTTATTATTACTCAGTGGTGTTTTATGTTGCACCTTAAGGCCGAGACAAGTTCCTACGTTTTTGAATTTTGTTCATTGACAATGGCAATAAACTCTTTCTGATTCTGATTCTGATTCTGATTCTGATTCTGATTCTAGCGGCAGGCGAGGCATATGCAAAGAGGCCCATCCTGGACCCCTGCGGTTAGATCCCACCTGAGAGGAGCCAGTCTTTGAGCACCACTACCAGGGATCCTGATGGATTTAGCATTTGTGTGGGGTCGTTTTTGCATGGTGACCTCAGGTCTGGTGTTTTTCTGCCACAACAAGGACTTTGCTCCAAAATGGCAGATTGAGATGGGCCGGTAATTACTCAGTACAGCGGCATCAAGACTGCTCTTCTTTAGGAGAGGCTTTATGACCGCAGTTTTCAAAGACATTGTGAATGTTCCAGATTGAAGCGACATTTTAACTATATGAGTGAGTGGTGCTAACAAACTGTTGAGCACAGACTTTAGAAATCTGGTGGGTAACACATGTAGATTAACTCAGACTGGTGATGATCTCCTGGACAGTTTTGTCAGTTACAGGTGCAAAGTGATTTTGTTTGTCAAAGTGTTTTGGTGGTTTTAGGGTTATTTTTTGCATTGTAGAATTTATAGCATTTTTAATCCCCTGAACTCTGTCATTGAAGAAACCAAAGTCATTACACTTGGATGTGGAAATTAGTTCTAACGGCAGCTGAGCTGGAGGGTTTGTGAATCTGTTTACTGTGGCAAACAGGACACGCGAGTTGTTACTACAGCTTCCAATTATTTCAGAAAAATATCCTTCCCTAGTTCCAATAAAATGAAGTTGTACATGTACAATTTCTCTATGTAAATCTCTTTTTGAACCTGGAACTTTGACTTGCGCCATTTTCGTTCGGCCCGACGGCACTCTGTACTCTGACCGAATCATCATTTCTTCATGGCACCTTCTGCTTATTTTGAACCATTTTAGCCTTCTTAGAGGCTATAGTGTCGAGAACATTCAAAATACTAGATGTAACAGAGTTCAATAAATCATTCACATTAGAACATTAGATATTTTAAAAGTTTATCATTTCCATAAACAGTTTTCCTGTGCCGTCATTTATGTGGCTCCTCCGAACAATTGCAGGACCAGCCGGAGGTTTGGGAAAAACAGACAGGTCAAAGAAGACACAGAAATGATCAGACAGAGCAACATCGACCACATTGACGTTTGAAATATTAACCCCCTTTGTAATTAGAAGATCTATAGCAGGGGTGCCTATTACATCGATCATGATCCACCAGTCGATGTCGGACGCAGTGGCAGTCGTTTATTGGCTGGCGCTAAGATACAGTATATACACACGCTGAGCGGATGTATCACACGGTGCGCACATGGAGATCCCCAAAAGCGTGAGGGAACCATGAGTTACAATCACCACAAGGAGGGTACAGTTGTTATTTTGTTCGCTTTCTCAGTGAGTTTTGGCTGAAGCAAACCTCAGCGCGAGCCGACAATACAAGACGTATTGTCGGCTCGCGCTGAGCGGCCGAGGAAACGTAGAATGCTCACATGAGGGAGGAGAGTTTGGAGAGGGAGTCAGGCCGAGGAGCAGGAGGAGGAGTCAGGCCGAGGAGCAGGAGGAGACAGGTAGGATTGCGCTCTGAGCGCTGTTTCTGTCCTTCACAGAGCAATTTGTTATTGACACGACCCAAAGGAAAGCTCACTTTCTCGACGTCTCAAGCCCTGCCTCCCAGCGTTATATCATGGAGCTTGTCTTATTATAATAACTAATATTACAGTTAAAAAAACTTCAAGTGAGGTGAGTATAAACTCAACCTTCTAATATTTAGTCTAGTTATTATTTTATTTTCAAAATAGTAATCTGGATGAATGGGGCTAGTCATGCCAATTAACAGATTTTCTCTTCCTTGCTTTATATTGCACGTCTATACATGTTTCTACAGCTGTTTATTAAAGAAAGTAATATAAATGTACAGGTAGATCTTCAGGCTTTGCCGAATCTAAAAGTAGCTTGCATGTTGAAAAAGTGTGGGCACCTCGGATCTAGAGTGCGCCCTCTGCTGTGTGGGTGGGGCCACTCACGTGCTGAGTAAGACCGAAAGTTTCAAGGACAGCATGAAGCTCTTTAGCGTTTCTGTCACAAATATTATCAAGATGAACATTGAAATCACCTGTTATGACCAAACCATCAAAGTCTGTGCATATAACTGAAAGCATCTCAATAAAATCATCAATAACACTTTGGCAGTGCTGGGGAGTATGAAACAATGAAGAGAATGGATGGAGACTTTTTAGCTCCATTTTAAAGGATACACACTCAAATGATGAATTCACCCCAAAGGACAACCTGTGGGTAACTATTTCATCTCTAAAAACTGAACACACACCTCCTCCCTTTTTGTTTTCTCGAGTTTCAGATTCAATTAGGTGGAGCAGATTCTATTAGAACTAAATTTCCTGTGTTTCCGTCAAGCCATGTTTCAGTTAAAAACATAAAATCAAGATTCTAAGAAGAAATTATTAATTAAGAATAATTAATAATTATTCTTAATTAATAAGAATAATTATTAATTAATTATTCTTATCCTGTTGATTTGTTACATAAGGATCTGACATTTAGCACAGCAAGTTTCAGACTAGTATCAGTGGGACTGGGCATTATCTTTTCACACGGAATTTTATGTGTAGCAGGAGTCATTGGAGAGTTCATCATTGTTGATATCAGAACTCTTGATCTTATTATATTGGGCGTTAGTGGAGCCATCTTAATGCCTGATTTGATCAGACATTCAAGATGGTTGGGAAGGCCCCTGGGTGAGAGTGGAGATGGAAAGGAGAGTGAGGAATCTGTAGTGGGAGTAGATGTTGCAGGAGGGGACCCAGGGCTGCTCTGAGGGTAGGGGCGATGGCAGGGATGATGCCAGGCCACAGATGGGTCCAAGGCCTTTGATGAGGACCGTGCGGGAAGGAACTGAAATAACTCCTCCTTACATTATCTTTGTATCGCACCGAATTTGTTCCAAGATACAGCCAAGTCTTTAGACAGTTTTGGGAATGATACAGAGTCAGTCCGGTTTAGGTTGAAAGTAGCTGTTTTTCTTGTTGAAAATGTGGACTTCTTACCACTAGATGACACTGGAATTGTATCGTGCAGTCCTTTTTCAGATTCTAAAGCGAATATCTGTGCTTGTAGCTCATGAATTTCTTGTTGATATTTCCGACAGCGTTCACAAGAGTCTGTTTTCTATCTTCTCCCTGACAGTTCGCTGGCTCGTCAGATTTGAACTCTAAAAATGTTCTTAAAATCATTGGTTTACTTCAAAAAAGTCATACTTAAAAATTTTTGGAAGACAAACCTCTTAAAAACCAAAATAAATAAGGAAAGCAGCTATAGCAAGCAGGAGCACGCACGAAAGTGGCTGCACTCTTCGGAAGCACGACGCAAAATGCATGTCCTCCCTTCTCTCACATCCCTCATTTCACGCTTATCTTTCCTGTCTAATAAAGCCTTCGGGACAAAAATATATATATGGCAAATATGGCTACTTTAACCAGTACAAATCACTTTTTGGATTTGTACAAATATGCAAATAGTTTTGTAAAAATATGATTTGATTTTTACACATTTTTTTTTTACACAGTTTATTTTTAATTTTTTGCAGAAATATGTTTTTATTTGCAATTATAGTCTTCTAAAGTAAAAAAGTTAATGAATGAAAGTGCAAGCCGACGTCAGCGCAGCTGACACACGCACAGCAGTGCAGGCTGCGAAGTTAAACTCATTCATACAAAATGTAATCAAATGAATATATTTGCATACCCAAACATGTATGTACAACACTTTTTGGCACATTTATATATTCTAAATATTTTATTTTAAAATGTGTACACAACATTAAACACAGTTGTTCAGGTTAAAACAAATATGTTTCAAATCATAACATATATTTACACTACAACTATTTGTATATTTGTACAAAAATGTTTATATATTTGTACATATCCAAAAAGTAATATGTGCAGGTTAAAGTGGCCATATTTGCACAAGCAAGACACATTTGTTCAAATCATCATGTTTGCAAAACACGTTTGAGTTATTTTAATTTGTCTATTTAAATTGTTCATTTGTATGTTGTAACTGCATTTGGCCAGGATTCCCTTGGAAAATAGGTTTTTAACCTCAGTGGGACCCTCCTGGTTAAAAAATAAAATAAAAATGATTGTCAACAATACTTAGTTTGCACTGTTGTGCTGATCTTCCTGTATGTATTTTGTAGTTTAACCTATTATATTCTTGCACATTTATTTTGCATGCCCTTATTTAAGCATTGCCCATTTTCTTTGTTACTATTATTATTCATTGTTTTAATGTTGTGCCTTACTTAGTTTCTAGTTTGTGCAATTTGTTGACTGACAATGGTAAAGAAACATTTCTGATTTTAATTATGTGCCAATATTTTGTAAAATCATATTTACAAATATGAATTTGAAAGAGGCAAATAACTTCACAAAAATATGTAAATGGTTTTTAAATCCCTGAATTGAATAATGACTATATTATTGTGAAGTATAATGTCTCGCAATAAGAAATGTCCTACTAGTACTACTACTACCACCACTACTACTAGGGTTGAACAGAATTGAACATTATATTTCAGGCCTATAATATTTGCAATTCTTCAGGTTACTTCAACTTGAGTAATACAATTTTGAACTTTTAGGCCAACTCATTGTGAGATTTTAGTTACCCTTAACATGTAACAGGTATAAAATTATGAAGAATTCATCTTTGATCCTATCCTCATTAAGTTAAAGAGAGATGCCTCTAAATGAGCAATCCACCACAGACTGTTATGAATTGGCCATAGTTCACATTTAGCTGCTCACCTGAAGCATCACCTGGATGAAAGCACGGCCCACTCCACTTCCTTACTAATCACGTTAAGCTTCCATCTGCACATAAAACAACATAAAACAGTTAGGTTTCTAAATGTGAGGCGTAGATGAAGAGGAGTGTGAGGAGCTCAGGGCTCCCAGAGAAAAAACGTGTCCACAAACACGCTGATCCATTTTAGAGCATGACATGAAACTCCCTCCAGGTGACAGAGCGCTACATGCTATTAGATCAGAGCAGCAGAGGAGGATGGAGCCGGATGATGAGGGCTCCGGGCCCCAAACAAACACTGACACTACTGCAGAGCGTGGACTGACACTGCCATCATCTGGACACACAGGTCATTACACTGACTGTCTGCAAAAAGTAGATTGAGCATTTCAAACCAGTTTGTTTAATTTCATGGGCAAACCCAAAATATTCACCACTAGCTACAGCGGTCCTGACCAAGCCTAGCACCTGGATTTTGTTTAATGGTTTGCTGAAACCCTGGAGACGCCCGAGACCTTCTGATGCGAATCAGGTACTCAAGGAGGAGGGAGCCGAAGCCAGGTTACAATAGAATGTAGACGGCCCATCTCAGTTTAGTTTCAATGGGCCATTATCAGGAGGTCCCGCCCTGTGGGCAGAGTAAGATATAAACCAGAGTTCTCAGACTTGTTTCACAGATTGAGAATGACTCTTGGATGAGAGTCGAAACGTTTTGTTTTTTCTAAAACAGAGTCCAGATGACTACAACTGAATCTTTTTCTACAATGGAAGACTCCTGGACGAATGAGGGATTACACCGACACAAGAGGCTTTATCAACACAGAAGACACGCGAGTTCAGGACCCCAAAGCGATGTCCATCTTCATCTCAAAGCCACAAACCACTCTATTGAAGACAGTGAGGTGGAGATTCTGAGCAGGGAGAAAAGATGGTTTGAAAGAGGAGTTAAGGAGGCGATCTTTGTTAAAAAAGAGAATCCTTCTGTAACCCCCATTAATTGGGGCATAGTTCTGCCACAGTAAAAGTTGTTAATTTGTTCGAATATAATAGTTTTAAATGTAATTACAGTTATCCGCCTGTAGATGGCAATAGATGCCCTACTGTTTTAGTTTTGGTTGCGCGAGTCAGTCGAATGCGGAAATGGAAAGAAACGCGGCAGGTAAAGAACACATGTTGTGATCTTGGTGCTTTCTTATAAAGAAAATATATGTTAAACCTTTGTTTCTTTGTTAAAACTTCAATTCACGGGTAAAAAGATGAAATTCGTCCCTGCAGTTACTGTTTTCTGCAGCAATCTTCTCCAGTGAGTCAATGAGTGTTTTGATTTGAGCTAATCTTACTAGCGAACGTTAGCTTCCATACAAAATGCACTGAAGGGAAAAAAAAAACAATCGGAGATTACTGTATTTGGGTATTTTGTATTTTTTGAACAATGTACCAGAATGTTGTTTTGTGTAATAACTGTGGTTTGCTGTTAAATTTAGCATTTGGCCAATGCTTTTTACATTTTTTGTAAACTAAGACAGTTGATAAGAGATTAATACAAGCTTGTAAGTGTGAATTTAGATTTTAGATAGCCCTGCATATGGATTGTGATTAGTAATTTATGATTCATAATATGCAGGTTGTTTTTTTTTGTGAGAGATCATTTCGACTGAGGACCACATCACCTTGCCCGCTGCCTTCCCTCAACACTGCAACCAGGGACAAGCAAATGAGCCAGAACATTGGATCCCTCGTCACAACGAGGCCCTTGGATTTGCAGATAAGAACACAAAGGAACTATATGGCCATCAACTAAGCCACATAGTAAAAACACAACTTGACTGACCAAAGTAAAAGAACTGAGACAGAGACACTACCTATTTTACACAAACAAAAGAAAAGGGTGGACACTTTATGTTATATAACAAAAGAAAGAATATACATGTGAAACATTTTATTTTATTTTTGTATTAAACAAGTCCTGTTGTTTGGTAAACTTAAGTCGTTTGTGCTTACTATTCTCCTTTTACAATCTAGAACCGTAAATACAGTTGTAATTGCTGCCATTGGTTACAACCAAGTGTTACACTTCCTTAAATCGTAATGGAGGTTTAAGATTCAACCTTCCAGTTGTTTATAATGATCCGCTGAAACCCTGGAGACGCCCGAGGCATTCAGGCACTCAAGGTGAGGCAGCCAAACGCCAGGGAACAATAGAACAATAGGCCCATCCTAGTTAAGTTTCAATGGGCCATTATCAGGAGGTCCCGCCCTGTGGGCAGGGCTTTCACAGAGTAGGATATAAACAGGAGTTCTCCGACTTGTTTCACTGATTGAGAATAACTTTTGGATGAGAGTCGAAACGTATCGAGTCCAGATGACTACAACTGAATCTTTTTCTACACTAGAAGATCTATGTTACAATCACTAATTCATTAATTAATTAAAAGCGATTTGGAGGAAACTGACCTAATATTGTAGAAAAAGATTCAGTTGTAGACATCTGGACTCTGTTTTAGAAAAATAAACTCTTCGATTCTCATCCAACTTCTACTCTCATCCAAGAGTCATTGTCAATCTGGGATGAGACTCGAAACGTTTTATTTTTCTAAAACAGATTCTAGATGACTACAACTGAATCTTTTTCTACAGTGGAACACTCTTGGACGAATGAGGGATTACACCAACAAATTCACCTAATGTTGATCAGTCCACATTTTACATGCTTATCTGTTGGTTTATTTATATCATTTGTGAGTGCTATTTTATATTATTTTTATTTGATCTGATGCCTAAAGTAGTTTTTCTGAGATCAGACTTTTAGGCATTTTTGCACGAGGGACACACTAAGGGCAGTATTTTGCCCCCGTAGGTAGCATCAACAGGAGCCTTTTCCGGGAGGCGGTTCCAGGGTGCTATTTTGCTACCTTGCCGACCTTAACGCTGGTGTAAAGCGGCTGGACTTGGCCGCCGGAGGCTGGAGTGGGATGGTGCAAGTCCATATATGGTGATAGTGTTTGATCCAATGACTGATAAATGTGGCATTCAAAAACACCAGCTGTGTTGACTAAAATGATACAGCGTCGCTCAGAACCAAAAGGAGAGCTATGATTGGACCCGAATTGACCAGTTTGAAAGAGCTGAAAGAGGGGGGAGGAAACGGACTACGCATCGAAGAAGCTGAACAACGTATTTTAGACAATACAGATGAGCTGCAGACAATGATGGCCGAGATGGATGTGATGCAGGCCCAGCTGATGATGCTGCAGATGGAGAACAAGAATATGAAAAGTAAAATCCTGGATTTGGAGTCCAGATTACGTAGACCTAACCTCGGGCTTGTGGGGCTCCTGGTGGGAAGGGAAGGAGACGATACTGAAGATCATTCCAAAGCTCCTTGCAGGTTCTGGTGTTGAGGCCCCCCCTCCCTCATCACAATAGAAAGAGCACATGGAACCTGCTAAACCAAGAGGTCTGATAATGAGGTTTCTTAACGATCTTGTGAAGGAACGTGTCATGAAGGCTGAAAAACCTAAAGGTGACCTCCAATACAAAGGCAAGCGCGTCTTCTTTGCCCTAGATATTCTATACAAGGTTCATAAACAACGTGGTGAACTGGGAAGGTAACATATCCAGTTCTTGGATTGGGGCCTGTAACGTCCATGGAGTTTTTTCTGGGGCCCTTCATCAGGAATGGATCATTTACATGATCAGGTTTTGGGTTCGGTGCACGTTTTCAGTATGAACCCTTTTTTGTTTTTTATATTATTATTATTATTATTATAGTTCCTGTGTTTATATGTTGTGTTTGACCAAAGAGTTTAAAGACACTGGAAAATTATTAACAGCAAAATCAATACAATTAACCCAATGGCATCAGAAGTGTTACAAGCAGCATCCTTTGACGTTAACGGCATATTGAACCCAATTAGGCGATAAAAAAAATTATCAAATTGAGAAAATAATAAATAGACAATACATATTTACAAGTGAGCCATTTGAACGATATTGAACATTAAAAACTAACCACATTTTTCTATGGAAAGTCATGTCATTCATCATACAGGGGCAAACCATGGGTCTATTATATTATCTGGATAAGTCAGGCCCCCTCTGCGCATGATCCAAATTGAGTAGTGCCGCTCCACGGGACTGCAGCCTCACGGCCGAACCATTTCAAGAGTTCAACCTGTTAAATTACCGAAAGTGCAAAATTATTTTTAGTCCAAAAATAAAATACAAGGAATTTCATTCTTTTACTGTTTCTAAAATCCCTAAAAATTACATTTTTGACTTCACGGTGAACGGTGTACGTGTACTGGCTGCGCACACAATCCACCTGAATGAGCCTCAGAAGAGCATGTGTCGGAAGAAAAAAGAAAACAGAAGCAGAAGAAAGTGGACATCATGAGACTAACGATATACATCAGTTGTGTTTTATGTCATTCTTCACGTTTTCATACATCATTCAATATGAAGTGTAAATTAATGATTACATAGTTAAAACAAGCTAACACAAGCTAACGTTTAGCTACACAAAAAGATGCATTTGGAACGATATTCCATGATTTCACGGCTCATGCCTTCTGCAAATAAACCATTATTTTCTCCACCCAAAATATTATAGGGACAAATTATTTTAATGTATTGTGCTTTCTTCAGGTTAAGTTAAACACAGACCAAGGAAAACTGGAGAAAAATGGGGAAAGAAATGTGCAATCAAAAACAATTATCAACAATTAAAATATAATCTGGTGCAATGGGTAAGATCTTACATATATAAATGTAAACGTATTTAAAGGTGACAGTCGTGTACTCACATGGGCCGCTGAAACTAAATTTGAGGTTGTATTACCAATTAAATAATGAAGTGTGCTGTGTTTAAACAGCAAAGCCCACGCTTGTTTTCTATGTGAATATCATGGATTTACTTCCATGGAATATCTATGGAGATTTAGCAAACATGTCAATTATGTTCTAACTTTTAAGGTTTACACTACGCAAAAGTCAACAACTTTTAAAAATTACTTTGAAAAGAGGTACCTATGTGTTACAGACCAAAATGTAAATCTGTCATCAACATATTCCAGGTTTTTCTCTGTTAAATGTACATAATATATCACTGTCCTAATGATTATCATTCTGGTCCATCTTCTCTAAAGTGAAGCAGTTATCCAGAGCAGAGCTGACAGTCCTGACCGGTGAGTTTGGTCTCTTCCTCCTGTCTGTGCTGTCCAGGGCCCTGCAGATCACAGCAGACATAGAGTCATTAGACATGGAGTCAAGTAAAGACCTGACTACTCCAAGGCAAAAGATATATTAATAATAACTTGTATATCAATTAAAAGTAAAAGGTGTGTAGAGTTAGTATTTTGAAAAAATGGCTGTTAGTTTTGTTATGACGACAAACAAAGTCTTGTTTTTGTTGCAACGTAGAACTTCATCTGCAATGGCAGCAGAAGCCCTCTGATGGCTTTTTCAATCCTCCAATCCTCCTTGATTCTTCAGGAGAAAAAAACAAATGGACGGGGGTCTCAGATGTTATTGTGTCAGTGCATGGTGTGCAAATATGTTTTTCCCTCTTTGTACAGCCACACAGACACAGCTTCAAAATCAGGACAGTGAGTGTGTTAGTTCAAACTGGGCTTCCAGAACAGGCTCCAGGTTGAAACTACGTGTGTGGTTAATCGACGCACATTTCTGTGTGGTCCAACAGTAAACAGTTGCCTGTGCCAGTCATCACCTGACCCCTGACAAGACGTTTGTAGGCTGCAGGTGGTTGGATTATTGTTGAATCCACCACATGCTCAGATAGAGTAGTAAAAGCTCTAGATGGTTTTACTGAGTGTATAGGTCCGTAGATAACGACACTGGGCATCATCCACCAGGTGCAGGTGTTTGTTGCAGTATTCCAGAGCATCGGCGACACTGCTGCTGAATACCTGTGTCACCTGCTTCACCTTCATCTTCTGTCTCTCCCACTTCATATGTACCATCTTCAACTTGTTTCCTTATGTCAGTCCTTCTTTTTCCCTCGTCCAGCTCTATAAGATACTTCCACTTTCCTGTTGAGGTCTGCAGTGTACCTCCTTCAGAAATGTATTTGGGAGCTGCTTCATCATGATCATTTGGCAGACATCTAAACCTACATGGATAGAAGAGTTATCGTCAGGTTGAGGAAAGGAGGGAAACAATGAGTGTACCTCTGCTCCAGTGCCTTGAGCCTGGAGAAATGGCCTGAAGAGCCATCGCAATTTAACAAAGATAATCTTCCCCCGATTGAAGGCATTCCTTTGGCATGTTCTTCACCTGTTAGTGAATGTATGACGAAATATTCCACTGACAGAACCAATTTTCCCATCACAAGCTCATCACACCTTCATAAAGCAGTTATTTTACGTTCTATATAATTTTGTTATAAATGATCCCAATCATCAATCAGAAGTAAAATCTGTTCATTTTAAAAATGAAACATTTCAGGTTTCTTTAATCTTGTGTTGTATGCTCACTTGACTTAAATACTGAGATATTCAGTATTATTATTATTATTATTATAATTAGTATTCATTGTTTATCATTATTATAAATGTTATGATAAATATTATATATAATATAATAATAAACAGTACACGGATGATTCCAACAAGACTCCTCTTGATAAGGGAGTCTCACATTGTACCTTGAAACCTCAACTCAAACTGTGGCTAAAATCAAACCATACCAACCGTCATATGATCTTTTCCTTGTGTTGTATTTCTATTTGTATGTTGTATAGTTTTGTTACCTGCCTTAGGACTGCAGCTCAAATTACAGTTGTAGCTATAATCAGATTTACATTTATTCAACAGAAATTCGTTCATGTTCTTTATTCTTATTAAATAAACTAATGATCAGATGTGATTTGCATTTATTAAAGCTTGACATGATACAAAAAAGACAATAACACACGAGAAAATTGAATACAATTAAATATTGCATAACTCCATTATGTAAGAGATAATTGATGTTTATGTTTTACATTTCTTCTCATTTTATATAAATCGGACAGCAAACAGTGGCAAGTGGCAATATTCTGTGAATTAATACGTGAAACGGTAATAACAAACATAAACATCCAAATCACAAACAAAGAAAGTGATCTGGGCGACGATATTGGAACCTCTAAATGGGCAAATGTAATTTGTTTTCAATTAAATCTGACTTTTGATCTTAATACTTAAATATCAGACCTTTACAACATGACACATAGATATTTAGATAGATTTAACAATTCAATTAAATTCAATTTATTTTTGTAACGCCCAAAATCACAACAGTATTTGCCTCGAGGGGCTACAGTGGGGAAAAAAAACGGAATAAAAACAGAATAAATAATATTCATAGGGACTTGGTAATGTCCCAGCATCCCGTGTCCTTAGACAGATGTCCCAATCTCCCTTGTCCTTAGACCCTCCTTCTCGGCCAGGAAAAACTACCAAACCTCTTTGGGAAAAAGTAGAAACCTGGAGCAGTTCCACAGTGAAGGAGAGATCCAACTCCCTCGGATAGACAGGCGGACGCGCCTCAATTTGAATGTGAAGGCAAGGAGGGCAGATGTGTATTGGTTGGGGGGGAGCTATTGATGGAGGAGTTTTTGCTCTTCAATTCAATTTATTTTTGCAATGCCCAAAATCACAACAGCGGTTGTCTCGAGGGTTGCCTCGAAGAACCGTTCATATGGAGTAGAGACCATTTCTCCAGGCAGACTCCACGGAGAAAAAAAAGCAATGAACAGATTGCAAGTGAAATTAGATATTAATTATTGTTTGATATGAAAAGTAGTCGGAAGCAGAGGATAGTGCTCAAGCAGCCATATTTCCCCCAGCATAGTTGCTCCTAGGGCAGCGTAGCTGGGACATGGTAGGTTTTTATTTCTGTCCCTAACCGGCCGGAGCATAAGCGATTTCAAAGAGGAACGTTTTAAGCATGGTTTTAAATGAAGAGACTGTGTCAGCTTCTTTAACATGGACAGGGAGCTGATTCCATAACGGTTGGTAGCTAAACGCTCTAAGGCAAGGCAAGGCAAGTTTATTTGTAGAGCACAATTCGTACACAAGGCAATTCAAAGTGCTTCACACAACAGGAAAAAAAAATTCATTAAAATCACAAAGACATGACAGCAATCACAAAATCTTAATTTAAAAGTGCCATTTTCAGGCTATCCGTCAAATAGTTCAAGACATAAAAGAGAAGAGTGCAAAGAAAAGCATTTCAGTCATATGCACAGCCAAACAAAACAGATTTTACTCTACCTCCACTGTGCTTTTAGAGACTCTTGGGGCCATCAGAAGTCCAGCATTGTGAGAGGGAATGCTCTATTTGGATGATAAGGTACTATAGCATCTTTTGAGGTTGGGAGTCTGTCATTCTTGGCTTTGTAAGTCAGGAGGAAGGGATTTTAAATGTAATTATAAACTCGACACGGAGCCAGTGAAGAGACTCGAGCAGCGTACTATGCTCTCTTCTTTTAATTCCTGTTAGTAATATTGCTGCTGCATTTTGGAGTTTTTAGGGCATGCTGCGAGCAGGGAGTTATAGTGAGTCTAATTTAGATGTTGGATACATTTTTCAGCATTACTTTTAGACAAGATTTTCTGATCATAGCTTACTGCACAGATGAAATAGGCTGTTTTACAGTCTTGAGTTATATGCACTTTGAATGGAGAGCTCCTGGTCATATAAGGCTTCCAAGGTTTCTTACAGTGGAGCTGGAGGCTACACTGACATTATTGATGAATACAGATGTGTGTCATCTGCATAGCAGTGGAAGTAATGCCTATGCTTTCAAAAATTGGGCGTGCACTTAACCCTGGGGTAGGTTACTTTAGAAAAGGTGAGGAGCTCTGGTTTACATAACAACTGTACCTATTTCGATAAATACGATTTTAAACAGCTGAGGGCTGACCCTCTGACACACATCACATATCTTAACCCTAGCAGTAGAATGTTTGTGGTCGATGGTGTCACATGCTGCGCTGACGTCCAACAGAACCAGTCCTCGTCAGTAGCTAATAACAATCCTTTGTGACTTTACAAGTGCCCGTTGAATACTATGGTGAGCTCTGAACCCTGACTGGAAAATTTCAAATAAGTTATTGTCCTAAGTGGCGACAAAGCAGTTTAAGCACAACTCTTTCAAGAATTTTAGAGACAAAGCGTAGATTTGAAATCGTCAGGATAAGATTAAGCTTTTTCAAAAGGGTTTAATGACTGCATGTTTGAAGGACTGTGGAACAAACCACTTTATAATGTCAATTTATTATATTAAGATAGAATCTATAATTTGGGGGAGAATGTGGAGAATTTAGAGGACATAATAGCTGAACTAATTCATTTGCTTGATCAACAGCAGTAAACCTTTCTAGTGTTACTGATGGATTTATATGGGACACTACAGCTTGGGCTGTTTCAGGGCTAATAGTGAGTGTAATTTCATCTAATTTATCTCTAATTGTTTTTATATTTTGTTAAATAGAAGAAAATCATAGAGCTGAGAGAGGCTGGATTGAGCGCACTACTGCGCTGTGACAGTTTGTTAGCCTGGCTACAGAGCTGAAAAAAAATCTAGTATTATTTTTTGTTGACTTCTATTAAATTTGAATAGTATCTGGTATGGGCCATATGCAGATAACTGCTTATAGGACAGTAGGCAGATTTTCCATGCTTTAGGATTGTTATATGTGGGAGAGACAAAACGGTCTTTCTTAATTTTCCAACTTTGTTTATGTGAACTCAGATCTTCATTGTACCATGGGAGGTGCGTTTTGCGCTATGATCAAGTTCGGCACAAATTGATCACTTACACTGGGACTAAAGCTCTTCTCAAGTTGATCATATGACATGTCACTGAATATTGGCTCTATTATTTTTTTAATTGTGATTCCATAAACAAGGGTAGGCAGATATACGGGAGCGTTTGAATCCTGAAGCGCACACCCCAGACTGCTACAATGACCTGCATTAGTCCATCATTGTCCCTGTCCCTAAAAGCCCCGGATCACTGGACTTAATGACTATATTGGCACTGACGTCTGTAGTCATGAAGAAATTTGAGCACCTGGTCTTGCCGCACCATCAAGTCCTTCACTTCCTCCCTGATGGACAAACTGCAGTTGAGCCTATAGAGCAAACAGGTCTGTAGATGACGCCATTCAACCTGGCACTATCTGGAAGACAGGAAGTACTTATGATAAATTGGAAACTGTGTCTCAGACCACATGCCCTGACCTGTGGGGTGCCCCAAGTGAATCCTGGGATCCCTTCTGTTCAACCTCTACATCAGGGCTATTCAACATAAGGCCTGTGAGGCCAAATCAGGCCCTCAGAGAGATGAATCCAGCCCTTGCACCAATCTTTCCAAATAATTAAATATATATATATATATATATATATCTTGCTTACTGGTTTAATCATGGGTTAGCATTAGTTTAGACCTGATTGGTTCTTGGTTTAGTCCTTGTTTAATTCTTCTCTAGGCCTGTTTTGATTCTGGGTTAGTCCTGCTTCAGACCTGATTGGTACTAGTCTCGACCTAGTTTACTTCTTGTTTAGTACTTACTGGATGGGCAATATTGCAAAGCACTGTTGGTAAAGCCTTTTGGATCTTATTTCTCACCAAAATCTAATCTACCCGTTGTTATTTTATTGTATAAACTCAATTTATTGAGGCAGTGTTGTTTTTCTGCGACCCAAAATTTTGTTACAATGGCATGTTGTGCCCCTCTGGCCCAGAGGCATTGACCCTCCTGAAAATCTGGCCCGCAGAAAAATTAAGTTGAGGGATCTACTCTATATGCTGCCGTTAGGTCAGATATATAGAGATATGCAGCAAAAATGTGTCCTATCACCATTATGCAGACGACACTCAGATCTATGTTTCATTGTCGGACAGGAGAATATGGACCAGTGGATTGACTCTGTCACTGCATCCAACAGATCAGTGTGTGGATGCAAAACCACTTTCTCCAGCGGAATTCAGACAGGACTGAAATTATCGTCTGTGAGCCAGAGAAACAAAGAGAAATTGTTCGTAGTTGCTGTGGAATTTCTGTAATGCTACTTCGTTGTCCCCCCAGAAGCTGCTAATGTAAATGCGTACCTTCCACTTAACGTTTATGTGTTAGTGCAGAAAATTTCATCACAGAATTTGTGGTGCCTGAGTCCACCAAGAAATTATTTTTTTCACCATTAACAGCTGGTATTCGGGAAATTTGGTTTTAGCTTGACTCATTTTAGAATACGACCCTCCGGTACCTCTGCACAACCCTCAAGATAAGTGATGGTATGTGGGATTTATCAGGTGCACGTCACCTTCCTGAAGGGGTGGTTGTGGGTGTTGTTGTGCCCGTTGTTTCTGTTGTGTGCTCGAACCTGCTCGCTTCCTCCTCCGCCAGTCAGCCCGACCGTCCATGCTGTGATTGTGGTGCCGGAAGGGCTAAAAACTGCTGCTGCTGCGCCGGCAGGGTGAGGAGAACCTGTTGGGGTCCGGGTGCGTGATATGCCAAAGGCTTTTGTCCGGTAGAATAGTAAGGTCCAGTAAGGTTGTGGCTGTGCAGTCTCGGGCAAAATGTCCCAACTGTTCACAGATGTAACACGCACCCCTCCATTGTTCCCGTCTCCCACGTCAACGTCCCCGCCTGTTGTTGGTTTTGTTGCAGTCCCTCCTGTCGGCCAGAGTAAGTGTGAAGTGTCAATGTGGCCTTATGTTGTTGTTTTTTTTATTGTCTCTGTGATAAGCATGATGCGCAGGTCATCAAGCTTGGACTGTTCAAATCCGCCCACATATGACTTCTGTACTCTGGCGACAAAGTCCGGGAGCATTGTCAACGGACCTTTTAGGTTAGGCCCATAAGTACATTAGGGTAACCATGTATTTACATTATACTCAAGTAGCATTATAAGAAATAGGCAGTAAAATTAAAGCATGAATTAAGCTTTTGTATATACATCTCCTATTTTACAGTAAATTGATCCAAAACTCTCTATGTTGTTGCTCCAGATAGCAAGGAATATAACAAACTAAAGCCCAACTTATACCTAAAAGTTATACCTAAATCAAACACTAGTAGAAGGGGAAAATTGGTTAGTTAGAAGTGAACAGATTAGGGGACAGGAGAGGCCTTATGGAGAGTGGGATATCCCATAGATGTAGAAGGTATTAAAAGAGACTAAGAATATGTACCCCTTGGGCCAAATTTGAGGAGATAGATGTTTTGATAATCTTTTCTGCTTTATGTTAACAGGAAATGTTACCCACACAATCTCTTTTAGCCTACTGAGGGACCTGAGTAAGCATATCATGTGGCGCTGTCTCAGGGAGATTGTATGGAAGATATTAGAGTTTATTTACTAAAGATAGAACATTTTGTCCTGTAACATTGTATTGAGAAGCTAAAATGTAAAGGATGAAGCTAAGTATATCATGAAATAAATGCGTTATATTGCCAAGCTAAAGAATTTTCTGTGCATTTTGAAGCAGCATTAAGCAGATCTGCTTGTATACAAGTATCTCCATGGCTTAGCGCCAAAGTACATCTTGTGGCGCATGTTTGCCATATGAACCACCTCGGACTCTGAGGACCTCAGGGACCGGCCTCCTGCTGGTGCCCAGAGTCAGGACTAAACATGGGGGAATCTGCGTTTCAGTTTTATGTAGCTTAAATCTGGAACAGTCTTCCTGAAAATGTGAGACAGGCCTCTACTCTGGCAATGTTCAAATCCAAGCGAAAAACTGTTAAGTTTAGCTGTGCATATGACTGAAAGGATTTTCTTTGCACTCTTCTCTTTTATGTCTCTTTTATATCACTGTTTTGTGATTTCTGTCACGTCTTTGTGATTTTTATAATTTTTTCCTGTTGTGTTAAGCACTTTGAATTATATTGTGTACGAATTGTTCTCTAGGAATAAACTTGCCTTTCCTTGCCTTGCCTTGCCTTGCCTTGTCTTGCCACTCCACTTAATTCTGCAGAATCTGGACTCCCCGGGAACCTATGCCAGGATCCTGTTTGTGGACTTCAGCTCTACATTCAACACCATCCTCCCTGCTCTGCTCCTGGACAAGCTCTTCCAGCTCAACGTGCCTAACTCCACCTGCAGGTGGAAAACTGACTTCCTGACGGATCAGAGGCAGTGTGGAAAGAATGTCTCAGAAACTCGGACTATCAGCAGAGGAATCCCACAGGGTTGTGTATTTTCTTCTCTGCTCTTCTCCCTGTTCACAAACTGCTGCACCTCCAGCTATGACTCAGTTAAACTGATCAGGTTTGCAAATGACACCACCCTCCTCGGGCTAATCTCGAAGATGATGGTACCGTGTGGTACGCTGAAGCCACAGCCAGGGACAAACAGAGACTACAGCGCATTGCTGAAAAGGTGATCGGCTGCAGACTTCCATCTCTGCAGGACCTGTACATCTCCAAGAATCGGCGACGAGCAGGTCATTCTCACCCTGGACACAGACTATTAGAGCCACTCCCCTCAGGCAGGAGACTATGGTCCATCCAGCCCAGAACCTCCCGCCAGAAAATAGTTTATTTTCCTCTGTTGTTGGACTCATGAACACTTAACACCTGCCTCTTTAACAACTATACAAACCAATAATTATTCATTGCACTGCTTTTTTTTTCAATATTTACGACCATCTGTAAATGTTGTGTACATACTGAGAAAGTTTATTTCTATTTTTATTAGTAAATTCTTCATTTATACATGGCTTATTTGATATAATGTGCTATTATTATTCTTCATTGTTGTATGTTGTATGTTGCACCTTAACGCCACATCAAGTTCCTTTGTGAATTTTTTTCATTGACAATGGCAATAAACCTTTTTCTGATTCTGATTCTAATGTTTATTTTTACATGTTTTTATTTTTTATTGTTTTTCCCTTCTAAAACATACATTAACTTATGTAATTGTCTCATTCATGTATATCACATCACAATCATCACAACATTCTAAACTGTTCATAGCTTAACACAGGACGGTTGTTATTCTGTGGCTAATTGTGTTTTTTAAATGATTTTAAATGTATCCCCATTTCTGGCTGTTCTACTGTTTTTAATTAAAATTTTTATTGAACCTGAAACAACAAAAACAAACATTAAAACAACAAAAGACAGAACTGGGCAGGACCAGAGATAAGTAGTAGTAGTAGTAGTAACAAATTTAACAAACAACAATAAGATAGATGACCGAAACGGTTAAGGCTGAAGTAACCAAAAAGGAGTCCTGTTCGTGGTTCTCTACCGACCTCCTGGTCCCTATTCAGAGTTTTTAACAGAGTTCTCAGACTTTATATCAAACTTGGTGTTAGACTGGGATAAAGTAGTGATAGTTGGAGCCTTCAATATCCACGTGGACGTGAACGATAACTCCTCAGTAATTCTTTCAACGCCCTGTTAGATAGCTTTGGTTTTGCTCAAAATGTAAATAAACCAACTCACAGTCACAAAGCACACTCTAGATCTTGTTCTGAAATATGGAATAGAGATTGGTGACCTCATTGTCTTCCCTCAAAACCCTATACTGTCAGATCATTTCCTAATTACCTTTCAGTTTGTTCTTAAAGATTATCCAACCCCACAAAATAAAGTCATAATGAAAAGGACAATATCGGAAAAATCTATCTCGAAGTTAAAAGAAATAATAGAGCCAATATTCAGCGACATGTCATGTGATCCTGCTGAGAACGGCCTTAGTCCCAGTGTAAGTGATCAATTTGTCGACTTGACCATGAAATTCTCTGAAGTCCGCTCTTGATGTTTGCAGCTCCGCTAAAGCAGAAGCTCATTAGGGCCAAAATGTGCCTCCCCATGGTACAATGAAGAACTGCGTCCACATAAACAAAGAGTTAGAAAATTAGAGAGACCATTTCGTCGCTCCCATACGGAGGAATCCCTAAAAGCATGGAAAATCTGCCTACTGTCCTATAAGCAGGCTCTGCGTAAGGCCCAAACCAGATACTATTCAAATTTAATAGAAGTCAACAAAAATAACACTAGATTTCTTTTTAGCACTCTAGCCAGGCTAACAAACTGTCACAGCGCAGTAGAGCCCTCAATCCCAGCTACTCTCAGCTCTAATGATTTTCTTCTATTTTTTAACAATAAAATAAAAACAATCAGAGATAAATTAGATGAAACTATTCCCACTATTAGCCCTGAACAAGCCCAAGCTGTAAAACTAGTGTCCCATATAAGTCCATCAGTAACACTGGAAAGGTTCACTGCTGTTGATCAAGCAGAGATAACTTCAGCCATTATGTCCTCTAAAACGTCAAACTTGTATTCTAGAACCGATTCCAAGCAGACTCCTCAAAGACATTCTCCCCCTAATTATAGATTCTATTCTTAATATAATAAATACTTCACTAAAAAGTGGTTATGTTCCACAGTCCTTCAAACATGCAGTCATTAAAGCCGCTTCTGAAAAATCCTAATCTTGATCCTGACCAGTTGATAAACTACAGACCTATTTCAAATCAACCCTTTGTCTCTAAAATCCTTGAAAGATTTGTAGTTAAACAGCTTTGTCGCCATCTACAGGACGATAACTTATTCAAAGTTTTCCAGTCAAGGTTCAGAGCCCACCACAGCACTGAAACTGCACTAGTTAAAGTCACAAATGATTTGTTACTAGCTGCTGACGATGGACTGGTTCTATTGGATAAGTGCAGCGTTCGACACCATCGACCACAACATTCTACTGTAGAGGTTAGAATCTGATGTAGGGGTCAGAGGGACAGCCCTCAGCTGGTTTAAATCCTACCTATGGGATAGGTACCAGTTTGTTAATGTAAACCAGAGCTCCTCACCCTGTTCTAAAGTAACCTACGGTGTGCCACAGGGTTCAGTTCTCGGTCCAATCCTGTTTACTCTTTATATGCTGCCGTTAGGTAACATTATCAGAAAGCATAGCATTAACTCACACTGATATGCAGATGACACACAGCTGTATTTATCAATGAAACCCGATTCAGACCGATCAAGCAGACAGACTTGGTGCTTGTGTGAAGGATATAAAAACCTGGATGACACTTAATTATCTGCTTCTTAACCCTGAAAAACCCGTGGTCATCGTACTAGGCCCCCTCTCATCTACGAGACGCTTTATCTGAGCAGATAGTCACACTGGACAACGTCAGTGTAGCCTCCAGCTCCACTGTAAGAAACCTTGGAGTCTTATTTGACTAAGAGCTCTCATTCAAAGCACACATGAATAAAGCCTGTAAAACAGCCTATTTCCATCTGCGTAATATAGCCAAAATCAGAAAAATCTTGCCTAAAAGCGATGCTGAAAAACTTGTCCATGCGTTTGAAACATCTAGATTAGACTACGGTAACTCCCTAAGAGCGCCATAAAAAGCTTTCAACTGGTTCAAAATGCAGCAGCAAGATTACTAACAGGAACTAAAAGAGAAGAGCACATTACGCCGGTGCTCGAGTCTCTTCACTGGCTCCCTGTCGAATTAAGAATCAAATTCAAAATCCTGCTCCTGACTTACAAACCATAAATAACCTGGCCCCATCCTACCTCAAAGATGCTATAGTACCTTATCATCCAAACAGAGCACTTCGCTCTCAAAATGCTGGACTTCTGGTGGTCCCAAGAGTCTCTAAAAGCACAGTAGGAGGTAGAGCGTTTAGCTACCAAGCTCCTGTGTTGTGAAATCGGCTTCCTGTCCATGTTAAAGAGGCCGACACAGTCTCTTCATTTAAGACCAGGCTTTATACGTTCCTCTTTTAAATCGCTTATGGTCAGGCCAGTTAGGAACAGAAATAAAAACCAACAGTTCCCAGCTATGCCGCCCTAGGAGCAACTATGCTGGGGGAAGTATGGCAGCTTGAGCACTATCCTCTGTTTCCTACTACTTTTCTATCAAACAATATTTAATATTAAATATCACTGGCAATTCACTCGCTTTTCCTTCTTTTTCTCCCACTTCCTCGACGGGAGTGGAGCATGCACATCGAGGACCTGTGGCTCCAGATGCTCCTCAACTGCCTGGAGAAACGGTCTGCCTGGAGAAACGGTCTCTACTCCATATGAACAGTTCTTCATCGGCCTCGAAGAACTGGTTCTCCTCCTGAGTGGGTCTTGCTCCAACGTGTATCTGCAAATTGAGGCACGTCCGCCTGTCCGTCCGAGGGAGTCGGATCTCTCCTTCACTGTGGAACTCCTACAGGTTTCTACTTTTTCCCAAAGAGGTTTGGTAGTTATTCCTGGCCGAGAAGGTGGGTCCAAGGACAGGGGAGCTTGGGACATCTGTCTAAGGACACAGGATACTGGGACATTTCCAAGTCCCTATGAACATTGTTTATTTTGTCTTCCACTGTAGCCCCTCGAGGCAACTATTGTTGTGATTTTGGGCGCTACAAAAATAAATTGAATTGAATTGAAGTAAAAAAAAATACTTTACCTTACTTTAAAGCACAGAATTCCAAGAAAAGCAACATGTCAGCATCAAAGACTTTATACTCTCCATAAAAACAATATACATGGATCATTCCAGAGTTCTATAGTTTTCAAAAAAGAATGTCTCACCCCTCCTTTGCAAGGCATCAATTGAAAAGGACAGTTTTAGTTGGTCATCCAACTTGTTCCATACACTTACACCTTTAACAGAAATACAGTTACTGTTTTTAAAAAAAAAATTGTTCAGGTCTTTATCTGTTTGAATAGACCTGTTCTTCTAAGGTTGTATTGACACTCTCTGTGTTCAAATAACTTCTGTATACAGGGAAGGAGCAAGTGATTATATTCCTTATACATCACTACAGCTGTGCTCATAACGACAACATCAAAGAATTGTAATATCATTTTTGTTATGGTTATGCCTTCTTTTGGAGTTAAAAAAAACCTTTTGTGTTCCCCATATTTCCACACAGTAATTTAAGAATGTCTATTGTACAATAGATTAAGTTAATATTCACTCAAAAGTAGTTTAATTTGACCCATTATGGCAATCATTTTGGCTAACTTTGTCTGGAGTACACCAATGTGCATTTTCCAATTCATATTTTCATCAATATGAATACCTAAGAATTTGATCACACACTCTTTCAATTTCCTTGTTATTAAATTTAAAATTGGTTTGGGTGTTAATTTTCCTTTCCCCAAAGACAAAGTATATGTATTTGTGTTCTTGACAGACAGCTCAGATCACCTGAGCATAATTTTGCTCTGCAGGTCAGACGGCTGTGATTGGCTAGATTCTGCGTCCTGCGCATAATCCTGCGTGGCTGACGTCAGAGGCGCTCGCTGCGAGTGGCAGCTGTATCGCTGTACGTTGTGTACGCTATGGTACGTACGCATTATACGCTGTGGTCCAGAGGAGGAGAGAGGAGTCTGGTCTGCAGCAGCTTTGCTGAACACCGGCCTGCTGCGCGTGTGTCCGCGGAGCCGGCGGAGACACACGGGGTTCTGGGCTAATGCGACCAACACCGAGAGGTACGTGAGCCATAATACTATTTATAGTTCCATGTAGCAGAGACTGAGATGGGAGGAGGAGGAGGAGGAGGAGGAGGAGGAGGATATCAGCCCTATGCAGAGTGCACGGACCAGGTTTTACGCACCATGTCCGTCCATTTTTTGGACAACACAGACGTGTTTGTTTTGTGGAATGGTCGTGATGTTGTTATCGTGACCCTGTGTGAATAATGACCGCCATTTAGTTCAGTTGGGTCCAGTTCACCACATTCATGAAGGTGTGACACTGAAGGATCACCTCAAACACACCATAGGCTTAATAAAAGTATATTTTCTATGGGTCACGATCCTATTTGAAAGAGAGGACACGCACATCCAGAAGATCTAAGGAGCGTGATAGACCAAAAACAACGTGTAAGTGGACAAGAAAAAGTCTGCGCAGCTATGTCAGCTTCCAAGTAGTTTTAATTGGTGTACACAATAAATAAAAAAAAGATACTTGACCATAGCTGACATAGCTATGCAGACTTTTTCTCACGTCTACTCACAATCATAGCCTGTAAAGGGCCTATGGGGTTGTTATTTACATGGACATTGATCCTACATGAGCGTAGCAGAACACCAGAACCTACAAACAGGACTATATACATGTGTACAATAGGAATAAACTATGACTACATACTTTTTGAACAAATGTTAGCCTTACTTAAACCAAATAGCGATTGCTGAGGGCCCTTAGAGAACATTTGAAACTTCTGCAACATGCTTTAGCCTACCACAGTTTGAGAACCACAAAACCTCTTATTGTTTTGTTTTACAGGTTGTCTTGGAAATGGAGTACGGGAATCTGTAAGTCTCCTGCTGATGTTATCATAATATAATTGGCCTAATGTTGACAGTATGTGCTCTGCTGTCTGTGGCTGTTGCAGGGGGAGCGTGGGTCAGGGGCCGGGCTCTGTGTCCGTGCTGAAGCGCTTCCAGCAGAGGTACTGGAGGACCAAACAGACCCTGCTCACAGTGACAGGGCATAGGCAGGATGAGCACGTGGTGGCCTCTGACGCTGAGCTGGACGCCAAACTGGAGGTAGGATCCTGTGCCCCAGAGATGTGCACACTTCCTGTAGTATCCCTGACTAAGTACATTTGACAGATTCTCATGTTTTTTTCTAAATATGTCAGTATGACTTAGTTTGGTATGATGGAACCTGTGGTAAATATTTATCATAGTTTTACATCAGTCAAGTGTCAGTTTGTAAAGTAGAAAATTCCAGGAAGTGGAGCTAAGTTCTAAAACAGAATCCTCAGCCTCAGTTGCAGGACAATGCAGGATTACTCAAACATGTTGATGTTGTGCTACTTTTAACCTACTGTTGTTGTACGTCTTCAAAGTATGTGTTTTATGCATTTATTCCTTATTCATGTTTAAGAATTTAAAAAAATCTAAATCCCAAATAATATCCCTTCTTATTTCATACAAATGCTGTTAATTCTATAGTTTAGACCTCTACAAACATGAAGTGCTCGTAAAGTTTAGCTATTAATTGTTCTCGCTTCTTTCAAATATTAATGCTCCAGGAAATGTTTAAAATGTATGGTGGCCTGAAAAACAACATTTCCACTTAAAAACATAATTTCAAAATCTGAAAAACCTGAAAAATCACATTTGTGCTCCGGAACAGTGGAGTGAGCAGTGTCTCACCTTCCCATCAGCGCAAGCATTAAGAAACATGGCAGAAGAGCGCCCTCAGCCATGTTCTGCTCCCTCTGCTCAGCCTCGCTACTGCTCAAATAGCTTTTTGATTCACACAGCAGCGCCTGGCTCCTGGGGACACATACTTACATTAACCCACCTCCATTTTCAGAGAGCAGTAAATTTAACCTCTCAGTCAATACCCCACACCTGCCTGCCTGATTCTCCGCAGACAGGTGTGACAGGACACCGAGCGCCGAGAGGGAGCTATTATGTGGAGTCAGGTACAAAGAAACCGCCTAACCTGTTCAGATGGAGGATAAAAGTGCAAACATATCTAATCATATTACCGGTATGTTTTATTTCGGATTAGCACTGCACAATTATATCTCAAAATGATCAATTGAGAAGTGCCATAAGGAGCTGCCATTTGTAGTTTGAAAACCATTTGGAAAACATGTGCAAAAAGCTCTGAATGTACAGTAAAACATTAATAAACATAAATAAATATTGGACATGGATATGTTACAGCAAATTTTACCTTAGAATTCAGACCATTGCCTTTTTGTCTCAGATATTCCACTCCATCCAGAGGACCTGTATGGAGCTGCTCAAGGCCATCGAGCAGTACCAGAGGAGGATCTGCTGTGAGTCAGTGTTCTCCGTTTATACATCTGCTTTCCAAACCAAATGAGCTGTATTTGAACTGTGTAGGGCTGAGCAATATGATGGAAAATCTCTAATCGTGATCTGATCCCTGTGGTGACCTGCTATTTTGATCTGGATTCAGTGCTTCTCTGTTTAAAGCAGCTTCTCGAATGAGTGGCAGATGGATTTAACCAATAATAAGAAATAATGGTTATAAATAAATATATTTCTAAATGTGTCTGTGCATTTAATGTATAGAATACAGCATACAACATGTCATTGGAACACTGAGGCATGTATAACCCTGTTTCTAGCTCCTACAAGCAGTCTGTAGTAAACAGTCTGTCTCTGTGTGTGCTTGTGTCCTCACAGTGCTCTCCCAGGAGGAGGCGGCGCTGGGCCAGTTCCTGCGTTCTCAGGGCTCTCAGGACAAGACCAGGGCTGGGAAGATCATGCAGGCCACAGGCAAGGCTCTGTGCTTCTCCTCACAGCAGAGGTAACCAACATTTAGCAGAAGTGTTGATAGTAAAAGTAGCAAGAGTTATAAAATGAGTATTAACAGCAGGAGTAGTAATGGTAGAGGTAAGTCAGTGTCATCCCTCATTCGTCCAGGAGTGTTCCATTGTTGAAAAAAATTCAAATAAGGAGGTTCCGCCCAATGGGCAGGGCTTATGCAGCCCAAAGTAGGATAAATATCTGAGTTCTCAGACTAGATCCGCAGATTGAGAATGACTCTTGGATGAGAGCCGAAACATCTTGTTTTTCGAAAAACAGTGTCGAGATGACTACAACTGAATCTTTTTGTACAAAAGCAGAAATCAGCAGCAGCAGCAGCAGCAGCAGCATTAGCAGTAGTAGTATTACTAAAAGCAGTAGGATTAGTAATTGTAGCAGAAGCAGCAGTAATGGCAGGAGTAGTAATACTTAAAGTAGCAGCAGCAGGAGAAGTAATAGTAGCCGTTTCAGTAGACAGATGTGTAGCAGCGTTAGGTTGCAGTAGAAGTAGCAGCTGCTGGAGAAATAGTTACAGTAGCAGCAGCAGGAGTAGATATAGAAGTAGCAGCAGTAGCGGTAGAAAGTAACAGAAGAGTAGAAGTAACAGAAACAGCTGTAGTGGTATCAGTAGCAGTAGCAGGTTAGTGGAGGTAGCAGCAGCTGTATTAGTAGCAATGACAGCAAGAGTAGTAATAGAAGAAGAAGCATCAGGAGTAGTAGTAATGGTGGTATTAGCAGCAGTAGTAGCAGCAGCAGTAGTAGTAGTAGTATTAGCAGCAATAGTAGTAGTAGTAGTATTAGCAGCAGCAGCAGCAGTAGTATTAGTTGTAGTAATAGCAGTAGTAGTATTAGCAGCAGTAGTAGTAGTATTAGCAGCAGCAGCAGCAGCAGCAGCAGTAGTATTAGTTGTAGTAATAGTAGTAGTAGTATTAGCAGCAGTAGTATTAGTAGTAGAAATAGTAGTTGTAGTATTAGCAGCAGCAGCAGTAGTATTAGTTGTAGTAATAGTAGTAGTAGTATTAGCAGCAGCAGCAGTAGTAGTAGTGGTATTAGCAGCAGCAGTAGTGGTATCTGCAGCATTAACATTAACAGTAGTAGCAGCCGTTGTAGCAGTACTTTTGAACTTAGCAGTCTTGTTTGTCTCCAGACTAGCACTGCGGACACCCCTGGTTCGCCTGTACCAGGAGGTTGAGACGTTCCGGTACCGGGCCATCTCAGACACGTGGCTGACAGTGAACCGCATGGAGCAGAGCCGCACAGAGTACAGAGGAGCCCTGCTGTGGATGAAGGACGTGTCCCAGGAGCTGGACCCCGACACCAACAAACACATGGAGAAGTTTAGGAGGGTAAGATAACCAATGGTCATGCTCATTTATTATACTCATGTGCAAAGTGGAGAAAATGATTGGCAACCTTCTTACAATGGTTGAGGTTTTACCCACTAACCAGATGGTCACTGGTTCAAATCTCACCCTAGTGCATGCTGAAGTGTCCTTGGGAAAGACTTCTTTGGACAGTGATGTACAGTGAACTGCTTCTCACTGAAGCTGCCTGGGCTTGGGCTGTACACAATGTTCAAACATGTTTCAGAATGAACTAGCCCCTTCTCTCACTCTGATGTTTATCCAGGGGCAATTCTAGGCTTCGTAGAGCTGGCCCCCCGGCCAAAACTGTGCAATGGTGGGAGAAGAGCCGATGGTCACTCTGACAGATCTCCAGCGTGTCTCTGTGGAGGGAGGAGAACCTTCCTGAAGAACAACCATCTCAAGCACTCCACCAATCAAGCCTGTAAGGTAGAGAGGCCTAACGGAAGCCACTCCTCTGTAAAAGGCACATGACAACCCACTTGGAGTTTGCAAAAAGGCACCTGAAGGACTCTCAGACCATGAGAAACAAAAATCTCTGGTCTGATGAAACAAAGATTGAACTCTTAGCAAGCGTCATGTCTTGAGGAAACCAGGCCCCGCTCATCACCTGGCCAGTACCATCATGGTGGTGGAAGCATCATGCTGTGGGAAAACCTGCTCTAGAGCGCTCTGGCCCTCAGACTGGGGTGAAGGTTCATCTTCCAACAAGACAACGGCCCTGAGCACACAGCCAGGATAACAAAGGAGTGGCTGCAGGACAACTCTGTGAATGTCCTTGAGCGGCCCATCCATCTCTGGATAGATCTTAAAATGTCTGTGAACCGACGCTCACCTACCAAACTTATTGGGGTTGAGAGTTTCTGCAAAGAATAATGGGAGAAACGCCCATGAATAAGTGTAGCAAGCTTGTAGCATTATAGTCACAAAGCCTTGAGGCTATAATGAGTGCCAACGGAGCAAAGTATTGAGCAAAGGCTGTGAATAATTATGTACAAGTGGTTAAAAAAAATAATAATAAACAATAATAATTCAAACAAACTTCTTTCACTTGGTTAGGATAAAATTTTGAGGCAAATAATGAATTTAATCAATTTTGGAAAGGGGGGGGTCAAATTATTTTGATGTAGCTCAAATTATCAGTTTTTAGGTTAAAAAAGTAGATGAGAACAAAGTCAAACAACTCTGAAGCAGAGCTTAATATGGTTGATAAATTCCCTTTTACTTAATTTACACACATAAGTTAAGTGTAAATTAAACTTCTATTATTGTTACAAAGGGTTAATAGTAAAATATATGCACTTTAGCTCATTACTATTCGGTAGGTCATTCAACCATTCAAAGTTGTCATTTCTACAGATAATACACTCAAACACAGAGCACAGTTATATTTAGAGCTCAATAAACATGCTCAAACTTCTTCATTTGTATTACAAACATTTATATTTATGATGGACACTCCAGCATCAGTAAAATCTTAACAGACAAACTCTGTGTGACAAAAACCAATTATTACATTTCTACAACTTCGTATATGATCGCTATGAGGAATATTTTATTTTCATGTTAAACCATTATAAATAGCTTTGTTTAATCAAATCTGTTAATGGTCAGATCAGTTCAGGTTGAAACGTCCGAACAGGGATGTCATGATTAACCGGTTTTTCAATCATCGTAATTATTTATTTATTTATGGCCATGATAGGTTATACGTCTTCAGGCGCAACGCGAGTCACGGCGGCGTGCGTACGATCTGTTTATAATGATTGTCATACACGTGACTGTGTCGGGCCCGGTGCGTTACACACGGGGGTCCACACTAGTGCAAGTGAACAGCGCGAGCGTCATGAGTTTACACGGGGCAGAGCGAGGGGCCGCACTACTGACAGCACTGAAGCGCACAGCGGCCGCTCAGCACGAGCCGAAAGTGGAGCCACGGAACGCTAGCTCGCAGGAGGAGAAAGAGGAAGAGATGGAGAGAGAGAGGGAGGAGGAGACAGGTAGTTCCAGAGCGTAATCTTATCTGTAAATGCTTTTTTATCCTTCACAAATCTGTTTGTTGTTGGCGTGAGCCAAAGGAAAGTGACTTTCTCAAAGTTTCTCATTAATAAATGATATAATGCTTAAAAGAGCTACAATGAGGGGCCAATAAGCATACATTTATATTATTATTATACATTTGTGGAAATTATATATATATATATATATATTTTTATATATATATATATATATATATATATATATATATATATATATATATATATATATATATATATATATATAGGGAGTAGAGTAGGGAAGTTAATTGTTATAAAACCTAATTTTCCTCTCATAGGAATATTTAATATAGTATCATATTTTGCAAGTTTCAACATAAAAAATACAATGTAAATGTTTCTTTTTGCTGAATGATAATTGTGAATAATCGTAAAAATCGTGATATTTCTCCTCATGAAAATCGTGACCCTTAAATTGATATTGGGACATTCCTACTTCCGAATTAGTGAGAGGAACAGCCAATTACCTTCTTCGCTCTTACTCCCGTCCAATCAGATCGCAGAACATGAACATCCGGAGGCGAACTCAAGTAGATTTTGCACGCCGAGTAAATATTGTACCTACACCTCCCATGGTTCGTCCTCTGAGCATGTGTGCTCCACCTCCAGGTCCAGGCCCAGGTGAGGAGCACCAAGAGCAGCTTTCGACCGCCCTCAACCATGACGTGTGTCAGAAGGTGGACATGTTAGGAGCCAGCCGCTGCAAACCTGCTCTCCCACCTGCTCACCACCTATCAGGTACTCCCCACATGTCAGGTACTCCCTATATCAGATACTCAGATACTCCCCACCTATCAGGTACTCATCACTTATCAGGTACTCCCCACATGTCGGGTACTCAGGAGGGTTATAATGGTCATTAATTTGTTTAACTTGTTGATTATAATAACTTTTTATTTTGTTAATACACCTATTAAGTCATGTTTCTCCAAGTCAAAGGATTCTTTCAACATATCAAAGCTGTTCATGTGGATTAAATCTGGAAGTATTTGTTCCATTATTTTATACATAATTGAGGTGTATATATAATAGTCCACATTCAGAATATGAATAAGTCTGTTTCAGGCACAATGAAGTCAGTTTTTCCCCTCTTTAGGTGTTAAGTATACAATGGATTCTTTCCAATGAGGTGGGGTTTGAGTTTTTTAAGGGCCCAGTTAAAAGTTGTTAAGAGCAGCTCTGAGGTGAAACCATCACTCCCCGGTGATCTCCTGATTGCAGCTTGTATTTCCACTACTGTTATTTCATCTCCAAATATTTATTTTGCTTGGGCATATTGAGGGTGTCCAGAAAGAAATTCATATCATCCTCTTTATCTCCTGAAATTTTAGAGAAAAGACTCAAATGCTGATTGAATTTGGTCTTATATTACTTTGTCTGTCCCGTATTTTAAAAATTATTCTTTCAGCTTGTTGTTTTTTAAGTTTTTAGGATAATAATTTAGAAAATGTTGATCCACTCTCATAATATCTTTGTTCATTAAAGAGATTTTCTTAAGTATTTCTTGTGAGGTCAGGTCATTTCTCCTCTTATCTTTTTAGTTTCCTGTAGCATGTGAGGACCCCCCCCGTTTGTTTCTTTTTTGCTGAGGCGATGGCTATCATTTTCCTCTCAAAGCTTCCATCCCAAAGTTTCCCCATTATGATTTTCTTAATGTCGTTTGCCATTTTTTCCTTAAACAAAGGGTCATCAAGCACCTGGCATCTAACCTCCAGAGTGTATTTTTTCATCTTTCCTCCAAATCTACAGTAACGTGGATAGGAGCATGGTCACTTCATTTTGTGCCTAAATCTGTCCCAGTGATTTTTGATCTGTTTTTATTGAAGAAAAATCTGTATAGTCTATTCTGGAGTAGGTTGTATGCAAATGAGAGGCATGGGTATTCATTAGGGTTCATCTCCCTCCAGATGTTGATCCATCCTATATTCTTCATTCATTTACAGAATGTATTTATTGTTTCTCCAGTGCCTTTTGAGTTTGACATGTCTAATGTAAATTGGATGTGAAAAATCCAATCGCCACCACAGATTAGGGGGGAACCCTAATCTGGTCCACAATATCAGTATAGAAGGTGATAACACTCCCTGGTGGGTGAGTAAAAACCTTTCTGTTAATATAGTTCCTTAAACTTGTCTGCTTTATCTTTACATTCAAAACATTGAAAGCTATTCAGAATTTCAATAGAAATAAATGTGGGCCTTTAAAAAAAAACATTCACTCAACAAACAAAATACAAGTATTTCCTTTTTCCTACATTTTAGTTGACTTTACAAACCTCAGTATCTGTGGTTATTGTGTTCCTGTTTCAGAACACTCTGCTGCACTTCTGGGAGAAGACGTCCCGCACTATGGCCGCCATCCACGAGAGCAGCCACTTGTACGAGCCAGCCAAGGTGATAGTCCTGTATGTCATCTCTAAATGTGCAGATTATTCCCATTATTAATGATCAATTCTTTGGATTTGTTGGGTTTGTCAGGATCTTAAGGACAGGACGGGGAGGAGACGAGTGAAGACAAAGAGGACAGAGACACAGGGCGGACTCAGCAGTGAGACGTCCCATCAACAGTATGTTAGTCCTAGACTAAAACAGTTCACATTTGGCCTGGTTCCAGTCATAATTTAGTCCTAGTCTAGTTCTGGTTTAGTTCCGGGTTAATTCCCAGTCTAGGGACAAAAGATGTGAAAAACTCCTCCCCTAAAGTTTTAGAATGTAGAAATTGTTACGTTTATCTTTCAAATGTAGTGGAGTCAAAGGAAGAAAGCCCCAGTATTTAACTACATTATTATGAATGAATTATATATATGTAGATATACATATATAATTCATTCATAATAATGTAAACACATGGTTTTGTTTTTGTCCATTTTTTTATTAAAAGTTAAAAGTTTTGGGTATTCCACAGTTTTGCATAAAACATATCTATCTCCATGGGGATTATTCACAAATATGTTTTTAACTTTCTATTTTTTTTTAAATCATCAAGTTACAGTATTTAATTTTTTTTTTTTTTAACTTTACGTAGTATCTACATAATATGTCATGGGTTATTCAGTTGAAAAGTTGAAGAAAAACCGTGCAACAAATTATAACTTTTGTATGATTGTAAGATGTATATCTTGTTTTACAGACTTATTTCACTTGAAAATGAAAACCTCCACAACCCAAGAGAAGGTGAAATAATATCCACACATTCAGAACACTTTTTACAACATACATAAGACAAAAGTCACATTCTGGTGTTTGTGTTGTTGCAGAGCAGGGCCTGAGTCCAGAGGCGGACGGTGAGGACGTGGACAGTATGTCGCTCCTGCACGAGATCCTGGGGCCTCTCAGTTTAGATGGAGGGGACTGGACAGGGCAGGGGCCAGTGGAGGCAGGGGAGAGAGAAGACTTCTTTTTACCCTCACAGCTGCTGGACCAGAGCCTGTCCACACTCCACTCTGCAGGTTTGTGAGAGCGCACCACACAGTATTTACTGCCACCAATGTACAGTATGTGGGGTTACAGTAAACAGCTGAAGAGTGCAGTGAGTATAATAATGATTTGTCAGGTCAGAGAACCTGATTGCAATAAATAAGAAATAAGTTATGATAGATAGAGCACAACAAATAGAATAGTATCTATTAAATTAGGTCAAAACGTACTGCAGTCTGTTTTATTAGAAATACTGACTATTTTATTTTTTAAAGAATGTACTCACAAGTGCATTTGGGAAAGGTGTCTTTACTTTTCTCTCAACTGAATTTGAAAAAGTTTGGGCTTGTTTTGTTGTTGTGACGCTTGAACCAATCAGTGTGAAGGTCTTTTTTTAAATTATTCCCAGCCTATACAGCCGGAGCAAGGTTAAACATTAATATATATGGTCAACCACACGTCCTTGTGTCCTACCACTCAGCCTGGGCTCTGGTAGAGCTCGGTCAAAGATAGGTACTGTATCTATAGATGAATGTTGTCTCACTTGAGCAAAATAAAGATTTGGTTTAGATGCAGCAATCAGTACATACAGTAGACATATTATGCACTTTTAATTTATTATTATTAACCTTTAATGATCGTTTTTAGACTGGACCAGTGACACACAGTGTGATGAGGAGACAGGACTTTCTCATGAAAAAGGAGTTAATAGGAATCCATCTACACCAGCTCAAAGAGGTACTGTCAGTACTTTTACTACGCAGTCAATGGTTTGCGTAAATACTCAAAACACAAGTTCATACTCTAATTTCTTGTTCGTCTCAGAGCCCAGTGGTCGGCCCAAACACCTGTCCGGGTGGTTGAACCTGTTTGCCGACCTGGACCCTCTGTCCAACCCAGACGCCATCGGCAACACCGGCTCTGAACACGAAGCTCACAACGCGTAGCCACATCAACACGTACCCGCCTACACGTAGTCCGGCTACCACGTACCCGGCCTACACGTACCCCGGCCTACACGTACCCCGGCCTACACGTAGTCCGGCCTACACGTACCCCGGCCTACACGTACCCCGGCCTACACGTAGTCCGGCCCTACACGTACCCCGGCCTACACGTACCCCGGTCTACACGTACCCCGAGCCTACACGTACTCCGGTCTACACGTACCCCGGACTACACGTACTCCGGACTACACGTACTCCGGTCTACTCACGTCTACCGGTCTACACGTACTCCGGTCTACACGCACTCCGGCCTACACGTACTCCGGCCCTACACGTACCCCGGCCTACACGTACCCGGCCTACACGTACCCCGGTCTACACGTACCCCGGCCTACACGTACTTCCGGACTACACGTACTCCGGACTACACGTACTCCGGTCTAACACGTAACTCCGGCCTACACGTACTCGGTCTACACGTACTCCGGTCTACACGCACTCCGGCCTACACGTACTCCGGCCCTAACGTACCCCGCCTACACGTACTCCGCTACACGTCTCCGTCTCTACTCCGGTCTACACGTACCCCGGCCTACACGTACTCCGGACTACACGTACTCCGGTCTACACGTACTCCGGTCTACACGTACTCCGGTCTACAGCGCACTCCGGCCTACACGTACTCTCACGTTAATACTACAAACAACATGGACATGATCAAAACCTTTAACTGAGTAGGAAAGAACCACGGTGTGAAAAGCCATCTGAAGAGAATTGCATGGGGAATCTTTTGCGATGGGAACATAGAAACCACTTTACCTTTGCCGACATAGTTAATATTTTGTATGAACTCCTTTAGCACATTTTTCTAATTTGGTGATGTCAAAACTACCAATGGAAGCTTGGATTTAATATAACTTGATGTGGAGATTCACCATTTTCGAAAGAGATCCCCCAAACATGAAATCCACAAATGTTCCCCCTGTTTTTTGTCAAATCGAGCCTAGATAAGATTGAATTAAGTTATGTTTACATTGATTTTAGAAATTATTTCACAGTGCAGAGGTGGGTGGTAGCTGTTTACTCAATTCAATTCAATTTATTTTTGTAATGCCCAGAATCACGACAGCGGATGCCTCGAGGTGAAAAACAGAATAAAAACAGAATAGTGTTCATAGGGACTTCTCAGCCAGGAAAAACTACCAAACCTCTTTGGGAAAAAGTAGCAACCTAGAGAAGTTCCACAGTGAAGGAGAGATCCAACTTCCTCGGACGGACAGGCGGATGCGCCTCAATCTACTTACTAGATAAAAGTTATATGTTGAGAATATTAAATGATTAGCAGTGATGAAAAGTAATATACTTAAGTGAAGTACAGATACCTACAAATTTTACATAACACCTGAAAGCAGATAGCTGTACTTTATACTGCTCTACATTTTTGAACTGGTCATAAACATTCTTTTAACAAGACAATGTGTTTTTGAACAAATATGTAAATAAAAAAATCACTAAATATAAAATCAGCACATTTAACATTCAGTCATCAAAAAACTGTACTCTAAAAGTAAATGATTTAAATATATATCTATATCTATCTATATCTATCTATCTATCTATCTATCTATCTATCTATATATATATATATATATATATATATATATAATATATATATATATAGATAGATATAGATATAGATGATATATATATATAGATATAGATATAGATATAGATATATATTACTCTACTTTTACTTTTACTACTTTTACTATATTATACTATACTATACTTCTGAACATTCTCAGTGGAAATAGATAATACTGCTGAATATTATAGCTAAAGGAACAACATTTTTATGGAAACGAGCTGGAGGCTCCTTTCCCAGGCAAAGTACGAGTCAGATTTGTGGAGAAGCAAACTTGCGCAGTTAACACATTTTGTCTACATTTTTCAGTGCAATAAACATTATTTTCATTTCTTTGCTCCCGTGTCTGTACTTTTACCTAAGTAACACAATACTTCTTCCATCACTTATGATTTGGACATTTGTGTTTCTTGCACTGCTCTTTCAGATAGAATATTGATTTTATTTTTGTCTATCCTTGTGAAACTTGTGTGTCCAATTACATCAACTTCAACTTCAAAATCAGATGTTCAGTCTTACAATTAAATACTTTTATAAACTTACTTGAGTGATTTCTCCAAACTGCCTCCATGTTCTTCCACCATAGATGTATCATCAGGTTATTAACTGCATGCTGCATGTGGAAATGTCACTCTTGACTATATTTTGAGCAGTGGCTGATATTTAGAAAAAATTCATTTTGACTCTAATGCTGCAGATGCTCGACCACAAATAAGGCCTTACTTGGATCTCGTTGCACTGGTCTTGATGTGGGATTTTATTTATGTGACACTATTCCTGTACTCCATATTGAAATTTGTGCAGCAGAATAATTTGCATCAACAAGACCATTAACCTTCTTTGTTTTTGTGTGTGTTTATTTCACTTAATTCAGCAACAAGCTAAATTATATTTCATACTTACAGCAATAAATGCAGAGAATTAGATTTTTAAAAAAAATGTTTTTTATATTTTTCATTAGCATTATTAGACATTTAGAGTTTTGTTTTTTTAAAGGAATGTATCTCAAATTATTTAACTTTATTTTGATTGAAGTGTAAAATCCAAATGGACAAAGTGTCTTGGGAGGTTAAAAGCATTACTTTTGCATTTGGTTGCATTTGGAGTACAGGAACATTTATTTATTGTTGATTATGTAAAAAATAAAATACACACTTGAAGCATTTGAAATAATTTTGCATTTATTTTATTTATTTAAAAAACACACAATGCTACATACAGAATCAGAATTGAATTAACAAAAATGTGACTGTAATGTTGAAATGAAATAAAGACTTAAAAATGATCTGTGGAATTTGATGTTCCCAGAGGGATTCTGTCCTTAAACTGGCCAAAGAGTTCTTTGTTTGGAATGGGAAAAAGTTAGTGTCAAATAAATACAAAGAATTGCACATTTTAGTTTTTGATTGTTTGGAAAATAAGGTTAACAATAAGTGCTAAGACTTGGTATTAGGACTTAAAAAACAAAACTATCCTAACAAATTATATTTTTTGGCTTTGGTACATATTTTTGGGTGTAACAAAACATGCTCTTATTCCACATTTTTTTCTGCCCTGAACTAAAAACAAATTATTTTATTGTTTACTTGAAAACATATACTAAGACCATTAAGCCTCAAAACAAAAACAAATCAAAAATAACTAATACGTGTTAATGTTGTCTATTGCAAGCTATGGCATTCATCTTGTATAAAAAATCCGGACTGGAATGCATTTGTGCTGAAGAAGACCACATTGAAAGGCACGATAAACCTTGGGACATGACCTGAGCTACTAGGTCAACATGGTGAAAAAAAGACATTTTGGGCACTGGTATGGTAAGTTCTGAAAATTGTGAAATTGTTGGTGCTCGGATGTCAAAACAGTGTGTAATCTACTGTCAAAAGCAACGTTTTCCAGAATTTCTCCTCATTCTCAAATATTGTTACTATTTAGTCCATTTTAGACCTTTTTTTTTTACTCCTTGTTGAGTGTGGAACTCTAAATAGTTCTAGAAAATTGAACTTTTTGCGTGAAATGTTTAGAAAACTACTGACCAACATCCAAAATCAGACTTGGAAATTTAGCAGGAATCATTATTATTTTAGAAACACAGTGATTTATGTCATAATTACAACATTTTAAATGGTCACTTAAAAACAATAAAATTGATAACAGTACTTAAAAAACAGCCAATCATAAGGCAACAGGCAAAAGCATTTGAGAAAATTAACTTGACTCATCCAACTTAATTGACAAAAAAAAAGTCTACTAAACACTGTGCTTATGCGTATTAATCTAGATTGTATTTTTTGCTTGTTTTATGATCTTTTTTTCATTTTTGTAATATTCTCTACAGCGCCTCATGCTGGTGATAAAGTGTAAAACCAGACTCTTAAACCTGAATAACATATACAGGTTTTCATAAGTGCACATTGTGACTAAATGCTCTGATATGCCATTTACTACGCTGATTATAAAGCTTATATGTAGTTACCAGGTAAGCGATAACAGCCTCAGCTAAACACGTTAGATACGTCTAATAATGAATTTAGAACGAGTGAACGGTGAAAGGTTTTCAAGTGCCAGAGATGTTTTACAGCGATCTGAGTATTCCAGTGTCCAGACAAAGACTAGACTCCAGGCATTTGCCAACATTTCCATCTGCTGTTCCTCGTCCACAAGTCCTCTGCACTGGACACGCCCTCAAAGCTTTCAAGAACACAGACTGTGTCTGATCCTACAATATAAAACTGGACAGTTGGAAATTAGGCTTGTTGAAACTGCCTGCGAGTAGGCTAACATTTATTAGCATAATATGTAAACTAGCATTAGCCAGCTGCTAACTACCTGAAACAAACAGCTCAGCCTCAGTCTGGAGCGACGTCTTTTGTCCATTGGTCTGTCCTGACCACAGTAACACATTTCTGGACAAACGGGGACTTTGGGGATGTTACAGAAGAGGAATCCTTTGTTTTCAGACTATTTGTTGTTTTTGTTGTTTGCCCAGCCCACGGTGAGCAGTGCGTGTGTGACCCATGGAGTTTTAAAATCGAATCATGTCATAACCTCAGATGGAGGAAGAGACACACTTCCCTATTGATTGCATTAGACTTAGCTGGACCTAAGAACAACAAAAATTAGTATTTTAAAAATATTCAGTTTAGCTGCCCATCATCTACATAAAATATTATTGGCTGATGGAATGTTTTGATGTCACATGAACGCAACCTATCTATACAGCTTCCGTTTTCTATTGGTAATTTGGCTTTTTTAAATGAGAAATGAAACAATTCTAGACATAATATGACTAAGTATTGAATGTTACGGGCGGTAAGTGTCCTTCGCTTTGGCTTGCAATGTAATGGGTTACATTTGTGCCAGTTCTAAGCCTGGGAAAAATAAAGTGAATTGTTTCAGGATGGGCATCTGATGAAAAAGAACAGTAAAAAAACACACACCATGAGTTTACTTTAGTATGAATGTAACTGGAATACTAAGAGCAATGTAAACAAACCCTTTACAAATCCAGGATTTAAAGGAGACACATATCGACTTCTAAGTATTAACCATGGAATAATAATGCTTTTATGTACCTGAAAAAAGTAATCTTTGTATTTTGTTGCATTCACGTGTTTTTAAAGTCCATATACCTCCACCAGTTTTATTCAGATAATTTCTGTGCTTACCAAAATGCTTTCATGAACATTACTGTAAATTTGAAACTAGCTATGCTGATAATTTGCCTTTAGAGATGCTCCACTCCCCACATTGCCAGCAGGAAATAGCAACAAATGCCACATGAAAGACAAATCGCTGCATTAAAATGCAATAGGTTCTTTGCACAGCAACTCGAATGTCCTAATTCTATATAATAATAATAATAATCAATATCAATAACATATATATCATGGGTGGATTATCACAGACACAGCATGATAAAGTCTAACTTACAATAATCACTTCACTAGAGGATACGTCTATGTTTACTAAAGACAGGTGTTTGTACCTCAAGACTAACGCCTACCAAAAATAAATGGACTTATTTATTTGGTTATTTATTCGGTTAAAATAGCGCCAGTCTGAATTACTATGTATACAAGCACAATCATCTTTAACTTTTACTATTTCTCGTTCTTTTTAGGTCAGCAGAAGCATTGAGACAAAAAAACCTGCCTGAAAGCGAAAAACTGATTTGTATTGTAATTAGCCATTAAAACATGCTCTTGAGAACCTTTAGTTTGGCATCTAATGTTTTAGAACTAAAAAAAATTGCATATAACAAAACAAAAATACATTTGGATCGCTGCTGTTAAACCCGGGACTACCTATGTTTTGGCACCAACTACACGCTGCAGAGGGAATTACACATGTCAGGCTGGCCTGTTTACTTCCTGGTCTCGGAACACAGTTGTACTGATCATGATTAGATGTGAGATTTTTTTTTCCCCAGTACAGATTTATAGGAAAAGCAGCTTTTAGGGTAAAAATTAGACAGCTGTGAGATGTCTGCATCTAATTATAGAGTGATTATAGAGTGCACAAAGCAAGAAGAGCGCTGTTAGCATACTAGGAATTTTCACAACCTCTGAAAGTTGTGAAAAGCTTATATACTCATTACGGTGAATGATTAGGATGCCCAGAATGCATTAGGTAAATGAGCAATAAATGTGGACTGCTGAAAAGAGTAGCAAAGACGAGCTTTGTTTTTCACATTTTCAAGACATATGACCTTAGTAAAAATCAGGTACTGCACCTTTAATATACACAGACGTATCCTTCAGTGAAGTATTTACATCGCACGTAAAGTCGGAAGGGGACATTTGAATAAACGGAAGTAGCGGTACGTTGCTCTGCAAAGAGCCAATTGTTTTCAGTGATAAAACATGAAATATCAGAATAAATGTGCCAAAAGTATTTCAAATCTAGAATTGAGTATAACATGTCTCCTAACCCTAACACATGTCGCTCTACACCACCTAGTGGTAGGTCATCAGAACACCTGGAGTGCTGAAATATTCGTCCGACACTTTTGTATTTCTCTCTGTTGTGGTTCAGCGGGCAGTGCGAGACAGGGACAGGTCAGGCGCCTCCTCTGTGACGTTCTCTGGATCAGCAGAGGTTTCGGGGTCAGAGGTTAGCATGGGGCCCAAGGGCGGGACTGGCGAGAAGAGGGAGGAGCACAGCAGTTTGACGGGACAGAAAGCGGAGCCGCGGGGGATGAAGTTCACCTTGTTTTTGTCTGGGCAGGAGAAGAGGGGGAAGCCTTTGGACTCACCAGACCTGCAACATGGGGACAGTTAGATTTTAGTCATTCCACTATTTACTCATTAGTCTACGGTCATTGTTGTGATTTATGCTTTAAAAAGCATGTAAAGAGTTCAGCCTTACACAAGCTCCTCAAAGACCTTGACTCTCTCACAGCCCTCAGGAGGTTCCCGTTTGAACATAAAGCTGTTGTTGGGTTTTGGAGATGTGGCAAACTTGGGCAGAGGAGAGCAGCATACACTGTCTGCAAAACACACAACAGATGCAGAGGGATTATCACAACTGTAGCACGGATTAGGCAGGTATCAGACAGACGCGTTTAATGCTACAAATATGCATTAAAACATACATGAATGTGTCTGTCTAAATGTTTTAATGTTATAAGGGAAGAAAATAGCAACATGGGATTAATATTTCGTCTCCAACCCAGCTTCTGCGTGAAAGGGAAAAAAATGTGTTGGGCCCTATTGATATGGGTTTAGGTGTCGATAGCCGGCATAACTGCAGATATATTTATGGACGTACTTAAAAACATAGTAATAGGCAGCTGATAATAAAAGGTGTATCAAACTATTAGCTTTAAAAGAGAATTGCCAAAATCCAGGTGCTAGGCCATGGAGACACTTGTATACAAGCAGAGCTGATTTGAAGTCTATTCTCTGAGCCACAGGGAGCCAGTGCAGAGACCTGAGCACAGAATTAATGTGATCGTACTTCCTGGTTCTAGTCATGACCCGAGCAGCAGCATTCTGGATGTATTGCAGCTGTTTTACAGCTCGTTTGGAGAGGCCAGTGAGCAGGCCGTTACAGTAGTCTAATCTACTAGAGACAAACGCATGGATAAGTCTCCCCAAGTCTGGTTTAGACATGATACTTTTGATTTTGGCAATGTTTTTTAGATGGTAAAAAGCTGCTGATGTTATTGATCTGACGTGGCTGTTAAAATTCAAGTCTGAGTCCATTATTATCCCCAGATTTCTAACTTGATTTGTAGGTTTTAGAGCAAGACTCTGGAGGTGACTGCTAATACTTTCTCTTTGTTTCTGTGGGCCAAAGACGATGATTTCAGTCTTGTCTGATTTCAGCTGGAGAAAGTTGTTTTGCATCCCAACACTGATCTGTTGGATGCAGTGACAGAGTGAATCCACTGGTCCATATTCACCTGCCATCAGTGAAACGTAGATCTGAGTGTCGTCTGCATAATTGTGATAGGTCAGTTGATACGCAGTAAAAATGTTTCCTAATGGCAGCATGTAGAGGTTGAACAGAAGGGGTCTCAGGATTGACCCTTGGGGCACCCCACAGGTCAGAGGCATCTGGTCTGAGACACAGTTACCAATTTCAACAAAGTACTTCCTGTCTTCCAGATAGGACTTTAACCAGTTTAGGCCGGTGCCAGTGATGCCCACCCAGTCCTCTAGTCTCTGTAAGAGGATCCAATGATCGACAGTGTCAAAAGCAGCACTCAAATCTAACTGAATTAAGATTGAGGCTTTGCCCGCGTCAGTGTTCAGGTGGATGTCATTTGTCACCTTAACAAGAGCAAAATCAGTGCTGTGATGAGGTCTAAAGCCTGACTGGAAACCATCAAATTAGTTTTATTAAGACGAAATCAGTGAGCTGTTGATAAAGAACCTTTTCAAGAACTTTGCCCCAAAATGGCAGATTAGAGATGGGCCGGTAATTACTCAGTACTGCGGCATCAGGACTGCTCTTCTTTAGGAGAGGCTTTATGACCGCAGTTTTCAAAGATATCGGGAATGTTCCAGATTGAAGCGACATGTTAACTATGTGAGTGAGTGGTGCTAACAAACTATTCAGCACAGACTTTAGAAATCTGGTGGGTAACACATCGAGGCAATATGTAGATGAACTTAGACTGGTGATGATCTCCTGGACAGTTTTGTCAGTTACAGGTGCAAAGTGAGTCAGCTCTAAGTGTGTAGGTGGTTTTAGGGTTATTTTTTGCATCGTAGAATTTATAGCATTTTTAATACCCTGAACTTTGTCATTAAAGAATAATGCAAAGTCATTACACTTGGATGTGGAAATGAGTTCTTACGGAGGGTTTGTTAATATCCTTCCCTAGTTCTACATAAGATGAGGTTGTACATGTACAACTTCTCTCTGTAAATCTCTTTCTGAACGTGGATCTTTGACTTGCGCCATTTTCGTTCGGCAATGTTGTCGAGAACATTCAAAACACTAGATGTAACAGAGTTCAACAAATCATTTACATTAGAAAATGAGACATTTTCAATGTTTATCATTTCCATAAACAGTTTTCCTGTGCTGTCATCTATGTGTCTCCTCCGAACAACTGCAGGACCAGCTGGTGGTTTGGGAAAAACAAACAGGTTAAATGAGACACAGAAATAATCAGACAGCGCAACATCCACCAAATTGACGTTTGAAATATTAACCCCCTTTGTAATTAGAAGATCTAGAGTGTGCCCTCTGCTGTGGGTGGGGCCACTCACATGCTGAGGAAGACCAAAAGTTTCAATTACAGCATGAAGCTCTTTAGCGTTTCTGTCACAAATATTATCAACATGAAAATTGAAATCACCTGTTATGACCAAACCATCAAAGTCTGTGCATACAACTGAAAGCATCTCAGTAAAATCATCAATAAAACTTTGGCAGTGCTGGGGAGGCTTGTATAAAAAAATGAAGAGAATGGATGGAGACTTTTTTAGCTCCATTTTAAAGGATACATACTCATATGTTGAAAACACCCCAAAGGACAACCTGTGAGTAACTATTTAATCTCTAACAAAAGCACACAAACCTCCTCCCTTTTTGTTTTCTCGTGTCAAAGATTCAAACTTAAAGTTGGGTGGAGCAGATTCTATTAGAACTAAATTTCCTGTGTTTTTGTCAAGCCATGTTTCAGTTAAAAACATAAAATCAAGATTATAGGAAGAAATAAAATTAGTAATTAAGAATGATTTCTTGCATAAGGATCTGGCAATTAGCACAGCAAGTTTCAGACTAGTTTCAGTGAGACTGGGCGTTATCTTTTTGCAGGGGGAATGAATCAATTTTCTCAGATTGGGCAGCCTTACTCGCATTTTGTTTGCCCATCTGTGTGATGTGACTACAGAAATAGCATGAGGGGGGGCTGTTTTTACACAGTTTGTACAAACTTGTATTACACATTACAAACTGTGTATTACACATTTTTATTATGACTATAAGTCCCGGCAACGCTGAGACCCAGTGCATCCTAGCTATGGGAGATACCAGTTGAAAGGCGAGGGGGGATAGGTGGGAGGGCTTTTGTTGGTGTAGCGGGAGCCAGTGAGAGTTTGGAACAAGGTGAAAGGCGGGGTGGTTTAGGTGGGGCGGTTTTTGTCTGTATAGCAACAGTCAGGGGAGAGTTCATCATCGTTGATATCAGAACTCTTGATCTTATTATATTGTGCGTGAGTGGAGCCATCTTAATGCCTGATTTGATCAGATATTCAAGATGGCTGGGAAGACCCCTGGGTGAGAGTGGAGATGGTAAGGAGAGTGAGGAATCTGTAGTGGGAGTAGATGTTGCAGGGGGATCCAGGGCTGCTCTGAGGGCAGGGGCGATGGCAGGGATGCTGCCGGGCCCGCCACAGATGGGTCCAAGGCCTTTGATGAGGGCCGTGCGGGAAAAAACTGAAATGACTCCTGCGCTGGCCGTGGTGAAGATTGTTGTGATGCTGCTGCTGATGAGTCCTTTGCTGGAGGCAGTGGAGGTGAACGTGGAGCAGCTGGAGTGTAATCCTTTGCTGGTGGTGGTGGAGCGGTTGCTAATGAATCCTTTGATAGAGGCCGTGGTTGTGGTGCTGCTGATGTTGAAACATTGGCTCGGTCTTTCGCTGATGGAGCAGGAATTCCTCTCTCAATCCTCTCTTCTTTAACCTATCTGCTCAGGAGCCCGTCCAGGCCCAGTCCAATGCCTCAGAGCGTGGAGCAGGTTCCCTGTAAGCACCCTCACGCCACCTCTGCATAGGTGTGGTCCAATTTCTCTTAAACAGGTCCTCTCGTTTCCAGAATAGATAGATGTTCTCAATGTAGTGCAATCCTCTAGGTGCACACTCTTTGGACAGCCATGTGTTGGACAGCCGGCTAAACTTGCTTAATTTCCTGTCGATGTTTGGAAGAGGTCCACTTATGAATGTTTTGATTTCCATTTTATCAAGCACGTCGAATAACTCCAAGAAATCTCTTTTCAAACCTTCAGTCCGTTCGCGTAGAATATCCACTGCACCTACGTGCACAATCAGCTGTTTATCTCCTTGATATGTGAATGACCGACGTAATCTCAGTGATTGAGGCACTGGGAAAAGAATGTGTATTCATTTTTTCATTCATTGTGCCATTCCCAATCAAGACGACCTTGACATTTGGCATAGATTCTCTCTCTGTCTGCTGCCTTTTGGACACGTCATGTACTAAATTTTTCCTTTAGTCATTTACTTCAGTCTCTGAAAGTGGTAAAAATCTGTATGTGAGCTGTATTTTAGGTGACGTTACATTATCTTTGTATTGCTTAGGCTTCGTACCAAGTTTGTCCAAGTTACAACCTGGTCTTTAGACAGTTTTGGGAACGACACAGAATCAGTCCGGTTTAGGTTGAAAGTAGCCGTTTTTCTTGTAAAAAATGTGGACTTCTTACCACTGGATGACACTGGAATTGTATCTTAGAGTCCTTTTTCAGATTCCAAAGCGAATATCCGTTGCCTTGTAGCTCCATGAATTTCTTGTTGATATTTCCAACAGCGTTCACAAGAGTTTGTTTCCCTTCTCCCGGACATGTTGCTGGCTCGTCAAATTTGTTGATTAAATCTCTAAAAATGTTCTTAAAATCCTTGGTTTACATAAAAAAGTAATACAGTGAACCCTCGTTTATTGCGGGAGTTGCGTTCCAAAAATAACACGCGAAAAGTGAAATCTGTGAAGTAGTCAGCTTCATTTTTTTTATTATTTTACAATGCAATACTGACCTATAGAATGAAACCAAAAATCAAAACCTGTTTTAAAGCCCAAAATGTATTTGAATATAGTAATACAAGGTTGGAAACATTGTCACTCGCGTATTTCACAGTCCCAGCTGTGCCTCCTCGTCCTGACTCCGCCCCGCTGTAGCGTGCGCGCTTCTACTGAAGGCGCAGGGGTCTTTCTCCGAGAGAAGAACATTGTTATGGGTCGTTGTTGGCGCTCTTTCTTTTTCTGAGCAAGAAGATTTTTATAAACGGATATGCCACCTTCGATTATATTTGAGAACTGCAATGAACGACTCATCAAAGGGTCCCATTCTTGTGCCGTGCGCTGACATTGTGGGTTTTGTCACAGAGAAAAAATGCAAACGTAAAGTTGGCAGAATGTACAGAAACGTGAAGTGAAAAACCAATACAGTACAGCGTCAATATTTAATTTCTAGACAACAGTAAAGCCCCTGAGCCAATCAGGATTCAGAGCACAATGCATTGTAAAAATATCCGCACTGTAAAAAAAATCCGTGACGCAGCGAAGCCGTGAAAGATGAAACGCGATATAGCGAGGGATCACTGTAATTAAAAATGTTTGGAAGACAAAAACTGATTAAAAAGCAAAATAAATAAGGAAAGCAGCTATAGCAAGCAGGAGCAAGCAGGAAAGCGTCTGCACTCTTTGGAAGCAAAGGTAAAATCTCCCATGTTGTCATTTTCTTCCATTATAACTTATACAACACAAAACCAAAATAAACTCTTATTCAAAAACTCCAGAACCCTGAAAGTGTATACAGCCTGGTTGGGTTAAGTTACCTTTGTCTGTGTCCTCAGTGTAGCAGGGACTGCCGTGCTCAGGGCTGCTGGGCAGAGGAGAGGAGTCTCCACTAGAGGGCGCCTGTGTGTCTGTATCGCGTGTCTCTGCACTGAGGCGCAGAGGCGGGAAGGGGGCTCGCCGACCGTCACACACATCCAGACACTGAGGAGAGTACACACAAACAAACACGTTTACATTTAACTACACAGAAAGCAGAACAGAAGTCTACTTAAACGGTTAAAACATTAAGACTAGGGCTGAAACGATTAATCGAGTAAATACAGTTATTCGATCACAAAAAAGCTACGATTATTATTTTATTGCCTCCATAATCTGTTTAATTTACATATTTAATTAAAACCGCATGAATATGTGGTGCTTTTACACGCGGACCTGCAGTCACTAAAGCACAAAAGTCGAGAGAGTGGCGTATTGTAAACTCGGGAGTATAACTGAGAGGCAAAGTTTTGTTGTGTGAAACAGCATCGAGGACCGCGATTATGAAGCAAAGTCCGCGATGATTGGGCGATGACACGGAGGCTAAAGTGAACGGCACACTACTGCAGAGTGACAGCTCTAGACACCAGGGATCAGTGGCTTCACGTAACTAAGTTTCACTAATTTATTCATAGCGACTGTAACTGTTTACAAACACAGTCTGTGACAAGTCCTTTATATATATTCTAACAACAATTGGAAGTAAAATGTTGCCATTTTGGGGACATACTTATGAAAAATTAAAAATAAAATGTGTTATTCTAAGCAGAAACTCCTTATTTGTTTATTACTATGAACTATAACATTTGTTTTAAAAAATGTAATATGCTTTTAAAAATGGTAAAAAAATATTAACCGAGTATTTGATGAATCGAAGAATATAATAGATAGTTTACTCGATCACTAAAATAATCAATAGCTGCAGCCCTAATTAAGACTGAAGTGAAAAACACATACAATTTATTTGCATGAGTAAAAATTGTACTAGTGCTTGACCTGTCATGATAGACTTTAGTTTTTTCAAAAGTGGGGAATTTTTTTTGTAGTGGTAAATACTACTTTTGTAGTGGTAAATACTACTTTTTTTTTTTTTTTTTTTTTTTTTTGTAAGTAGAAGCTACTTTACTGTAGCTTTTGGGTTACAGTGATCCCTCGCTACACATCGCGTTTCGTTTCATCTTTCACGGCTTCGCTGCGTCACGGATTTTTTTACAGTGCGGATATTTTTACAATGCATTTGTGCTCTGAATCCTGATTGGCTCAGGGGCTTTAACTGTTGTCTAGAAATTAAATATTGACACTGTACTGTATTGGTTTTTCACTTCACGTTTCTGTAACATTCTGCCCCAACTTTACGTTTGCATTTTTTCTCTGTGACAAAACCCACAATTGTCAGCGCACGGCACAAGAATGGGACCCTTTGATGAGTCGTTCATTGCAGTTCTCAAATATAATCGAAGGTGGCATATCCGTTTATAAAAATCTTTCTTGCTCAGAAAAAAGAAAGAGCGCCAAACAACGACCCATAACAATGTTCTTTCTCTCGGAGAAAGACCCCTGCGCCTTCAGTAGAAGGCGCACGCTACAGCGGGGCGGAGTCAGGACGAAGAGGACACACTGGGACTGTGAAAATACGCGAGTGACAATGTTTCCAACCTTGTATTACTATATTCAAATACGAATTTTGTCAACGGCTTTAAAACAGGTTTTTATTTCTGGTTTCATTCTGTTTATTCTGTAGGTCAGTAGTTTGCATTGTTAAATAATAATTTTAAAAAATGAAGCTGACTTATACTTTACAGATTTCACTTTTTCGCTGTTATTTTTGGAAACGCAACTCCCACGATAAACGAGGGATCACTGTATTGTGTCAATGACACAATACAGTATTATAGTATCTTTAGTAATAGTATAGTAAATATTATATCGTAAAATATCTATATATCCCTTTTTTGCTATATATCACGCATGTAGTTCAGCCAGTTCCTACAAAATAGTGATTAAAACTTCTTTTTATTGTTTTCTTTCTTTCTTTCTTTTTTTTTTTCAAACTAAAAACGTTGAGTCAAAGAACCTTATCCAAAAAACACCACGAAATTAATACCTGTAGATTATTATTTCTGGGTACTGATTTGAATGGAGGACCCCACTGCTAATTGTTTTTGTCTTAATGATAAAATACCCTATCAGGGGTGTCAAACTCATTTGGGCCGCAGGCTATGCGTAAGGCCCAAACCAAACAAACTGTCACAGCTGAGTAGAGCCCTCAATCCCAGCCACTCTCAGCTCTGATGATTTTTTTTCTATTTTTTAACAATAAAATAAAAAAACAAAACAGAGAAAAATTAGAGGAAATTACTCTCCCACTATCAGCCCTGAACAAGCCCAAGCTGTTGTAAAACTAGTGTCCCATATAAAATCCATCAGTAACACTTCAGTAACACAACTTTCAGCCATTTGTTAAGTTATGTTTTCCTGTGTACGAGGTTTTGTTGGTAACACGGGTTTTGGGAATTACCGCGGTCCATGTGATGTCTGTACTGGTTCTTCATATGTGAGCGTATGGAATGGAAGTAAAAGTTACCGCATTAAACAAGTCTGTTTTTTGAGTCAACATTGGTAGCAGAGGATGGCTGCTGCTGGTAAGCAGCAAGCGCAGCAGAATGAGTAAATGAAAATGAGTGCGCATATTTTACGAGAATATTATACGCAGGCAGAAGAGACAGTAAATCAAACAGTCAACAGAGCCATGCGGTGGCGCAAGGCACAAACCCCATTGAATAAACATGGCAGAAGGACAAGATGTGCAGTTTGTCAGAGCACATTTCACTGGGCAAAAGACTGTCCAAAACAAAAGGGAATATGTTAAAGTGACAAAGGAGGAAGACAAAAAAGATGAAATATGACGAGTGCAACATCACTCTGTTTTCAAATGAAACACTGTCTGACACAGAGATCTTCATGGTGGAGGCTTTGGGGTCAGCAGTGATCGACACAGCCTGCACGAGAACAGTATGTGGAGAAAAATGGCTGGATGATTACACAAGTGGGCTGTCGCAAAGTGAGTTACACAAAATAGTTGGTGAAATTAGTGTAAGGCCATTCAGATTTGGTGATGGCAAAGTTGTTCATTTCACAAGAAAAAGTGACACTGCCAGTGAAGATAGGCCGGACCAAATGCAAAATAGAAACAGAGGTTTTAAGCAAAGCGTCACTGAAAAGAGCAGAAGTGCAGTGTTAGACATTGCACATGATAAAGCAACAATGTTCAAAGAACCTGTTAAACTTGAACTGACATCTTCTGGACATTATTGTGTGAACTTGAGAGATGAGATCAATCAGGACAATAAGAAGACTCAAAGTGAAGATGAGGTTCTCATTGTTAGAGAGAACATGAGCACACAACAGAAAAGAAAAAAATCCTTTGGAAACTACATAGACAGTTTGGGCATGCCTCAGTTGACAGGTTGCAGAAGTTACTCACCTGCTCAGGCACTCAAGACAAAAGAAAGCAGCACTATTCTGAAGAGCATTGTAAAAAATTGTGAAACCTGTACAAGGTACAGTAAGCCAAAAACAAGCCAATAGTTGGTCTGCCGATGGCCTCAGCGTACAAATAAAACTGTGGCAATTGACTTACATGAGCTCGACCACAATGTGTGGTATTTGCATGCTATTGACCACTTCACTCGCTTCAGCGCTGGGAGTATCATCACAACGAAGAACCCCAAAGAGATTGTAAAGCAGTTAATTCCCTGTGTTGGCTCCAGTGTTCATGTTCCTCCACACAGGCTGTTAAGTGACAATGGAGGGGAGTTCAATAACGAGGAAAGTAAAGGACATGGCTTAAAAGTTCAATATTGAGATCAAAACAACTGCAGCTTACAGCCCATGGAGCAGCGACTTTTAGAAAGGCATAATCAAACTCTCAAAGATATGTTGCTGAAAGTCAAAAAGGACAACAACTGTGACTGGAGAACAGCACTAGATTGGGTGCTAATGGAAAAGAACTCTATGCACAATGTACATGGGTACAGCCCCTACCAACTAGTGTTCGGTCAGAATCCAAACTTTACCTCTTACCCTCCATGCTCACTGACAAACTCCTAGCCCTGGAAACTAGTGTGAGCAGCTGGGTAGCTCAACACATTACAACGCTACATGCTATGATGAGAAGGCATTCACAGAAGCAGAATGCTCAGAGAGACTCAGAAGAGCCCTTCGCAAACAACTACAAAAGGGTTGACTGTAATGAGTGGAAAGGTCCAGGTGTGGTGATAGGACAAGATGGGGCTGTTGTATTTGTTAGACATGGGGGATCCTATGCACGGGTTCATCAGTCTAGACTAAGAAAGGTGACTGAACCTAAAACTAAAGTGGACAAAACAAAAACAGAAGTAAAAACAGTTTACAAATCTTCAGCACCACCAGCAGCAGATCTATGTGAAATTGAAAGTGACAATGAAGAGGCAACACAAGCAGAGATTGATTCACTTAATGCTGAGATCATTGAACCCCCTGACGCAGCCGAGCTAGCTACAAGTGGCAGTCATGAGCAGTCTCAAACACCACAGGTTAGTTCCTCCTGTGAAGGACTTAAGCTAAAAATTGGCCAAGTGGTGAAATATATTGACAATGAAAGTGGTCGAAGCCAAACCGCAAAAATACTTAGTCGAGCAGGAAAAGCTACTGGACAACACAGACACTGGTACAACTTGCAGTTCAGCCAGTCAGAGGAAATAGCCGGCACATCACGGTCAGTCAACCTTGGAATAATGGACAGTGTTCAAGTGATTCCAACAGAGAGTGAGTGCACAAACAGTGGGGATGAAGTATTTGTTATGCATGATGATGTCTTTGTGCCAGCAAAAGATGCAGAACTCACCAACTGGAGGAAGAATAATGTGTTTGATGAAGTCAAAGACAAAGGCCAGAAATGTGTCTCAACAAGGTGGGTGTGCACACTTAAAGAGGTAGATTAGAAGCAAGAGGGTTTGAAGAGCTGAACACGCAAGATTTACCAAAAGACTCACCTACATGCGCTACAGAATCCTTAAACATGATCATGGCAGTTGTAAGTCAAAACAAATGAAGGCTGATCTCCATAGACATCAAAGCAGCCTTTTTGCAAGGTAAAACACTGGATAGAGACATTTACATTCGTCCACCACAGGAAGCACAAAGCAAAGGAGCTGTATGGAAGTTAAAGAAATGTGTTTATGGTCTAACAGATGCTTCTTTGTACTGGTATCATGGAGTCAGAGACACCATGCAACAGTTGAGAGCTCAAGTGTCAAAGGTGGACCCAGCAGTGTTTTACTGGCTCGATCAGTGTGGTAAGGTGAAGGGGATCCTTGCTTCTCATGTAGATGACTTTATCTGGGGGGGAACTAATGTATTCTCCATGACTGTGATTCCTCAGTTAAAAGCAGCTTTTCAAGTTGGACGGGAAGAGTACAATGACTTCAGCTACATTGGAATGGAAGTTCATTCTGTGGAGGGTGAGATACAAGTGCAACAAAGAAAATACATTCAAAATCTGCAGACAATTCCTACCAGAGCAACACAACTTGAAGCAACATTGACAGACTGTGAAATGGACATCTTAAAGTCAAAGATTGGACAAATATTGTGGGTAGCAAGACAGAGTAGGTCGGACATTATGTGTGACATATCCATCCTGGCATCAAACACTAAACATGCTACAATTCAGACTGCACTGTGCGAACAAACTCATTAGAAAAGTCAACTCAGAACATGTCATGTTGAGGTTTCAGTACCTGTTCTCACCCATATCTTGGAGAAGACAGCTCCATCAAACTTGTGGTATACAGTGATTCCTCTATGGGAAACCTTTCAGATGGAGGAACACAAGTAATTTTTCCTCTAACTCCCAAGTGGACATTTCATCATGCTCATGGGTGAAAATGGAAAGTTCTCACCCATATCTTGGCAGTCGGAGGACGAAGAACAAACCCCCCAAGCGGATCCGGAGGGGTCGTGCAGAGCACAGTGGCAGGAGAGACTATGGCACTTGCAGATGGGATTGATAGTGCAGTTTTTCTACCTCCTCTTCCTCCTTCCTCCTCCTGCTCTTCCTCCTTCCTCCGCTCTACTCTGAATAATGATAATATTTTACTACGAAATTACCACCGGGGACTGTTCGTCCAAAGCTGTGCCTATAGTGTGTTTCTCAGACAATCATTCTCTTCTTGATGCAGTTAAATCCACAAAATCTGTCACAGAGAAAAGATTGCGCCTTGAGATCAGCAGTATGAAAGAACTCATACACTCTGGGACTATACAGCAGGTCATGTGGTCTGCCACCAAAGTCTTTGGTACCGTTACGTGGATGACACTTTTGTGACAATTAAGAAACAAGAGCTGGAAGCCTTCTCAGAGCACATCAATGCAGTGGACCCGCATATCAGGTTTACAAGAGAAGATGCAAAGGAGAACCGCTTGGCCTTTCTTGATTGTTCCACTATCAGAGGAGAAGACGGGAAACTCCAGATAGAAGTATATAGGAAACCCACACACACTGACCAGTACCTGCTCTTTGGCTCTAACCACCCACTACAGCATAAGCTGGGAGTGATCAGAACACTACAACACAGAGCACAAGCGGTGCCCACCAGCTCAGAGGGCAAGAGGAAAGAGGAAACACACGTCCGGAATGCTCTCTCAGCCTGTGGATACCCGACTTGGGCTCTGAACAAAGTGAAGAGAACCAATAAGCAGGACAAAAGTGACAAAAGGGAAACAGAACCAAGAAGAAGGGGTGTCTCTATCCCTTATGTCTCAGGACTGTCAGAAAAACTGCAACGAATTTTTAGACAACACGAAAGTCCCTGTTTATTTCAAACCAGGCAACACGTTAAGACAAAAACTGGTTCACCCTAAGGACAAGATGCTGACACAAAAACAGAGCAATGTAGTGTATTCTATCCAATGCAGTGAAGAAAGTTGTAAAGAGCGGTACATAGGGGAGACTAAACAGCCACTTCACAAGAGGCTTTATCAGCACAGAAGACACGCAAGTTCAGGACCCCAGAGCGCTGTGCATCTTCATCTTAAAGCCACAAACCACTCTATTGAAGACAGTGAGGTGGAGATTCTGAGCAGGGAAAAAAAGATGGTTTGAAAGAGGAGTTAAGGAGGCAATCTTTGTTAAAAAAGAGAATCCTTCATTAAATCGGAATGGAGGTTTAAGATTCAACCTTCCCGTTGTTTATAATGGTCTGCTGAAACCCTGGAGACGCCCTGGGCATTCGGATGCTAAATAGGCACTCAAGGTGAGGCAGGGAACAATAGAACAATAGGCCCATCCCAGTTTCAATGGGCCATTAGCAGGAGGTCCCGCCCTGTGGGCAGGGCTCTCACAGAGTAGGATATAAACAAGAGTTCTCAGACTTGTTTCTCTGATTGAGAATGACTCTTGGATGAGAGTTGAAACGTTTTGTTTTTTCTAAAACAGAGTCCAGATGACTACAACTGAATCTTTTTCTACTTTAGTACCATATCATCCAAACAGAGCACTTCGCTCTCAAAATGCTGGAATTCTGGTGGTCCCAAGAGTCTCTAAAAGCACAGTAGGAGGTAGAGCGTTTAGCAACCAAGCTCCTGTGTTGTGGAATCGGCTTCCTGTCCATGTTAAAGAGGCCGACACAGTCTCTTCATTTATGACCAGGCTTAAAACATTCCTCTTTGAAATCGCTTGTGGTCAGGCCAGTTAGCAACAGAAATAAAAACCTACACTAGCTATGCTGCCTTAGGAGCAACTATGCTGGGGGAAGTATAGCAGCTTGAGCACTATCCTCTGCTTCTTACTACTTTTCTATCAAACAATATTTAAGATTTCATTTCATTTGCAATCTGTTCATCGCCTTTCCTTCTTCTTCTCCCACTTCCCAGACGGGAGTGGAGCAGGCACATCGATGACCTGTGGATCCAGATGCTCCTCAACTGCCTGGAGAAACGGTCTGCAAATTGAAGCGCGTCCGCCTGTCCGTCCGAGGGAGTCAGATCTCTCCTTCACTGTGGAACTCCTCGAAGTTTCTACTTTTTCCCAAAGAGGTTTGGTAGTTTTTCCTGGCCGAGAAGGAAGGTGTAAGGACAGGGGAGCTTGGGACATCTGTCTAAGGACACGGGATGCTGGGACATTACTAAGTCCCTTACTGGTCCGCTCAATACATCTTAGCGGACCTTTTGTATTGAAAGGTCATGAAAATCATGACCTCAGCTCAATGTTAAAGTCTTTATGACAAATTAGACAGCACTTTTCAGTGATTTTTAATATGATTTATATTTGTGATTTTACCGAACATTTTGCCTGTTTTTCTCCAATTGAGCAATTTCGGTGATGTTTATAATTGTACTTCTGATTTGACATGGCCAGCAAATCTGACAAAGGTAGACGTAATTCTACAACTGTTACTTAGCAACCAGATTTTAAACAAGGGCTAAAGTCAATTTAAATTACAAGTTATGATTTGACAAATATTTACACCTGACTACACGTTTATTTTGTAAAATTAATGTTTAAAAGGTCATAAAAAGGTGTTGTGCGCAAATTTTATCTTCATTTTTGATAGAATGGCTCTTTATGATGACATCACGGAGGTATTCGGTGTAGAACTCAGCTCAACTTCCTGTAATTTTCAACTTTTAATTTCTGGTGACAAATGGGGTCTTAGAGATGTTACAGAAGAGGAAACGGCCCACAGTGCAAATGCAGCTTTCATCCTCAAGATGGCAGTAGCAACAAGTGTGTGACATCACACACTAGCTGCAGAAAGTGTTGCCATTATTCAACTCCAAAGACGTGATTGTTGTCAATTGAAAGGACTTTAAGACACAAGATTAATATAGCAAATTTGTGGAGCCAATTCCAAACTAATAATGATCAGATTCAACATTTATTGGAGATTTACATTTTCTGAAATATCCCAAATAGAAATCCATAGAAACACAGGCCTTACCCACCATCTGACATTAAGACATTATTAAATTCTAGAATAAGGAACCCAACCAATAAGCTTATCATTTGGAATATTTAGATTAGGTAAATCAGAAAATGAAAAAAAATAAATAAATACGGCCCCTGCTGGTCTATTCAAGTGAAAATAGTTTTGTAGCCATCTTGCTCAAACTAACATAAAAAACTTTAGATTGAGATGACTAAGTGAATAGAGTTGTAACATGCTGGAGTCTGTACCTGTGGGCTGTGCTCCCAGTTCTCTCGGATGAAGACGTTCTCCAGCTCGTGGTTGATGGCCTCTACGCTGCTGGGCACTCTGCTGATCAGGGGCTTTGGCACTGTGGGCAGAGTGGAGGGGGGCAACATCTTGTGCTGTGGACCAACAAATCAAACCATCACCCTCTAGTCACTCAATATTTGCAACTCCAAAACATACCAGGAGAGCCGTTTTAGTGTGCAGTTTGAACTTAAATCGAAGCAAAGGAATTAGTTTGTTTTAAATCTGAATGGACTCATTCTGATAATTGTATCAGCTAAAATGAATCTTGTCAAAATAAAGATTTCTGTTGTAATATAGCAAGTTCTAGGGGTCTAGTCACTAATATATATAATTATATATATAATAATAATAATAATAATAATAATAATAATAATATAAATTTAGGAATTTTATTTTTGGCTATTTCATGGCAAAGTACGATGTAATTAATCGGAAAATCTAGCTCTTGCCCCCCATGTAGGTGTATGACATCATCACATTCTAGAATCTGAAAACAACCAATAGAAGGTATTGGTTGTTTTCATTCGTAAAGACTCCTGCATAATCTCAACAAGCACGTTTAGGTAAAAAAGACCGTGCAATTAATTTGCATCAATTCCTTATTACTCTGCATACATTTTCTATGATTAATTGCATGAGTTAACACATTTAACTTTAAACGTTGACAATCCTAATATATACACAGTATTTTAAGTTATAAAACATGAAATAACGCTCCAAAGTTGCAGTGAAAAGCCAAAAAGGTCATAATATGTGCACAATAAAGTTGTTAGTAGAAGGAGGATGTTGGCTGCTGATAATGAAATGAATGGGCTTGTCAATGGCCACTTCTCTGTCACTTATCGCAATGGAATCACAACTGCACAACAGGAACTAACCAAGAACACTCCATAACAAACCAAATAACTAAATGATACAAGCATGCACAGCCAAGCACTTTTAAATTCAGGGAAATATTATGTTGGATAAGATTCTAAATAAGGTAATTCTCTCCTTGACTTTCCCTTAAAACTGTCTTAAGGATTTTTACATACAAAAACTGTTTGCAGAGGGCACACTGAGGGGTAAAGAGGGTATATCATACTTTTTTCAGGTACTTAGTATTGAACTAAAACATATGTAGATCATTATTCTACATTTTGTTAACTGTAAACTGTAATATTGATCTCAAACAGCTTAATAATTGAAACAGGTCCATTGACTTTCATTTCAAAACTGCAGAACTGATGAGCCCCACCTCGTCGTAGTGATATTTTACTGTAACAAGCAGCAGATTTTTACACTTTATTTTATGGATAAGGGACATTTTTGAACTTATTTTTTTCAAATAATCACAACTAAGTACAGGAATGTGTGCATGGACAGGGATAGATCAAATAGAATCAGAATCAGAATCAGAATCAGAATCAGAAAGAGTTTATTGCCATTGTCAATGAACAAAATTCAAAAACATAGGAACTTGTCTCGGCCTTAAGGTGCAACATAAAACACTGAGTAATAATAAAACAACATATATTCAATCAAAAAAGGGCATGCATTAGGAAACAATTTAAAATTACTATACAATAAAAATAAAAATAGGCATTTCTATGTACACAAGTTTACAGTTATGTTTAAAGTTATAGTGCAGAAATAGACAGGAATTTTCTGAAGCAACAAGATTACTAACCGGAACTAAAAGAAGAGAGCACATTACGCCGGTGCTCGAGTCTCTTCACTGGCTCCTGTCGAGTTAAAATCCTCCTGATTTACAAAGCCAAGAATCACATGGCCCCATCCTACCTCCTTATAATCCAAACAGAGCACTTCGCTCTCAAAATGCTGGTCTTCTGGTGGTCCCAAGAGTCTCTAAAAGCACAGTAGTAGGTATCTAGCATTTATCTACGAAGTGGGTGGGTCCAGCTCCACTGTCTATCTACAAATTGAAGCGCGTCCGCCTGTCCGTCCAAGGGAGTCGGATCTCTCCTTCACTGTGGAACTCCTTGAAGTTGTTAATTTTTCCCAAAGATTTTTGGTAGTTTTTCATGGCCGATAAGGAGGCTCTAAGGAAAGGAGAGCTTGAGACATTTGATGCTGGGACATTGCCAAGTCCCTATGAACATTATTTAATCTGTTCTCACTGTCGCCCATCGAAGCAACCGCTATTGTGATTTAAGGCGTTATAAAAATAAACTGAATTAAATTGAATTGAATATGGGCACTCAAGCCTCAGCTGCAGGACAATCAGACTCAATCAAAAAGTGCGGTGCTGCCAGCTCATGCTCCGCATCAGGGAAACCTAATCTGTGGTAGCGATTGGAATCTTCGCCCACAAAGGCCAGCAGCCGTTTTTTAAAACAGGCGGGACGAAACAGCGCCCCCCGACAGCGCAGGAAACATGCAAGTACACGCACGAGTGTTAATAATCATAAAGTAAGGGCATAAAACTGTAAAAGAAGTTTGGTTTTAACTGTAAGCAACATGTCGGTGTAATCCCTCATTCGTCCAGGAGTGTTCCATTGTAGAAAAAGATTCAGTTGTAGTCATCTGGACTCTGTTTATTACTCTAACAGAGTCCAGATGACTACAACTGAATCTTTTTCTACGTTTTAACTGTAAATTGCAGCTAATTTTAAGGTGTTTTTCTGTAACACGTTCATATGAAAGCAACGACTTAAGATAATGAATCGGGGTGGGAGTAAAAACGTTTTGTCTTAAGTATGGCTTATTTTGACTGCCATAAGTGAGATGTTGTGAACATGACAAACAAGCTCTATTCTGATCATTAAATATATTTTCTCCAGAAACACAGATCTCTCTCTTTATAAACTGACTTAAATGCACATATTACCTTTCATGTATTCCTTTGCCATTATAAAATCCCATTCTGAAATTAAGACTGCATATTTCATTACTTTTGTTGAAATTTCTAAATCATTTTGACAGTTATCACAGGAACTTTGGTAATTATTATATTTTACAAGAGCTGAACATACTATTTAGTTATAGACAAAAGATTTGGGTGAGATGAACAATAATCTCTTGGGCTCAAAGTCATATTTTATCCTTGCTGCATGCTCTTTTTAATACGTCCATATGCGTAAATAGCGTAATAGCATAAACTGCGAGTCTTGGTTGCTAGGTGACGGAGCGGCTCCGTGGCCTGTCCCATTTTGGCGCGGCCTTTGCGGTCCAAGGAGGCTACTCGTAAGACCAGCCTCTTTTCGGCTGGGTCCTTCAGAGCATGCAGACCCGGAACTGAGATACGGCACATGTCTCAATTCCGGGTGCTACACACAAAAAGGAGGCCGGGAAAAAATTAAAGTAAAAAATGTCAAATGACATTCAGGAAAATGACAACAAGCAGTTTTGAGGGGAAAAAGTATAGCATTGCTTTGGCAAAAAAGAAAAAAATTGAGGTAAAGTCAAGAGGAGAAATAAATGATCTGACCTCACAAGCAATAGTTATTTTGAAAAGAAAATGCTCTTTACTTAAACAACGGTATTATGAAAGTGGGTAAAAATTGTCGAAACTATTAGCCTGGAAACTTAAAAAACAACAAGCGGAACGAACATTTGAAGAAAACAAATCAGACTGTGCCTTATATAGACCAACTTCTATTCTGAATGTGGACAATTGTATCACACCTCAATTATGTCCAAAAGAATGGAACAAATACTACCAAATTTAATCCACAAAGATCAGACAGGATTTATTAATAGATGACAAATGCAAGATAACATAAGAGGATCCTTACACATAATTAATCATATACAAAAGCAACAGAACAAAGCTGCAATAATTTGTTTGGACGCTGAGATTCTTTTAGCTGGCCTTATTTATTTAAAGTGCTAAAAAAAAATTCAAATAGACAACTTAAATATGTCATCTTTGATCAATATTTATGACACACCAGTCCTAGCACCCATATTAAAATTGGTAGACATCAAGTCGAAAAAGGTTTCCTGCCCTTGCCTTTGGCTTATACCTATTTGGTATGATTGAAAAGTCAATTATAATAAAAGATTATTATACAACCTATAACATGTCGGCATAAATAGCCTATTTTCCGCCTCCATCTGTGCCCAGTTCATAGTTTACAGGCCTTGTTTAGCCAATTCTGGACGTCTTGAAGCTGCTAACACCCAATTTTTTTTATTCATGGTAATGATTTGGCTAAAATGTAGGAAAGATTTGGCAAAATCATAGAAACAAATGAGCTAATTTGCGGGAACGTTTTGGCTAAATCATGGTGTGTACAAATATTATTTTGTGGGAACTAAATAGTAATTTGAGGTCTCAAATTAGAGTTTGACCCCTGTCAGGGGGTAGAATACAGTTTTTCCCAGAACTCCCTTTTTTCTTGTAAATCTAGACTAGAAACTTGGGGCCAATATCTGGTTTCAGGCTTACAGAAGAATTTAGGGACAAAGTACACAAAGGTGAATACTCTGGCTTACCTGTGTTTGTCCAGAAGAAGCGCTGTGTCCCCGGTTCACCTGTTTGCTCCTGTGCAGCTGCAGTCGCAGTTTGGCAATCTGCTGAGAGAACAAGGCCCATGAGTTAGTCCAGGTTTGTTTATTCCTGTACAAGAAGTCAAATTCATTCACTTGGCTTTGTGTCCAGTCTCTTGCCTAAATAACAGATGCGTGGGAGGAAGATAAGGATTTTCCCCTGTGTACACTTGCTGATATAAACTTGTATCTCGCTGGTTGCTAAGGAAATGTAAGAAAGTGCACTATGTAACAACCTTGGTCCGGTGCCTGCCACCTGCTTGGCTCTAAGGAAATGTTAATACATTTTATTATAGTGAGATTTTTTAAAATACATTTTTAATCAAATAAAGGTTGAAATATGTTGATGGAAACCTTCTAGATAGATGATATTTAAAGATAAAGTGTATTATTGATGAAAATGGGTATGATGTTAAAATTTGTATGACATCACCATATTGTATTTGAAGGATGTCAAGCTGTGTTTAAGACTATTACATACAGTAAAATTCTGACTATAAGCAGCTTCTTTTTTCACATGCTTTGAACAATGCGGCTTATACAACGATGAGGCTAATTAATAGTTCATTAAAATGTTTACAGGCTAATGGCCTTTAGGGGCGCTCTAGCAGGAAGTGCACTTGCTCATGCTCACTCACTAAGTACAAGCGCAGGAGCAGAGTCTGACGTGAGGACACACGTAAATCAGCTCATACAGAGAAATAAAGAACAGAGGCTCAGATGTGTTCCTTGTATGTTAAGTTTCAAAATGCTGCATGTTCTATTACAATCTAAATCATATTCACTGAGAAATTAGTATAATGAGGAACTGAATTCAGACACATCTAAACGCAAAGTGGAGGGCAGACATGGGACGTACGGCGGTCAGTTTTCATAACCCAACCCACGATGAAATGAGACCTTCAGAATCGCGCTACCCACTGGTCAAAACACAACCAGTGCCTCAATACATCATTCTGTGTAAATATCTCATGTTACAACGTGGACACCTGGCTCAGAGGGAGATTTTGAGTAAATTCAGCTATTATACGAAGGAATTGTACTTTTAAAACATCATACATTTACTTTAAGTAATAGTTTGTTCTATTCATTTATAATTTTTTAAGGGAACTTAATCAACATTTTAATCTATGTAACTATATTCTTGAATAATGTTAAATTTTCTTCCTGCATAAGCTTAAAAGTTGCTTTTTATAATGTTAAATCTAAAAAACATTTCTTTTTTTCCAAACAGAAATCTTCACACTGCATCAGATATTACTTACTTTTTTTAATTGTAATGGTCATAAAACGAGAGATGTGTGACGTCTTGATTAACTTTGAAAACGTAACGAGAAATTTGCAGTTAATCAAATTTACTTGTGAATATGGAGCATTAAATTCAGGTGCCGACTGTCACATGTAGCCGTCTGAGATGAAAGATGTTGCTGCATCATGGGGGAAATCTTGAGTCATGGCTCATAATGGGTTTGTAGGTCTCACAGTGACACAGGGATTAAATTTAGAACAGTTGTGCACCAAAATCGAGCTGTGATTTGTATCGAACATGCAGTGAGAGTCCTCCTCTTGATGAAGCATTTCCAAAAGCCTCACAAATGTATGAAGCATTATAATAAGAGTGTAACATCAAGGGTTCTTTTGAAAAATAGGTCATGATAAAACTTTAGAGCAAAGGCCTATATGTTTATTATTTTGTTTATTAATGTTTGTTTTACTTCTTATTTTACTATCTATCTAACAGAAAAATCAATGCAGAATAGAGAAGTCTTTATATATATCTTGCAGAGATAAAGTATATCGGAAGGGCAGAGCAGGTGTAATGGGGTGAATTAACGGCCACGAAAACAACTGTAGTGGGGAGGCAGGGTCAAAGAGTTTATGCAGATGAGATCCGGAAGGTGGATCTTAACGAAAGGGGAAAACATGAATAATTATGACGCGTGCCATATGTAAGGAGGCTATAGGACAAGTGGTTTTATGAGGGGGAGTGTCTGGATCAATATTCATGAATCAAGACACAATACAATGGCATGTTACGGTTCGAGCGGGGGCATTTTTTCTGCAGAAAAATTGTCCCAGGTCGTTGGTGTTTGTCATCTGGCCAATAAAGACTTCGTTTTGCATTGAAACTGCTAAAGTCTGGATTTCGGTTATTCTTCACAAATAGTTTTCTTCTTCACTCTCACTGCGTCTACAATAAGAAAAGTCCAGATGGGGCGTTTGCATGTTCTCCCTGTGTCTGCGTCCACTAAAAACAGTACAACAGGCTCCTCCCCTCAGTGGGACTTAATAACGTCAGCTGTCCAGGGACTACAGGTGGAAATTACCACTTGAGCTACAACCTGGAACCTGGTCTGTCCTGTCCCTGTCTCATATAAATAAATCAACAAACAAAAATGTGACCATCGGTAAACACAAACATGTGACCATTCATAAACACAACCGATTCTCATCCTCAAAATAACAGCAGAAGAGCCAAGCCATGAATGGGACCTCATCTCCCCATTTCCAATTCAATGTAAATAGACTTGCCTCAGCCGGTACAACAACAGCAACTGTCCCACACTGAGCCTTGATACTGATATTTGCTCAGACAAACTTTGATCGTAGCCACAACTAATCATGTGAACCATCGCAGTGAACAAATGTGCTGCCTTACAACTTTAAAATTCCTCACATCTTGTAGTGTGACATCAGGTACTATATAAACTACTTTCTGCTTGATATTATGTTTGAAGTTCCTACATTTTTGCTTACGTTACCTTCCTTTCATATTCAGCTCAGGTTGAACACAAAAAGTGAAGTGAAGCTGGAGCTGGAACCTAAAGCCCTAAACCACATGTGTCAAACTCAAGGCCCGCGGGCCAGATGTGGCCCGCCAGATGTTGTTCATCTGGCCCGCCGAACATTCTAGTTTATAATTATTCATTTCCAATAGATATATCGCGTTTTTATCGGTAGAACTACAATTCCCACAATCCTTTGCTTTGCAGTCCTCCCCCCGCGGTCCCTCCCCGCGGGCCCTCCCCGCGCTGCTCCCCCTCGGCCCCTCCCCGCGCTCCGCGCTGTGTGCCGCCAGCTCAAGTGCCGAGGGACAGCGACCAGCGACACTCATCGCAGCAGGTTTAAAATCGAACACACCGGCAGCAATGACCTGTAGCGCTCTGCTCCAGGGCAGATCGTGGGAAAACACGAGGAATAAAGAAAAGAGGCGGTTTTGTGGATGTTAGAGCTGTGCTAAAAGTGGCGCTAATGTGAAGCTAACAACAAGAAAACAAACTTCTTTGCTGACAACTCTGTGAGGAAAACATCCAAACCAGTGCAAAACCTGGACAGATCATGAGCCACAGGTAAAAACACAGGTCAGAGTGTAATAAAGTCTGAACATGACAGAGTGAAGCTGCTTTGAGCTCTCATTTGATTCACCACATGAATAATTTGTCACTAAAATAAGCTTAAACTGTAAAAATAGTGAGCTCATATTGAGTTTGTGCAGCAATATTAACATGTCTGTGATACAAACATTTAATATCAGAATCATCTCACACGTCCATGTTCCTGTTCCTGCTGCTGCTGCATGAATATGGGCTCACTCTTTCACCTGCTGCAGATTTGTGCAACAGTGTCCACATAGAACTATTACTAGGCTATATAACATTTGTTATATTTTTTATTGTTTTATTGTTTACATTATGTTCAGCCCGCGACCCAGCCTGAGCGTCGAAAAGCGGCCCCTGGCCCAAATGAGTTTGACACCCCTGCCCTAAACCAAGTATGTATCCAAGTCGTGGGTGTGGTCTTGGGTCAGCTCTGGTTAATCCCTGAGCAGAGTTACAAAGCCCTCAATGTGCCTGGGATGCCCTCAAACACTTCAAAGATGACAGTCAATACACAGGCAGAATGCAACTCCAATTTCATTCACTGACCACAAGAGAGTAAATATTGACAAGTCCAGGCAGAATCAAGGGTAACACAAGGCCCAGTTTAACCTGACTGGGGAGCGGATTGTGCAAGCCTCGTTACACTGTTCACAGATAAGTAACTAAATACACTCACTGCTAAGACCTGCCCAGAGAGAAAAGAAATGTGTGTACTTAGTAAATATGATTAGTGGTTTAAAATGGTTGTCAAAATGTCTTGAATTAAACTTACATTTAAAGGTGCACTACATAACCATCTCTATGGATAAGTTATGCAGTATGGCATTAGTGCAGGGGTTAAAGAAAAAAACAAAATTGACTGAAACATTTTCAAAAAAAGCGTTTTAAAATAGAACAATGCTGCGATGTGCGAATTATAGATTTTCTATAAATATGAGGAAATTGTTTTGGAGGAAATAAGCCTGATACAAATGACACTACTACAGTCGAATACAATCTACTTCGATGAGCTCAGAGCTATGAGTTAAGAAGATTTAGCCTTTGCGGTAAGAAGGTAGAAGGTAGAAGGTAGAAGGTAAAAGGTAGAAGGGTCTGGGTGTCCTCCACCCGAAAATATTCAAAATAAGAAGGTAAAAAATGTCCTATATAACTATCAGTTATAGAAGGGACTTTGGGTATAGAAAACTATCTAAATATCTATATCTATCTAAATATTACTACACAGTTAGGCTAAAAAGATCTCCTACCACAGAAGTATAGTAGTACATTATAGAGCAGGGGTGTCAAACTCATTTGGGCCAGGGGCCGCTTTTCGGTGCTCAGGTTGGGTCGCGGGCCGAACATAATGTAAAAAATAAAACAATAAAAAAATATAACAAATGTTATATAGCCTAGTAATAGTTCTATGTGGACACTGAGTCCATATTCATGCAGCAGCAGCAGCAGGAACAGGAACATGGACGTGTGATATGATTCTGATGTGAAGCGGGCGCTACAGGTCATCGCTGCCGGTGTGTTCGATTTTAAACCTGCTGCGATGAGTGTAGCTGGTCGCTGTCCCTCGGCACTTGAGCTGGCAGCACACAGCGCGGGGGAGGGGCCGCGGGGGAGCAGCGCGGGGGAGGGCCCGCGGCTGCAAAGGATTGTGGGAATTGTAGTTCTAGCGATAAAAACGCGATATATCTATTGGAAATGAATAATTATAAACTAGAAATGTTTGGCGGGCCAGATGAAAACGTCTGGCGGGCCACATCTGGCCCGCGGGCCTTGAGTTTGACACATGTGTTATAGAGTATCACAGAGTATTACAGAATTGTGTTTGAATGTACATTCAAAGGCATACATTTTTATACCTGATTTAGATGACACTGCAGCTTATACTTTAATGAGCCCATAGCAATGAAAACAGGAGATTAGAGAATATGATGTGAAGGTGTTAGGTGATTTGTAAAAGGCCATTCTGGAGCTCTGCTTGAACATTTTAGATTCTATGTCCTGTATTTGCGTAAGAAAGGGCATGCGCACAGCTGGACATCTTCCTTACAGCACCAGTGACAAATACTAATTTACAATATTGCAACCTTTTGGTCCATGGCCTTTGTAAGGCAAATAGTTACAGTATATGTGGATAGGAAGCCATCGTAAACAGGGTGTGGCTGGCTACGGCACAAGATGCTCGCATAAAGACACATATAGCAAAAGTTTCCCATATTTGTAAATAAGCATAATACCTAGGACTTGCCCTTTGCGACTTGAGACTTGACTTGAGCTTAATGACATAGAATGACTTGGGTTTTTCAGGTTAGTTATAATTCTAAAGAACTATAATGTATGTAAATGCATTTGTGTTTACACGAGCCATGTGCTCTTATACTTTCGGTTTCACAACCGCAGCGCTTAAAATCACTTCAGGGAAGGACGGGATGAATGTGTGCATCTTTGCATGGATTAAAACCAGGCCTGGACTGCCCATCTTGGGCATTCTCATTGTCACCCGGGCCGGGCCATGAAAAGCCGACAAGCCAGTGATGGACGCAGGAGCGCCAGTCGCTGCACCGTGAGGCCGCCTGCACCGTGAGGCCCCTGCACCGTGAGGCCCCTGCACAGCGAGGCCCCTGCACCGCGAGGCCCCTGCACCGCGAGGCCCTTTCACCGCGAGGCCCCTTCACCGCGAGGCCCCTGCACCACGAGGCCGCTGCACCACGAGGCCGCTGCACCACGAGGCCGCTGCACCACGAGGCCGCTGCAGTAATGAGCCTGGTCATTAACAGCGATCGCTGGTATAAAATGCTGAAATTAAGATATTCATTAAAAAGAACTGTAGGGATGAGACCATAAAGGCAGCCTACACGGACCGATCTTCACGGCAGTTTTTATTTTACGTTGATACAGCTCATATTTGCATGTTTTGGTTATTTTTAGCTAATTGAAAAAATATGTTAGTTTTCATTCAGCGCCATCGAAGCGTTTACCGCGGGTGCTGTGTATTCCTGACTTGATCTCAGCAGATCTATGTTTGGAATTTTGTTCATTGACAATGGCAATAAACCCTTTCTGATTCTGATTCTGGTTCTGATTAGTCCACACTTTTCTGGCAGATGTCCAGGGGTGTTATTTACAAGCAGTGCTCTGGGATCACTAACAGGGGAACCAGATGGAAATATATATTTTATGATGTATTCAGACTTCAATCATTTAATTTTGATCCAACAGTAACATAGTTCTAGCATAAACTTGTTTTTAAAGATTTAAAGAGAACATTGGCTTATAAAAAAAACACTTTTGAAGCATTAAAGTCTTTAACAATACACTGTGCAACATTTTAATACAAGGCCATAGATCAGGGCTATTCAACATCAGGCCAAATCAGGCCCTCAGAGAGATGAATCCGGCCCTCGACCCATCTTCCAAATATTAAAAAATATCTCTCGTTTACTGGTTTAATCCTGGGTTAGCATTAGTTTAGACCTGATTTGTTCTTGGTTTAGTCCTTGTTTAATTCTTATTTATACCTGTTTTGACTCTGGGTTAGTCCTGGTTCAGACCCGGTTGGTACTAGTGTAGACCTAGTTTAATTCTTGTTTAGTACTTACTGGATGGGCAATATTGCAAAGAAATGTTGGTAAAGCATTTTGGATCTTATTTCTCACCAAAATCTAATCTACAGGTAGTTGTAATAACTCAATTTATTGAGACAGTGTTGGGGATGTTTTTTGAGACCAACTTCTTTTCTACAATGGCATGTTGTGCACCTCCGGCCCAGAGGCCTTGGCCATCCAAAAAATCTGGCCCGCAGAAAAATGAAGTTGAATAGCCCTGCGATAATACCAAGTTCGCAATGTAAAATACACTGAAACGGAAAAGCAGTCTTTGGACCAAATCCCCCAGTTACATTTGAATGAAATACACAAATAATAAGTTTGTCTTAGCATACTGATTATAGGAATTGTATTATTTACAAATTTACAAAATTGGCAATATTTTATTATTTATAGCACATGTGTCAAACTCAAGACGTTTTAATCTGGCCCACTGAACATTTCTAGCATTTTTTTAATAGTGTTTTTATCGTTGGAACTACAATTCCCACAATCCTTTACAGCTGCGGCCTCTCCCCAGCGCTGCTCTGCGCTGCAAGGTGTGCTGCCAGCGCAAGTACCGAAGGCTGAAAGTGCAGATGCCGACTCACTTTACAGACTTAAGTAGTGGTTTGAGCGAGGAAAAAGACTTGTGGTTTTTGTAAACATGAGGAATAAAGAAAGGAGGAGCTGTGCTAAAAGCGGCGCTAATGTGAAGCTAGCAACAAGAAAACAAACTTCTTTGATGACAGCTCTATGAGGAAAACATCCAAACCATTGCAAAACCTGGACAGATCATGAGCAACAGGGAAAGTATGACCGAATGAAGCTGTGAGCTCTCATTTGATTCACTACATGAATAATTTGTCACTAAAATAAGCTTAAACTATAAAAATAGTGAGCTCATATTGAGTTAGTGCAGCAATATTAACATGTCTGTGATATAAACATTTAATATCAGAATCATATCAAAAGTCCATGTTCCTCTTCCTGCTGCTGCATGAATATGGACTCAGTCTTTCACCTGCTGCAGATTTGTGCAACAATGTTCACATATAACTATTACTAGGCTATATAAAATGTGTTATATTTTTTTATCGTTTTATTTTTTACATTATGTTCGACCAGCGACCCAGCCTGAGCGTCGAAATTCGGCCTGCGGCCCAAAATGAGTTTGACACCCCTGATTTATAGGATCAAACAATAAATTCTTGCTCTACAGTGTTATGGATTCACTAAGATCTGATTTATTTTCTTCAGTTTATTTGCTTTTATAAGTCGAATGCTCTTTGTGGCGCTGAACATAAACACGGTGCACTACGTGTGATTTTGTGTTCTATTTTGCGCAAGCGGGTCACATCAAGCTGCATTCCGTTCACACCAGACACAAACTGCAATCGCATTTTTAAAAAAAATTTGAACGACCACATAAAAAAAATCTGAATTGGGCATCATACCCTTGCACAGAGGTAATTTACTCCCACCTCTGTTTACAGACCTTAATTTAACCAGGAAAGTCCCACTGAGATGTAGCATCTCTTTTTCAGGGGAGTCCTGGCCCCTATTGTATATGTTTTATGTGAAATGGACATAGATGTCAGTATCAAATACGTAACTGCCGAGATTTCATGTGTACACCTAGGCATAGAGCTGTGCTGTGACCTTTTCCAGCCACATTTTACAAACAATATTTAAAATAAATTAATCGTTGAGTCCCTTCAGTGTCAGGGTTTGTAGAGTTTCAATCCAAAAAGCTTCTCTTTGTTTTAGAAACGTGTCATGGTCACCTCCTCTATGAGGAGGAGGGACCAGCCCTAGACCAACAAAACTAAGTGCGCTCACATCATGGTGGGCATCATTAAAAAAAATAATTAAGCCACACACACACACATACACTAAAAAAAAAACACAAAATAAAAAAGAATGATTAATATGCTAAAATTAATTTCTCTACCATGAAATGTGTATGCATGATTTATTTTAAACTTTCAAATTAAAATAAGCCTATTTTTAAACTACTATTAACTCATTCAAACTGATTAAAATATTTACAATTTAGGACACTGCAGTAGCCAGCTTTATTTTATAGAATCTAAATAAATAAAACTGCCTCAGTTTTGGTGTGAATCAAGGTTTGTCATTATTGACATTGACTTTGGTTTGTGTTGGTATGATGCTGTCACCACAGAATCGAATGTCTCCCAGTCTGTGATGTCCAAACACGCACGTAGCTCGTCCACTGCCTCATTGGTCCACTTCTTAGATTTCCTCACTACAGGTTTCGAGAGCTTCAGCCTCTGTTTGTACGTGGGGATCAGGTGGATCATGACGTGATCTGAGAAGCAGAGAGCAGTGCGGAACACGGCGCGGAAGGCGTTACTGACTGTTGTGTAACAGTGATCCAACGTGCTCTGCTCTCTGGTTGGAACTTTAATAAACTGTCTGTACTTTGGTAGTTCGTGGCTGAGATTCCCCTTGTTAAAATCACCCAGGATAATACACAAGGAGTCCGCTCCACACTCAGAATCTGGTCCGCGAGCCACGTGCACGTTTGCGCTCGATGGGATGTAAACAGCCAGAATGAATGAAGCGAACTCATGTGGAGAGTATAATTGTTTGCCGTTAATGAAAAGATATTCCAGATCAGGAGAGCAGTGCTTGGAGATCACAGTCACATCCTATGACCAGGTGTTGTTGATGTAAAAACAGACTCCTCCGCCACGTGTTTTTCCCCCGGAGAGAATCTTTTGTCTGTCGGCACGAAGAAGCTCGAAGCCCTCCAGCTGCACGGCACAGTCTGGGACCAGCTCGCTGAGCCACGTCTCCATGAAGCACAAAACAGGAGATGAAGAAAAGTCTCTGTTTCGTCTCATCAGCAGCGCCAGTTCATCCATTTTGTTGGAGAGTGAGCGAATGTTAGAGAGGAAAATTCCAGGTAAGGGCGTCTGTGCTCCGCGCATGCAGAGACGCACGAGGACCCCCGCATGTTTTCCTCGTCTGCGGCTTCTCACTCTTTTAACCAAAAGGAGAGCTAATTCTGCAGCAGAAGCTAAACTAATTCTGCAGCAGAAGCTAAACTAATTCTGCAGCAGAAGCTAAATACTATCGGCTTTGATCATATATGTCCCATGCGTGCGACCGCCTGAGGTGTGTGGCACCAGGGCTGTAAAGAATAATCACAATTATTCATTACAGTTATTGTGATTATTCATGTGACAATTATTGTGACAAGAATAATTTTAACATCCATTTGTAGCATTACACGTTCCCATCTCCAGTCCACTCATACATGTTTTTCAAGGTGGTTTTGAGCAATAAAAACACTTATTATTGAATGTGCAAGATAGTTGTGACTGTGGAACATTACAGGCAAACAAATGATACAATCTCCATAGAGACAAGCAGCTACATAGTGCAACAGATTTTGGGCAAGGTTATTAATCAGGGTGCCTTACTGAGCATGTTTTAGGCTGATGGGGGAAGCCAGGGCACTAGTTGGATCACCTAGACACAGGAAGAATAGAAAGGCTTTACTTTGTCTGGAAACCAACTAAATGGGAACCTTATTACTATGAGGCGAGAGTGCATGTTTGCCATAGCGCCTCAAAACACAGCCCTAAACATTTTAATTGAATCAAAACATTTCATAAAGTTGAAAGAATGTGAATCATCTTCCTTTTAGTGAGGAGAAAAACATATCCGTGCCATAAAGACTTTGGCACTGCTGTTGTGGAAGTGGAAATAGTGAGTCACGTAGGGAATTTTATTGGCTGGATTAGGTTCTTGTTATGAACTGTTTTTTAATGTGATGAAGACTCAATATGGCGGGGACGTAAACCTTGCTCCTATAATGATACAGAGTTGAGGAGGGGTTTTAAATTTAGGCTGCGGCCTGGGAGGCTGCACACCTAATAGCTCTGCTTTGTGGACGCCGAGACAAGCCAATAGCAGAGAACCAGAGGCAGCCAAAACACAAAGCATAATATTTAGGCTGGCGACAGACAGCACGGATTTTTCATCTTTCAGATTTGTCTCCAAAATCTACATGTGCTCTGCCACTGCTTTATGTGCACTTCTGTATGTTCCGAGCAAAATATCTAGCAAAATGAACTCATTACAGCTGAAACATGAATTGACGTTTAACTAAAGTTTTAATGTGCAAATAGGCAAATAGGCCAGTCATGATAATTACTATATCGACTTATCATTCAAAAATGAATAGTTGGGACAATATTTTTATGGCTCAATATTTATCGTGTGTATATTTTCTTTGCACGAGCAGGATTTTTAAAAATGTTATATTGTACATTAAAATTTGAGCTGTACAGGGATAAATAAGCTTTTTATGACTTAAGACTGTGTTGCATTCTGCTTTTTATTTTTGCAGCTCCTGTTTTTAGCAATATTATACATTTAGAAAAAGGTTTATTTGTGGTTTTCCTGCTTTAATGTTGCTGAGACATGGACATAACATATATATATATTTTTTAATATTTTTCACATAAAAACAAACATGAAAAATATCACAATAATATTTGGGACGTATAGAGATTTCTGTTCTGTTGAGAATTATGATTTCGGGATCTGGCATCAATTCACAGTGCACATCCAAGAGCAATAACATTTCACATGAAGTCTAAAGAGAGTTAGCCTGTTCTTGTTTGTCACAAAAGAGGATATTTTGTTGTTTGCAGTCTTGCGGATTATTGATGGCATTAGTTTAAATTTCAATATTGAACTTGCGGTCATAAAGCCTCTCCTAAAGAAGGTCAGTCTTAATGCTGCAGAACTGAGTAAATACCGGCCCATCTCTATTCTATTTTTGGTCCTCGAAAATGTTGTGCACAAACAGCTCACTGCCTCTAACAAACCTCTTCATGCTGCCGTTAGGTAATACGCAGCAAAAATGTGTCCAATCACAGTTATTTATTTAATTGACAGCAGTTGAATATGGACAGTGGATTCACTCTGTCACTGCATCCAACAGATCAGTGTGTGGATGCAAAACAACTTTCTCCAGCTGAAATCAGACAAGACTGAAATCATTGTCTCTGGCCCACAGAAACAAAGAGAAAGTGTTAACAGTCACCTCCAGAGTCTCACTCTAAAACCTACAAATCAAGTTAGAAATCTGGGAGTAATAATGGACTCAGACTTGAATTTTAACAGCCAAGCCACGTCAAATCAATAACATCAACAGCTATTTACCATCCAAAAAACATTGCCAAAATCAAAAGTATCATGTCTAAACCAGACGTGGAGAGACTTATCCATGCGTTTGTCTCTAGTAGGTTAGACTGCTCACTGGTCTCTCCAAACGATGCTGCTCTGCACTGGCTCCCTGTGGCTCTGAGAAAAGACTTTAAAGCAGCTCTGCTTGTATACAAGTCTCTCCATGGCCTAGCACCAAAGTACATCTCAGACATGTTAACGCCATATTAACCATCTCGGACTCTGAGGACTTCAGGGACCGGCCTCCTGCTGGTGCCCAGAGTCAGGACTAAACATGGGGAATCTGCATTTCAGTTTTATGACAATGTTCCAATTTAGGCTAAAAATTGTTTTGTTTAGCTGTGCATATGACTGAAATGAGTCTATTTGCACTCTTCTCTTTTATTGTCTTAAACAGCTTTGTGATTTCTGTCATGTCTTTGTTGAATTAATGAATGTTTTCCAGTTGCGTGAAACACTTTGAGTTGCCTTGTATACGAATTGTGCTCTACAAATAATCTTGCCTTGCCTTGATTGAAATTTTTGAGTGTTTTTTGAGGTTCAGAGGGAAAAGACTTACTGGTTACTTACTGGACTTACTGGCATGGTTTTGATGAGGGAACACGATAAAACATGTCATGTTTCGGTCATGTTTAAAATGTGCACCGTGAACTGAACTGAGTTATATTCTTTAAAATAAATAATGCATATTTAATCAAAATTGCAATGAATTCCTTTTCCAAGCTATAGCAAGCACCATCTCGTCCGGAGATCCGGGCCTAAGCGCCGTCTCGTCCGGACCCAAACTTCTGACACGAAACTTTGGAATTAATCACGTAAGCAGTGCAACCTCCTAGTGTGTTAGTGATGAACGGATTTGAATAAATTGTTTTAGACAAATTTTTGCATCTTTCCTTTGATCCCATCTCGTTCTCTCTCCCCCTCACAATTTTGTAATAAATGTGTTTATGACAAGCTGACACATATTCATGGGGAAAGGAGTCTAACGAGAAAATTAATTAAGACCATGTCACGGGTCAGCCTTTCATGAGCCTCAACTCGCCACACTAATAAACAATCATTTCTGTCCCAATCCGCACCCATAGGTCAGATCGCAGCGCCGCTGAAGAAAGCTTTTACAGCAATATCAGTCACAATGTCTGTAAAAGAAGATGAGACTGATGAGAGAGCTTCGCAAAACTATTCCGCTCATTAGAGCAATAAGAGGAACGCGCAGACACATGCTACTGTATGTGTGCACTGCAGCAGGCAGCTAGGTGCACGTAACGCCAATCAGCCAATCAAAGAGTCCAGTGTGCAGAATCCTGCTTTACTTTACTTTACTTAAAATTTACTTCAATTAATAAAAAAATTATATTTCAATTAACGTAAAAAACACAATTAGGCTCTTTGATATAAAATATAATAATTGGTATATTGTGAAAAATAAGTAGGCCAAATTTAATACTCTTATACTATACTATAAAAGTGGCTTAAAAGAGACGCCGTGGCGTTCCGGACATAAGCCGGATTGGTGAGATTGGTAAGAGTGAAATACCTCTTTGAGATGGTCTGCGCTGCCCCAGGACGCCGAGCGCTGGTGAGGAGCCCCTTGCTCTGCTGCTGTCTCCTCCGCCCACAAGCCTGGAGTCTGGAGGGAACAAACCAGGAGATCAAGTTTAAAATGATTCATCAAATAGGGAGTTATTACAACCAGGAAATACAAAACTGTTTGAAAAGCAAATACATCCGAACTCTCAAGGGGAATCACCTCAAAACTATATAAATGTATTACTGATCTTGACAACAATTCTGGTACACCAAAAGTAAATGGGAAAAAGAAGGAAACTGTTGTAACTGATGAAGAATGGGAACATAGAAGCACATCTCAATGGAGAACTACAAAATCACATGTTGGGAAAGAATTCTGTGGGAAAAACGTTTCACAACATTTTATATCACCATGTCAAAGTGCACATTATTCACAGGGAAGTACTGCATGTTGGAGAAACTGTAGTTGCCAATAGAGATGTCGCGGTATCAAATTTGAGTGTTATTATTATTATTATTGTACGCACTGTACAGGAAGAGCCAGAGTCGGCTCTACCTCCTGAGGAGACTCCGGTGCTTTGGTGTGACAGGGCCACTCCTGAGGACCTTCAACGACTCGGTGGTGGCATCTGCCCTCCAGTACGGTGTGGTCTGCTGGAGCAGCAGCATCACAGAGAGGAAGAGGAAGAAGCTGGACAAAGTCATCAAGAAGTCCAGCTCCATCCTGGGCTGTGCTCTGGACTCGGTGCAGGAGGTGGGGGACAGAAGAGTCCTGGCTAAACTCACGTAAATGCTGGACCATGAGTCTCAACCCCTGCAGGACACTTCAGTGACAGACTGATCCACCCTCACTGTGTGAAGGAGAAGTTTCGCAGGTCTTTCCTTCCTGCTGCTGTCAGACTTTACAACAAACACTGTTAGTACTGAACGTGTAATTCGGCTTTCATAATCCTGTGCAATACTGTTACACTCCAGTGCAACACTGTGACATCATCCCTGTGCAATAATTGCTATCCAGATGACAGCTGTAAATAAGAGTGTTATTATTATTAAGATTATAAGAGTTTTTTTCTAAGTTTTTTTATGAGAGTTTTCTTTTTCCTTTTTTCTAAGTTATCTATTTTTATTATTATACTGTGCATAATCTTCTTCTGTACCCTTTGTTGCAACAGTGGAATTTCCCCATTGTGGGACAAATAAAGGTGATTTTATCTTATCTTATTATTAGTGTTATATTATTGTGAACATATAAATCTTTCATTTTCTTTAATTCCCGTGGTCTGACATGTTACTGTTCCTCAGGTTTGTGACAATTGCACTTTCAAAATAAAGTTCAAGTTGACATAATAATCATGATTATGCAGGTCACAATATAATCGTAAGAACCAAAAAAACAATAATTGTGATGATTTTAGAAGTCTTTTTAGTTCAACCTAAATCGTTAAAAAAAAAAACGACCTAAATGTAAATAATGTTTTTATTTGACAAAATCAGCCAGATAAAAACATTATTTACATTTAGGTCGTTTATTTATTTATTTTTAACGATGGTTGAACTAAAAAGACTTCTATAATCATCACAATTGTTGTTTTTTTTGGTTCTTCCGATTATATTGTGAGCTGAATAATCATGATTATCGATTAACCAAATTATCTTGACATCCCTAGTTGTCAAGCGGCTCATCCTTATCATGTGTTTTGGTACTGTCCTATTATTCATAAATACTAGATTGAGATTAGTAAAGCACTGCAGACTGTCTTCAACACTGACATTCCATTTGACTTTAAAACAATGTATCTCGGATGCAAATTAACAATGGAATACATGGATACTTGTGTATGTATTTTTGGCTGTAGCAAAAAAATCAATAACAAGGAAAATGGATTACAATTGTCAGACTGGACAGAAATAACTGCATATTCACAAAATAGAAAAATGTACTTTTATTTTTAACTTGAAAATGGACAAATTCACCGGACACTGAGACAGACGGGGCTGAAACTGCAGGGACATTACCTGACTGACAGTTCACTCTGTAGCCCTATCGATTAAGCCTAATTATTAAGCCTTATATTGAAAATAATGTTGAGAGTACTTCTGGTTACAAAGACCCTGAACACCTTGCAGAAACTCCTGTAGAAGGACACTGACATTTTTGCTCTATGATTAAAATAATAAAACGTATGGGTTATTCGATGCAAGTGGCAAAATTATTGCTTCAAACAGTAAGCTTTATCCAAAGCTCACGATCAGCTGAGCAGCTCATATTATTCTAGAGCAGAGCAGACAAATGCCAGAGCTACTTCCTCAACCAGCTCCAACATACCATTACTGAACTATTAATCAAATTCTATTTATTTTTGTAATGCCTGAAATCACAACAGCAGTTCCCTTGAAGGGCGACAATGAGTCAGAATCAGAATCAGAAAAGGTTATTGCCGTTGTCAATGAACAGAATTCACAAATATAGGAACTTGTTTCGGCAATGAAAACACATTATACAATGTTCATAGGAATTCAGCAGTCCCAGGTCCCAGCATCCCCTGTCCTCCAGACAAATGTCCCAGCATCCCCTGTCCTTACCCTTCTTCTCGGCAAAGAAAAACAATTTTCCTCACACAGCTAATAAACTGTAACTTACAGTTACAGTGTCCTGTAACAATGTACTGTAACTATAAGTTACAAATGCATCAGCTGGCTTTGCCCATGTACGAATATGTTAGCAGTCAATGAGGTAACATGCTCAGATCGGTTGCCATGTCTGTAGCTACAGAAGCAGTTCACCAATACAGAGTGACTGAATAGTGAATATGTAAACCATGAAGCTTCGTGTGTAAATGCATCAGGACATCACTAACCCCTGCCAAAAGTCTGTAACAAAAATGTAGAGATTAATGCTTTCTCACTGCCTGTAGAGATGAACCAGTTGAAGTCTTTCAGTTCGGATATTGATACTTTGGGTTCATGCCAGATATTAACCGATACCAGAGCCGAGTCTGAGAATGAACCAACCTTTAAGTAACTATAGAACAGCTTTGTATAAGTAAAAGTTGAATCAGATTGAGCATTTAGTGACCTCATTGTCTTCCCTCAAAACCCCGTACTGTCAGATCATTTCCTAATTACCTTTCAGTTTGTTCTTAAAGATTATCCAACCCCACAAAATAAAGTCATAATGAAAAGGACAATATCGGAAAAATCTATCTCAAAGTTAAAATAAATAATAGAGCGACATGTCATGTGATCCTGCTGAGAACGGCCTTAGTCCCAGTGTAAGTGATCAATTTGTCGACTTGATCATGAACTCTCTGAAGTCCGCTCTTGATGTTGCAGCTCCGCTAAAGCAGAAGGTCATTAGGCCAAAACGTGCCTCCCCATGGTACAATGAAGAACTGCGTTCACATAAACAAAGAGTTAGTAGAAAATTAGAAAGACCATTTTGTCGCTCCCATACGGAGGAATCCTAAAAGCATGGAAAATCTGCCTACTGTCCTATAAGCAGGCTCTGCGTAAGGCCCAAACCAGATACTATTCAAATTTAATAGAAGTCAACAAAAATAACACTAGATTTCTTTTCAGCACTGTAGCCAGGCTAACAAACTGTCACAGCGCAGTAGAGCCCTCAATCCCAGCTACTCTCAGCTCTAATGATTTTCTTCTATTTTTTAACAATAAATATAAAACAATCAGAGATAAATTAGATGAAACTACTCCCACTATTAACCCTGAACAAGCCCAAGCTGTAAAACTAGACTCCCATATAAATCCATAAGTAACACTGAACAAAGGTTCACTGCTGTTGATCAAGCAGAGATAACTTCAGCCATTATGTCCTCTAAAAAGTCATCTTGTATTCTAGACCCGATTCCAAGCAGACTCCTCAAAGACATTCTACCCTAATTATAGATTCTATTCTTAATATAATAAATACTTCACTAAAAAGTGGTTAGTTCCACAGTCCTTCAAACATGCAGTCATTAAACCGCTTCTGAAAAAGCCTTATCTTGATCCTGACCAGTTGATAAACTACAGGCCTATTTCAAATCAACCCTTTGTCTCTAAAATCCTTGAAAGAGTTGTAGTTAAGCTTTGTCGCCATCTACAGGACAATAACTTATTTGAAGTTTTCCAGTCAGGGTTCAGATCCCAACCACAGCACTGAAACTGCACTAGTTAAAGTCACAAATGATTTGTTATTAGCTGCTGACGATGGTTGGTCTCAATCCTGGTTCTATTGGACCTCAGTGCAGCGTTCGACACCATCGATCACAACATTCTACTGGCAGAGGTTAGAATCTGATGTAGGTGTCAGAGGGACAGCCCTCAGCTGGTTTAAATCCTACCTATCGGATAGGTACCAGTTTGTTAATGTAAACCAGAGCTCCACACCCTGTTCTAAAGTAACCTACGGTGTGCCACAGGGTTCAGTTCTCGGTCCAATTCTGTTCCATCTTTATATGCTCCCGTTAGGTAACATTATCAGAAAGCATAGCATTAACTTCCACTGCTATGCAGATGACACACAGCTGTATTTATCAATGAAACCTGATCAGACCGATCAAGCAGACAGACTTGGTGCTTGTGTGAAGGATATAAAAACCTGGATGACACTTAATTATCTGCTTCTTAACCCTGAAAAAACCGAGGTCATCGTACTAGGCTCCCTCTCATCTACGAGACGCTTTATCTGAGCAGATAGTCACACTGGACAACGTCAGTGTAGCCTCCAGCTCCACTGTAAGAAACCTTGGAGTCTTATTTGACCAAGAGCTCTCATTCAAAGTACATATAAATCAAGCCTGTAAAACAGCCTATTTCCATCTGCGTACTATAGCCAAAATCAGAAAAATCTTGCCTAAAAGCGATGCTGAAAAAACTTGTCCATGCGTTTGTAACATCTAGATTAGAATACTGTAACTCCCTGCTTGCAGCGTGCCCTAAAAGCGCCATAAAAAGCTTTCAACTGGTACAAAATGCAGCAGCAACATTACTAACAGGAACTAAAAGAAGAGAGCACATTACGCCGTGCTCGAGTCTCTTCACTGGCTCCCTGTCGAGTTTAGAATCAAATTAAAAATCCTCCTCCTGACTTAAATTACTTAAATAAATTACCTGGCCCCATCCTACCTCAAAGAGGCTATAGTACCTTATCATCCAAACAGAGCACTTCGCTCTCAAAATGCTGGACTTCTGGTGGTCCCAAGAGTCTCTAAAAGCACAGTAGGCGGTAGAGCGTTTAGCTACCAAGCTCCTGTGTTGTGGAATCAGCTTCCTGTCCATGTTAAAGAGGCCGACAGAGTCTCTTCATTTAAGACCAGGCTTAAAACGTTCCTCTTTGAAATCGCTTATGGTCAGGCCAGTTAGAAACAGGAATAAAACCTATAGTTCCCAGCTATGCTGCCCTAGGAGCAACTATACTGGGGGAAGTATGGCAGCTTGAGCACTATCCTCTGCTAAAGACTACTTTTACTATCAACAATATTTAATATTTCATTTCACTTGCAATTTGTTCATCGCTTTTCTTTCTTTTTCTCCCACTTCCCCGAGGGGAGTGGAGCAGGCACATCGAGGACCTGTGGATCCAGATGCTCCTCATCTGCCTGGAGAAACGGTCTGCCTGGAGAAACGGTCTCTACTCCATATGAACGGTTCTTCATCGGTCTCGAAGAATTGGTTCTCCTCCTGAGTGGGTCTTGCAAATTGGAGGCGCGTCCGCCTGTCCGTCCGAGGGAGTCGGATCTCTCCTTCAATGTGGAACTCCTACAGGTTTCTACTTTTTCCCAAAGAGGTTTGGTAGTTTTTCCTGGCCGAGAAGGACGGTCTAAGGACAGGGGAGCTTGGGACATCTGTCTAAGGACACAGGACGCTGGACATTTCCAAGTCCCTATGAACACTGTTTATTTTGTTTTCCACTGTAGCCCCTCGAGGCAACTACTGTTGTGATTTTGGGAGTTACAAAAATAAATTTAATTGAATTGAATTGAATAATTTAACAATAATATTAGAATAACAATAAACAAAGATCTCAGTTCATCTGAACAAGATGTGAGTAACAGACCTCAGTTCAGTGTCCAGGAGAAGCCAGGTGAACTCTGGTGACACAGGAAAGCCTCACTCTCGCTACACTTTTTGTTTCAGTTTGGTGATAAGACCCTTCAAGTATTTCCTCCGCATCCGGTGTAAAAAATCTGTAGCAATATGACATTTGAGTCTTATGTGTTTTATTATATAAATTCATAGTCTCAAACAGGATATTGGCTGAACCGTTGTGGATCGGAAATGATACCGTATAGGGGCATCCCCAACTATGTGAACACTATGCAAAACTGTACTAGGCTGATGATGTTTTATATTTACTGGGGATTATCTTATGAAGCATTTCAAATGGTCTTTTGTTCATCAAATGCCAAAAGTGCACCTCTTTGCAGAACTCTGAAACTGAACAAACACATTTGCCACAGAACACAGCCTATGTTATAGTCTAGTATGCATATTAAGAACCCTGAGCAGCAACTTGCGCTGCTCTGCTGGGCTTCTCTTGAGGACAGCAGATGAAATGAGACCTTGTGTCCTCATAAAGGCTCCAGTGTGTGCGCTGGATGGCAGATGTGGAGCTTAGCAGGCATTAGCATTTCGCTCGCGGCCCGCGGAACGAGCAACAGCGTTTGAAGACGGAGCCAGAGGAACGAGGGAGCGGAGGTCTAATCCATTCATACAGCACAGAATGCACAGAGGCGGGAAGGACAAGTCTCACACATGCTCCATGACGTCAAGTATGCTCCGCACAACGGCCAAGTGAACCAGAGGACAACTGTGGACCAAATACTGCTCACTACATGATCTTTTTCAGTTGGTTTAGTTTTAGTTTAAAACATGTAGGAATGTTGTGAATTCAACCAGGAAGACTGTATTTACTCCTCATATCAACCTGCTACTTTTGCATCTTGACCAATCATCTCAAACTATAAAAACACAACTTGTTTCCCAAATTTTGTCGATTCATGTACAACGTTTGCTGGCACAGCTCTTTATTTTTCTGTGCCGTAGTTTAGTTGTGTGTCTGCATCTGAATGCAGTTTCAGAGTGACGCTCCAGTTTGTGTACACACTGACCATTCTGACTGAGGCAGAGCTGGATTTAAATACTCTGAACTAAACTACTAATTTAGGAATAAACGTTAACTTCAGCACAGATCACACCAGTGACAACATAGGACTTATTTTTTATCAGTGTTTGTGTGGAGAAGAGAGAAGATTCTCATAAACTAGCACACATGTTGCTACTGCTGCTGTGTAACAGCATCATACTGGATTATATTCACAATGGATAATTTGAAGTCAGGATTAAAATAAATCTTATTTGTGAAGAGTTGTGATCTGAGGTCTGAGTGTTGTAAATGAGTCAATTTTGATGCTTTATTTCTTTTGTTCACTTTAGTTAGTTTTTATTTATTTATTTATTTCCACTGTAGCCCCTGTTGTACTGTTGCGATTTTGGGCGTTACAAAAATAAATGTAATTGAATTGAATTGAGTTAGCCCTTAGCACATGAAATGCTACCAAAACATTGTAAGCATTGACACTGTTCTCTCATTAGCTACTGTAAAGTGGTTATGGCTATATCCGTGTTTCCTGGACTGACTAGACATGTAAATAGGTTGTGAAAAGTTAATGGTTGCAATTTATGTTTATTAATTACCGCAACGATCAGGCTCACCACAGACTCGTGAATTCACCTCAATAGTTTAAGTCTACCAAAAACAATGTTGTGCAAACATACATCCAGCCTTTAAAATTCACGGTTAAGAGGAAAAATTAAAATAAATGCCGCCTTAATAAACCCAATTTAAAATTAATAGAGCCTGACACACATTTTATAATCAGCTGCCAATAAGCAGTTTATTTTAAATGACTAAATACATCAGTAGTTATATCTGCCACTGGCACCTCCGACTTCATAACCCTATATCACTCCCCCAAAATCCATATCATTTGGGTCCTAACGTGCATAATGATATTCTTAAGCAACTACAACAAACGGAAAATAATTTGATTCCATGTCTCGATGTGACATTTTTTGAGCGGAGGGACAGGAGGTAGGCGAATTGTAAAAGGCTGCTCTGGAGCTCCGCCTGAACATTTTAGATTTAGATTTTTGTTTTGTTTTTTGTGTGAGGAAAATTCTGGAAAATTATTTGCACATTGAGGTAAAAACGATCAAACGGGTCCTTAAATTACACCACAGTACTAATACTACACACTGCAGTAGTGCACAGGGGCGAGGAGTTCTCTGGAGAAGCATTGAGCACTTCTGAAAAACCATTAAGCCCAACAACTTGTGCATATATAAAAGCACTTCATTAAATATGCATGTGACGGCCTTTAATTTGCAGAACATGTTACATTTTGTGATGGTGAATCATTCGTAGACTGCATGTGTGTTGGGACGATTACATTATTTTGAGAATTCAAACATTCAAAAAACAAAAACAAAGCAAAGGCAGTTTGCTTTGACATTAGCATTAGCGCTCTTCCACGAAGACATCGCCACACGTGCTTGAGCTCAACTCAAGCGCAAATTAGAGTTTAGATCAGGCACAAAACATCCAGCCTGACCCAGCTCAAGCACATGTAGCGATACTATCTGAACCCATCCGGATCAAATCATTCACTGCTCAACCGCGCACTAAAAGAACCGGGTAACGTGAATGAAACTATTTTCAAAAATGTTTATCTTTTGTGCAGAGTTTTAGATAAAGAATAAGCACATCAAAGCATTTGCATGATGCTTTAGTGCTTTAGTCATTTGCACACTCTCCCTCACTCACTTTTCCTCTTTTGGGCCATTTGCGTCTTCTATTTGCGCTTCTCTTAAAACCCTGTGCAGGTGCCACACATTTTCATTCACATGTCTTTTACCCTCACACACAGTAATAAAAATATTAATTACTTAATTAATTGTACTTGTAATGCGCTTTACAGGCTTGTCGAAGCCTCTCAAAGCACTACACTGTAGTCATTATGCTTTTCATCCCATACAGTGGTGATAAGCTACTATTGTAGACTGACGGAACCAAGGCTGCCAATCTGCACCCTTTTCATGCTAGGCAATGTGGATTAATTGTGTCAATAATTTTTACATAATTTCACAATTTCTTTTGTAGTTTTTAGCCCTAGTTTAGGAGGTTTAGGCCTGATGTTGGTCTAGTTTTAATTTAGTCCTATTCTAGACTAAGCCTATTAGTCAGAAGCCTATTTTAGTCCTGTTTTATAGCTTATCCTTGTGTTGTTCTGAATATGGTTTGTTTAGTACTGGTTTAAAGCTGGTCTTGCTTTAGGTCTCCTGTGATCTGCACTAGTCAGGTCGGGGTTTTGGTAAACACTGGGATTGCCTTACTTGGGTTTTAGTGCTTTAGTTCTGTTTTTAGTAATGTGACGGAGCAAGATTGTTCTTCTTGTGGATCATATAGAGATAAAACATATCACTGTAGTGCCAAAAGGAAAGAGTGGTTGATGCATACTAAAAATAGGAATCCAATATTGTCCATTGTTTATTGAATTTGTCTATTTTCAAATTGAATCCGGCGGTTATTTTTTCCATTGTGCGTATGTCAGTTATGATGTCCGTCCTGTCCTTAATCATCGGAGTAGTTTCTGTCATACATTTTTTTGTGATTGCCTTCTTCCCGGCTGCCAGAAGTACGCTCCAAAGATCCATTATGTCCATGGCGGGAGTTTTGAGGCCTAAATACATTGCTCCAAAATTGAGTGGGATAGCAGTGTCAAAAATAGTCTGCATTGTCTTGTTAATTTGTGCCCAATATTTCTGTGCAACAGGACAGTCCCAAAGCACATGGTAATGGTTGGCCTCCCGGCAACCACAGTTTCTCCAGCATTCAGCACCTTCCTGTAAATAATTTGCACTTTGACATGGTGTTATGAAAAAACAGGTCACATTCTTCCAACAACACAGAACTTTGTTGTCCTCCATTGTGATGTGCATATATCTTCCCACTCCTCGTCCGTCAAAACAAAATAACCTTCCTTTTCTAACACAATTTTAATATATTTAGTAGATTGGCTGTCAAAGTCATTGATGCTTCCATATACTTTAGATATTATTATCCTTGAAAGTTCCTATTTATATGCTTTAATAAAGATTTCAGTCAGAAGTTTATAATTGTTATTGCTTTGTTTTATTTCTTGATTATAATAACTCTAAAATAATTTGTAAGTACCTATAAAAGTTATTTCTCCAAACCAAAGGATTTTTTCAACATATCGAAGCTTGTCATTTGATTTTCTCTTACAATCTGGTGTAAAACTCTTATGGCCTTTTGTAATCCAAATCTTAAATGTCAGGTTGGTGCGGTTTGTCTTAAAACTTGGTCATAAATCAACCAGTTTAAGATTTTAATATCTTTGTTCAATTTATATGTTTTGATTACGTATTTTCGTATTTTTCGGACTTTAAGCTACTACTTTCCCCCCCCCCCGTTACAACAGTGCGTCTAATCTATAGATTAGGCTAACGGCTGCCGGGGGGCACTCCAGCAGGAAGCGCAAGCATTTGGCACTGTGTAAAAGAAGATGTCAGTGGACAGTGGAAGCACTTGGGGAAACACTCACACACAACATTCATACCTACAAAGCAAGTTTATTTGTCGAGCACAATTCGTACACAAGGCAATTCAAAGGGCTTCACACGACAGGAAAAAAAATCACAAAACAGATGAAAACATTAAAGAGAAGAGCGCAAATAAAATCATTTCAGTCCTATGTACAACTAAACAAAATTGATTTTAGCCTGTTTCACATCTAAAGTAAAACGTCAGAGTTGGGATTCGAACTCACAACACTGCGGCCAGCTGCACTGATTTCTTCATGTAATAAAGTAAAGTAAATGAGATAGGTGAGTGCTCTCTGCATCTAATTATAGTGTTTAATTCTCAGAGAAGCAGGAAGAGCAATGTTAGCATGCTAATGTTTGTTAGCTTTACAGTCTAAACTCTGTTTTGGGCTCTGAAAGTTGTGAAAAGCTAAGTGTAAAAGCATGTCGGTGTAATCCCTTATTCGTCCAGGAGTGTTCCATTGTAGAAAAAGATTCAGTTGTAGTCATCTGACTACAACTGAATCTTTTTCTACTATGTGTAAAAGCTAAATTATTAACTTTAATTATTAACTTAATTAGAATACTCGGAATTATGCATTATGTGTGAGAAATAAGGATGTCAAGATTAACCGGTTAATCAATAATCGTGATTATTCAGGTCACAATATAATGGTAAAATCTAAAAACTAATAATTGTGACTATTTTAGAAGCAAAATTATGTAATTTGTATCCAATCTGGACCTCAAAAAACACCCAAATGTATAGTGAGTTTTATGTGCCAGTTTATATCACAATACCTTTACTTTTGCATTCAGAAAGTTTGAGCTCATAAAGCTGGTTGTCTTAATGTATGAATAGTGATGTATTAGAATGAAAGAAAATGAAGGATTACGATTTTATTTTGTGTCGTTCCAATAATCATGTATAATCGTTAAATGGTCATGCTTCTTTTCACAATAATCGTAACAAAAATTTGATAGCGTGACATCCTAGTGAGAAATTAATTTTGACTGATGCAGTTAAAACTGTTAAAAATGGAAAAACGAGTTGTTTTTCTTTCTTTTTTAAAGAATGTTTTTATCCCAAGGCCCTACCTGACAAGCCAGCTGCAGTGTAAAAGGGGAAGAGAGGGGGCACAGACAGTTGGCAAATGTCAAGGGCCAGACCCGGACCCGAACCCACAAAGCCGGTGGCAGCACTCCCAACCACTTCAACACCAGTGAAGCACTAGTTCTGTTTTTCAAGTTAGCAAGTAAGTTAAAGTAAAAATCAAGTACAGCTGGTAAGTAGCATGTTGAATAGAGCAGTGGGCTGTTGGTTGGTTGTTTGAATGGCAGGCTGGGACAAGTGGAGGCCATTGCTGTGAGAAGAGTGGTAGAAACACTTGTACTCCTTCACAATGTTATCACACAAGGCCCACACAATCTAGATTTAGATACACATTTTTATTGTGATAAAAATGAAAATGAGAAAATGAGAATTATTTTCTAGCGTGTGCTACTAAAAATATCAGTCGGTCTGAGCGAGTAAAAAAAAAATATTTTAAAAAAAATGCAGAGAGGATTTGAAGACATGGGGCAGGTGAAAAAAGTTAAACATGTTTTCTGTCCCAACACCACCGTCTGCTCTAAAACTCAGATTGTGCACCGCACTCACACAGCAGCAGCCACGGCTTGTAGCCTACAGTCTCTAACCTTTTCAGTTGTGTTTCCACTCGCTCTGCTGCGCTCCCATCTCTGACTGCTCGTTAGTCTTGTGCTATGTCAATGTCAAACTTTATTTCTAAAGCACATTTACAACTTCAAAAGCTGCTTTAAAAGCTAAAAGTGCTGTACAAACAAGTGCAATAAAATACATTAGCCACACATAAAATACAATCAATTACAATTGCACATAATATTATTAAAAATAATGACTCAGCTCAGTTATTTTCAAAAGGCCAGAGAGAAAAGTTACGTTTTTAACAAAGATTGTGTCTCAGCAGCTCTAACATGAAGAGGCAGGCTTTTCCAGAGCCTGGGCCCCGCCACAGAGAAAGCTCTGTCGCCTCTGCTTTTTAGCTTTGATCTGGGCACAGCTGATAAGAGTACCGCATGGTATGAATAGGAACATGTTGGGACAAATAACAGGGAGCCAGACCATTTAGAGACTTAAAAACTATGAGCAACATTTTAAATTGGATTCTCTGGATAACTGGAAGCCAGTGCAATGCTATCAGGACTGCAGTAATGTGTTGGTGACACCTTGTACCTATGAGCAGCCGGGTCGCCGCATTCTGGACTAACTGCAAATGTTCCTGGTCCTGTGCCTCTCTCACCCTTCGCTTTTATAGCACAGCCAAAATGCAGACTCTGTCCCCATGTACGACGATACAGTCCAATCTGATGGAAAGAGCGAATTCTGGGGGTTAAATCATATATAGCGTAGAACTAAGTGTTAAAATTTAAAACATTTTAACTCAAAATTATTGTTGGCGACAAAAAGAACAGCGAACTGACATCACTGCATCAGTGAACAAATGAGAGAGTGAGGAAGAGATCAAAAGCACCTTCTGATCTGCGGCACCCGCAGTGGCATCAAATACGCTCTAATACAATTACATGGGGAATTGCACAATTGCACTGCCATTGCCGTTAGTTTATTATGATTATGTTTTTACTGGCAAATGTTTGTTATAAAGATAACAGACACTTATGCCGTTGGTATGTGTTTGCCTTCTAACCAGAAAGTAGGATAAAATCTAACCCACTGCCTTGGTGTGCCTGGGCAAGACACTGTAACAACATAACACGCACAAAAGTAAGTCAATAGGCTGAGACATAAGAACTTGAATGAATGTATCAAAGTACAAGGAACACAAACTTGTCAAACGTCAACACAAAGCGTGTCACTGATAAACAGCGGAAAGAGCAGCCAGAATGTTAGTATTAAACCATTAAACACACATTGCGCGTTGTTTGTAATGTTATTGTCCTTTAAACATGATCTTTACTTTGGCATCACATGTTATAGAACTTCAAATAATGTATGTATTAAAAAGCCACATATGACTTTCTATCAGTCAGAAAGGTTTATCAGGATCTCCTGGCAGCAGTGGGAATTATCATGGTTAAATAAACAGAAGTTCGCTTGCCCTGACCTGCTACTGTAAGTCATAATTGTAATAACGATTATTCCAATAATTTTTTTAAACAACCCAAATAAAGGCTTTTCTTTCCCTATTGGCTCTCCCCGCTGGAGAAACGGGGTCTCGCCGGCCCAGATGAAGATTCACACAATGTGCCAAATGTGGGAGATTGGATTTGTGGGAAATTGGAAAATACTTGCAGAGTGCGGCTGGAGGACGTGGTGAGCCAGGGAGGTTATATATCCAGTTCCTTCCAAGGATTGGTGTCAGGGGAGCCCTTCTTTAGGATTGGACTTCCCTCCCTTTTCCAAACATTTTTTGATCAGGTTTTGGGTTTGATGCCCATTTCCAGCATGAAAGGTTTTTATTTTCTTTTTTACCCTTTTAGCTGTTCTTTGTTCCTATGGTTCTTGTGTATGTTTGTTATTTTCGACCAGAGAGATTAAAAACAATCAAGAGTTACCAACGGTACGATCAATACAATCAACCGGAAGTTTAATGGAAGTGTTACAGGTAGCATACTTCAATGTAAATGGCATACTGAACCCAATTAAATGGAAAAAAAAGAAAGAATAGACATTATATATTT